>CAMZMU010000027.1:75250216-75315591 GCA_947311845.1 Poa pratensis | reverse complement strand
GTCAAGCATCTGCTTATCTGAGTCAGAAGGGGCGCTGCCTCCGCCATTTCTTCAGTCGACAGAGGGTGCTCCCAGGCGTTGTCTTCAACAGTGGCTTGCGAATCTAAAAGGCAGGGCTCAAATCCTGATCGACTTGCACGTAAAACCACTTGCCCCTCCATCCTTATGCGGAGTCGACCTTCCGCAAGTTGAAGTACTCGACGTCGCTCTTCACCTAGATGTTGGACCCACCGACGGGGAAGGGACGGCCGCCTCCGCAGTTGTGGCGCACCATGAAAATCGATTTCCATAGTGGCCAGCTTGGGGATACCCCCAAGAAACACTCGCACAAAACCATAAAGCAGGCAATGTGCAGAATACCATTGGGGTAAAATCATGGATTTGTATGCCATAGGCGTACATCAGACCATGAACAAAATCATGGAGGGGAAGAGCAAATCCACGAGGCAAGAACTCCGCAAAATAGACGCGTTCTCCAGCGCGAGGTTCAGGGAATGTCTCTCCATTGGCGAGGACGCGGGCAGGCAGCTCCTGCTGCGATGGTAGCACGCCCTTCTGCCGGAACTGGAGGAGATTAGCCTCCTTCATGGTGGATTTCACCCAGCCCCCAGAAGATTTCTTTAGGGCATCAGAGACGCTGACCGCCGCCTTCTTTCCTTTCTACTCTCCGCCGCATCGGCGGTGGAGGCCGGAACAGCAGTGGGGCGCTTCGAAGGTTTCCCCATGGCGCGGAAGGGTGAGGAAGGAGGCAAGAGCTCTAATCACAGAGGCAATGGAGATGGTGCGCAAGGAAGAAGAAGAAGATGGAAGCAGAGGAGGCAAATGGCAGGTAAAATTTCTGCCAATGCCACAATCTATATTTACCACAACTCAGAAAACAATCACAGCCGTTCGTGCACGATCTGTGATACACGTGGCAAGCGTGGAACACAACCGTCGCAGGCCACGCCGCCCACTACGCACGTAAAATGAGGAAGTTATCATTACGTAGCGAAAATCTCTCGCCACATCCGGTCAAATCGGAATTGAAGCAGCGTCCTCTGCAGTCAAACAGTGGACCACGTCGATGTGTCTTGTCAAAATTCTACGCACACGGCAAATACGTCACGAGTGACGTCATCAACAAGGCAACCGTTGGATACTAAGAAACCCATAAAAACAATCATTCGACTGGTTCAGAACACACGGCTTCATGTATATCCTATCGATTGAGGTAGTATCCACTAGTACAGAACGACACATCGGAAACGGGCCAAAAAGCCATCGGAAACGGAAAAAGGGTCCGTGTCCCCGACCCTGTCACTGATGTGAAGGCTCTCATTGGCAACGGACAAGAAAAAAAACCGTCACCGATGAGGCTTGATTTTGCTACGGTTGCCATCCAGTCTCCATTGCCGATGTATCTGCACATCAGAAACGGAGATTCTGTTTTTGCTCGTTTGAATTGAGGTTTCTTCATAAGCCTAGAGCAGGAATAGATTTGGCACTGGACATTTAAAATTTCACAGCAGAAGCACAAAAATGCTAACAAATTCATTCATAAGGTATAACAAATGTCACCGATACATTGCATCACAAGACAACCAATTACTTATCTTCATTGTCATGCCTCTCTAAATCTATCATTGACATGTCTAGCTAAATCTATCTATGTCATGCCTCTCTAAACTTATCCTTATCATTTCCAACTTAATCTTCATGACTTGTTGTTAGAGTTCATGAATTGAATCTTCTTCTTGGACGGTGTCGCCAAAATATAATCAACTCGCCGTTTTATCCCCGACCTTGTAGTTATCTCATTTAAATGAGCTAAACGGATCAGCACCATGCTCTGCATATAGTGCAATAAGCGAGTGCTGATGTACTAAAGGTGGCTCTTTTGTAAAGTGGTCACTGAATGCAAAGAGAGAATATATGACTCCATGTTAGCTCACTATACATCTAGCATAAAGGACATACAACACAAAAGGATGCATAAGACAGAATAACAAACTTACAAATCCATTGCATAGTTGTTCTGTACCAACAATTCCAGACGACAAGCGCACCTTGGCTAAGGACCCAGCTTTTTATACAATGTCACCGAAATGTACATCTGTTTTGCAAACGAGATAAGTCAGCCATGAGTTTCATACACTACCGATTTGTGCTAGTTATGTTCCTTTCAAGTGACACTACGTAGTCCCTCATCGTCCTCGGATGTATTACAACCCTAGTTCTAGTTCTGTTCATGTGTGTCCTATGGAAGAAAACCTAAGCAGAACAATGACAACAACCCTAGTTTGTCGGCACGACGGCCGGTCACAAATAGATGTATTACATTTCGATCTGGCGGCGGGAGTACGTAGTTGTCCTCGTCGTCCTCGGATCGACACCCCATGTGTCGTGGGTTTATCACGTCAGGTGTCATGGATGACTTCGTAGGTGTGGGATTACGCGAGTCAAGCATCTCCGAGCTTAGGATCGCAGGAACAAAGATCAACACAGATTTACCCAGGTTCGGCCCCCTCAATGTGAGGTAAAAGACCTACTTCCTGCCTACCCTAGATTGGTATTGATATGATAATCGAGGTGTTACAATGGAGGCGATCCGATCTGGTACTCGCCGTATGAGCTAGGGTTTTGGGCTTGATAGCTTGACCGTCTAGTCCTGTGAGTCCTCTTTATATAACCAGAGGCTCGTCAGGTTACAATGGAATTACTTGGAGACTACTTTTCTTGCCTTCCAAGTTAAGCCATCTTGGATCTTCTGGATTCTTCTTACACCGTGCTGCGACTCTTCGTGTCGGCCCACCCCAGTGCAAGCCCATTGATTATAAGCCGCATTACACTTGTGGGCCGCAGGTTAATCTATTTATCATAACCCCGACATTAGCCCCCAAGCTTCCGAGTGATTCGTTGAATCAGGCGGAAGATTCTGTCTTGATGATGATCTTGCGGGCTTGCGATTGTAGAGCTTGGTGACTCGCTGATGTTGAGTCGCAAGTGTTGCGGCTTCTTGAGCCGCTGATGTAGAAGTGATGAGTCACTAGTTTTGCGGCTTATTTAGCCGCTGATGTAGTATCACAAGCCTTTGAACACTTATGTCTTGGTCGCATTGAAGCTGCACAATTACGATAAGTTCTCCACTGAAATTATATAAGATGTCAGTGGAGCCTTTGGTGAAAACCACCTTGTCCTGTTAGATGCAAGACTGAGCTGAAATCATAAGAGTAATAACTTATTATCAAGATATATCAGTCAAATGTGTATAAGGTGTTGAGTCATAGACATCGAAGCATAAAAAGACCATAAGCATAAATAAGCTGGTCAATCATTAGAATAATAATTTGTCATGTTATCATGATGAGCCATCTGAATGCATGTTGAAACATGGCGGCTCAAGGGCATATGGCCACTGATTGAATTAAAAAAGTTGTGAGTCGCTAATTTGACTCGCAGATGTATATATATTTCCATGCACTGCAAAAAATGAGATATGCATATAAAATGATATATGAATATAAAAAAGACCGCCGGATACTGGTGGATGTGTAGCCCCCGAGGGCCGAGTTGTATGCACGATCATGCTGCTCGGGACTCAAAAATATCACAAGTTGGACAAAAATTTAATTGTCCTACCCCCCCCCCCCCCCAGTCATTAAGCAGGCATGATTTCATTATCCTGCCTGATGGCATATCATTGCAATTTGATCCTGCAACAGATTGAGTAAATATTTTGCCGCAAGAAAATAATGATACTTGGAGTAGGGCATAGCCGCATATAAACTGCAAACTGTGAAATATTAGTTGAGATGCTAGGATAAAAGATAATCCCAGTCAATATTCTAGATATAAATTAAGGAATCATCCTTAAAGATTCCACTTGATGTGGCTGAAATTAAATAGATGATGGTGGCTTGTACAGCCGATATTAGGAATGATCATCCCAATCCAAAAAAAATCTGGTCATGTCAGTTCAAACTCAATTGGCTGAGTAATATGTTCCTGAAATTCCAAAGGCAAAGCCCCGAGGAAGCAATGATATTAACTTGATGACAATATGTTAGCCTTGGCGGCTGGTAATAATTATGATAAAAGTTAGTACTCCGCATAATAGCATATGGTACCCTGCATGATAGCATAGTATAATCTGCATGATAAATGATATTTTGCATGATAGCAAATGGTATGTCGCATGATAGCAAATGTTATTTTGCATGATAACAACTGGTAAGATGCATGATAGCATATTGCACGATGCATGATAGCATATGGTACTTTGACTCAGTATTTCCCGATTCTAATGTGTGTTCAGGGTCGAGAACGGCCATGATAGGCATCAGACTCGATTGACACCACATGCGGGTACTTTAGCCCTTCTGAATTATCTCTGTTACCATTAAGCAGGTCTTCGCGCAGCTCAGTATTTCCCGGGAATGTGTGTTCAGGGTCGAGAATGGCCATGATAGGCATCAAACTCATGAATGACGCCACACCCCAGTACTTTGGCCACATAATGCAAAGATACTTCTAACTTAAGGTACCGTTAAGTAGGTCTGCGCGCGGCTCAGTATTTCCCAGGTGTAAACGCCTGTTCAGGGTCGTTGAGAACGAACATGATAGGCAGCCATGATAGGCATCAGTCTCATGAATGACGCCGCGCCCCAGTACTTTGGCCGCATAGTGCGAGATACTTCTGACTTAAGGCGAGAATAACCAGGATTATTGCTTTGATCGGCTGCAATAGCCGTGACGAGATCTAATTAGTTTTGATGATAACCAGCTCTGATTAGCTGTAGATGTGGTACAGCGAGTCACATGTTTTAACTCAAATATTTGATAAGATAATGATTCATTACTGACTCATAAACTGATGTAATAATGAGCTGTTTGCGACTCATAAATGATATGGGGGTAAATCGCTATGCGACTCATAAAATGATATGACAATAAATCGATGATGATTAATAAAATGATATGATGATAAATCATGAAATTATATAACGATCAGTCATAAATTGATATAATGATAAGTCATAGAATGACAAATGAATCGCCAAATAGCAATGCTTGAACATGTAGTGGTGATCTTGATATTCAATGCAAGCTGTAAATAGCTAGACTTTGATAAATGCAATTCGAGCTATAAAGAACTTTAATTTGATAAATGCAATGCAGGTTGTAAGACCCTACTTTAAGAAGTGAATGTAATTAAGCATTCAAAATGATCTAACTTTAAAGTCTGTGGCATGATATAATTTGAATCGCAAAGCTATTGATAATAAGACTCATACGGTAGATATGCAGTCCCTGAGATAAACTCGAAGGTGATAAAAAATAAAAGGTTTTGAGCATGATAGCGACTTATCTTATTATTAGTCTCCTGGTGTTGATGACGCGGTGTAAGCCGTGGACCGTCGTCGGAGTTGGTTGACCACGCCTGCGTATTGTGCTTATTCTCTCAAGTCGCGTCCAGGACATTGGTTCGTTGAGTCGCACACGCGAGCTTGCCGTCAATGCTGAAGACACACTAGTTTAATTTTGCTGATAATAACGCTGAAATCCCAGCAGGCCACGCTCATGCAACTTATCGACGAATTTCTGTTGATCCGATCAGTCGCGTGTGATGATTGCCCTGATGTTTAGTGCCTCCGCTAGTTATTTGGAGTCGCCTGACCATGACTTGAGCTGATCGCATCTTTTGTACTTTGTTTTCCTCTGCTCACGTATCCTTCTTTTGGGTAAGCTAGCACTTGATTATTGGAGGAATCCGACACAGCAATCTAGTAAGTTTAGACTTTACTTTCCTCAATTCCTCTGTAATTCAAACTAGTAGTACCAGTTGCTCACGCGAAGTCGCGCCATGTGTAGTAGCGACTCAAAATTGATATCTTCTCTTCTCTTCAAAATAGGGAGCAGATGGGAGTATTCCTTTCCATGCATCACAAGGGTCCAAATCACTTCATTTTTTTTTCTTTGCACGTGAGGGCTCCATGCAAAATAATCAATTTTTCCTTCGATCCATTGTGCGGCTCAAACGAGTATTAGCTGGTATACAATTGTTCAGCGAACTGATCTTTGCATGCACCATTAGTAGTGTTGGGCTTTTGGCTTTTTTCATTGAAGATTTGATTTCCTTTAATGATGCACCGATGATGGCTTTGCTGCCCACCAAACTGAGTTGGATCCTATGTCAGACATACTGCCTTGATCTGATTGATTCGATAAGCCGCACGCGAAGTGAATTCTCGATGCCCATGCATCACTGCTGAATATGTCTTTGAGTCGCTCTTAATGTATACGCGGTGAGTCACCATGGTATAGTTGATGTTGGATCTGGTGATGGAAGGTTGAAGTTAATCGCATCGTAGTTTCGCAAATCCACGGAGCTGACTTGGAGCCGGATTGGTGGTTTTGGATTCGCGACTTCGCCCAAATAAAAAACTTGCTACAGTGCGCGAGCCGCCAACGGAGACCTAACCATTGGAATTGTCTCTAATTTGTTGGAGGGTTTCAATATTGTATTCCGCAGGTTTTCACCAGAGGGATCTTCGAATTGATGTCCGAGTCGACCTCGATAATTATTTTCCCAAAGTCGCGCGGAGTTCCGTCAGCTTTCGACACGGCTTCAGTGTTTGAGTCGCCCACGGAGATCTAACCGTCGGAATCCGAAGAGCTTTCGACAAAAGGTAGGAAACTCGATTGCGCATCTTTTCACCGAAGGGATCGTCGATATGAGTTTCGAGCCGTCGCCGGTGATGTCCGCCATACAGGTGTTGCTGCTGTCATGTAAGCTGCACGTGAGGGGCGTTGTCGAAGTTGAGCCCTGAATCGCGCGGTCGAATTTCTCCACGCTTTGTACTCGAGCTTGAGGTAGATCTTGATGTAGATGTTGATACCGCCAAATCGTTTGGACCGGCGCGACGTCGAAGTCGCCAAGCTTGAATCGATGACGAGATCCTCTGTCCCTGGCACAGATCCAGCACGGAACACGACGCTCTTGACCGCAGGCCCCACGGTGGGCGCCAACTGTCGTGGGTTTGTCACGTCAGGTGTCATGGATGACTTTGTAGGTGTGGGATTACGGGAGTCAAGCATCTCCGAGCTTAGGATCGCAGGAACAAAGATCAACACAGATTTACCCAGGTGCGGCCGACACTTCCTGCCTACCCTAGATTGGTATTGATATGATAATCGAGGTGTTACAATGGAGGCGATCCGATCTGGTACTCGCCGTATGAGTTAGGGTTTTGGGCTTGATAGCTTGACCGTCTAGTCATGCGAGTCCTCTTTATATAACCAGAGGCTCGTAAGGTTACAATGGAATTACTTGGAGACTACTTTTCTTGCCTTCCAAGTTAAGCCATCTTGGATCTTGTGGATTCTTCTTACACCGTGCTGCGATTCTTCGTATCGGCCCACCCCAGTGCAAGCCCATTGATTATAAGCCGCATTACACTTGTGGGCCGCAGGTTAATCTATTTATCATAACCCCGACACCATGCGCCCTCCAGCTATAGATCAGGCGACGAGATCTGCCCGGGTGGAGCAAAGAACGGGTACGCGCTGCCACGGTCGGAGGAGAGGAAGATGCGCGCCGCCACGGTCGGAGGGAGGGAGATGCGCGCGCCACGGTCGGAGGAGAGGAAGATGCGCGCCGCCATGGTCGGAGGGAGGGAGATGCGCGCCGCCACGGCCGGAGGGAGGGAGATGCGCGCCGCCACGGTGGAGCTAAGATCTGGTGCTGCGTGGAGGCACCGCCACACTTTGAGAGTGAGGATGAGAGTGAGCGCTAGAGTTTAGGGTTGTGTGAAGGGCGCATTTATAGCAAAGTAGAACATCGGAAACGGCGGGTATAAACAACTGTTTCCTTTGATTTTTTCACTGACACACGGGGCTTATACTGATCTCTACTACTATTGAAGTTGAAGAACATAAAAATAAATAACTATAACTACTCCTCGGCCTCGCCTTCTCCTGCTCGTATGCGAGGAGAGCCGCGTAGTCGTCTGTGTCGTCGCGCGGCTCCTCGCCTACGATGTCATCGCCGCCCGTGCGCCCCTCCCACATCTCGTCGTCGTCGTAGGTAGGATCGTCGCGCAGCTCTGGCGGGAGGAGGAGCCGGTGGCTCTGAAGCAGCTCAACTCTTTCCGGCGGCATAGGCACCGACGCGCGGTTGAGGTGCCAGCCACCGGGTAGCCGAACCTTTGACCATGGCACTGGCCTCCTATATTGCCAGTGCCGCTCCGCGACAGCCTGCCCGACGATGACACGGTTCCATCCAGGCGACCGCGGACGAGCGTCTCTCCGCCGCGGCAAGCGGCTACGGTCGCGGGCGCCCGAGGATCCCGTGTCCTCTTCCGGCAGCATAGGCACCCTCCTGTCGTTGACGCGCTAGCCAGCGTGGAGGCTAACATTTGACCAGGGCACTGGCCTCCTATATTGCCAGTGCCTCTGCGCGACGGCCTCCGGCACGACGACGCGGTTCCAATTCAGCGAAAGCGGGAAACTGCTGCGGCGAACGCCCGAGGAGTTGCTAGGAGTATCCATGGCTGCGGCGAAGTGGCGTACTGAGATAGCAGGAAGATCGTGGGTTTTTAAGTAGTGGGCGGTGTCGCGGCACCACTACGCCACTACACCATAGCAGTTACTCCTCCTCGCTTCGAATTCCAAGAAGATGGAACGTGTCCACATTGGAAACGGACACCCAAAAGTCTCCGTTGCTATAGAGGCACATATCGGAAACGAAGCCAGAATTAAGACCGTTGCCAATACTATGGGTAACGGAGTTAATACTTTCTCCGTTACCTATGTTGACGGGCCAGCCACGACCCAGGTCAGGTTTGTACACATTGGCCGTGCGAAAAGCGCGATTCTCCGTCGCCTAACACCTGCCGTTTCCATAGAGGGGTATCCGATGTGTCGTTCTGTACTAGTGATCTTTCACTCGACACTACGTCGACTGTTATAACTCTCATCGCGAGCGTATCAAAAATTTCTTCGATTAACGCATGCAGGATAAAAAAGAGTTTGAGATTATCCTCCATTACAAGTAATAAAGCACAATCTCGGGGGCTACTCCCATCGGGAGCGCTGTCCCGCACCCGATCGATTAAAGGCAAATGCTGTCAGTCGGTGAGAAACTTGACTCAGTCAAAAAAGCAAAAATCGATACCCAAAATCGTATTCCAAAGAATTCCCGAGTTACGCCAATCGCAGATGTTTCGGATGCTTGATAACCCACAAGTATAGGGGATCGCAATAGTCTTCGAGGGAAGTAAAACTCAAATTTATTGATTCGACACAAGGGGAGACAAAGAATACTTATAATCCTTAACAACGGAGTTGTCAATTCAGCTGCACCTGAAAAGCACTAGTAACAGGGGTGATGTGAATGTAGCAGTAATATGAGAGCAATAGTAATAGTAACACAGCAGCAGTAGCAGTAACACAGAGGCAATGGCACCAGAAAATAGTTGATACTACTTCTAATGGCATGTAGGACCGGGTGAGTATTTGATGATGACAAATGGACCGGGGTTCCCAGCTATCTACACTAGTGGTAACTCTCCAAACAAATAACATGTGTTGGGTGAACAAATTACAGTTGGGCAATTGATAAAATTGTGAGGGCATGACAATGCATGCTATGATAAGATAAAGTTTACTGTTGTATTTAATTGGGCATTACAACATGATACACATACCGCTATCCAGCATGCATCTATGCCTAAATAATCCAAGCATCCGCACCCCTTTCAGTATTAAGTTGCAAGCAACAGATTATTGCATTAAGTAAAATGCATAATGTAAACAACACAATTATCCTTGGACAAATCATTGTTGTT
This sequence comes from Poa pratensis, assembly GCA_947311845.1. Taxonomy (NCBI): domain Eukaryota; kingdom Viridiplantae; phylum Streptophyta; class Magnoliopsida; order Poales; family Poaceae; genus Poa; species Poa pratensis. Next base: position 75,305,761 of record CAMZMU010000027.1, on the reverse strand, counting down.
TTACCCCTAGTGGCAACAGCACATCCACAACCTTATAGGTTGTTGTCACTCCCCCAGATTAAATGGAGACTAAACTCACTATCTAGCATAAATACTACCTCTTGGAGATACATGCAACTACTTGATCAGGGTAACCACTGAAAGAACGAGGATGTCGCCTAGAGGGGGGTGAATAGGCGTTTTAAAATAATTACGGTTTAGGCTTGAATAAATGCGGAATAAAACTAGCGTTTTAATTTATCAAACACAAAACCTAAACAAGCTAGGTTCACCTATGTGCACCAACAACTTATGCTAAGCAAGATTAACAACTATGTGATAGCAATATAGATAACTTCAAGCTCGATGGCTATCTGATACGTCTCAAACGTATCTATAATTTTTGATGTTCCATGCTATTATTATATCAATTGCTACATGTTTTGGTTACACTTTATATCATTTTTATGCATTTTCTGGGACTAACCTATTAACAAGATGCCACAGTGCCAGTTCCCTGTTTTCTGCTGTTTTTGGTTTCAGAAAATCTATTAAGGAAATATTCTCGGAATTGGACGAAACAAAAGACATCGTCAATAATATCACGAGGAGATCACGGAGTCCAAAGGGGAGTCGGAGCAGACCCACCAGGGGGCCACGCCACACTAGGGCGCGGCCCAGGGTGGGCCCGCGCCCCCATGGCGTGGTGGCCCCCCTCGGCCACCGACGCCGCCTCTTCGCCTATATATTCTCCGCGACGCGAAAACCCTATTACGGTCGATCATATTCCACGAAAAGTTCCGTCGCGGCCGTCATCGTCAATCTCAGATCGGAGGAGTTCTGAAGCTCTTCCCGGCACCCTGCCGGAGGGGAGATCATCACCGGAGGGCTCTACATCACCATGCCTGCCTCCGGAGTGATGCGTGAGTAGTCCACCCCTGGACTACGGGTCCATAGCAGTAGCTAGATGGTTGTCTCTCTACCTTGTGCCTCCATGTTTAGATCTTGTGAGCTGCCTAACATGATCAAGATCATCTTATTGTAATGCTAGATGTTGTGTTTGCTGGGATCCGATGAATATTGATACCATGTTTATTCAAGTTGTTTATCTATGTGCTCTTGATCTTGCATGCTCTCCGTTGCTAGTAGATGCTTTGGCCAAGTAGATGCTTGTGACTCCAAGAGGGGGTATTTATGCTCGATAGTGGGTTCAGTCTCTAGATATCTGGATCAGTGACAGAAAGGTCTAAGATGGTAGATGTGCTGTTGCTACTAGGGATAAAACATTGGTGCAGTGTCCAAGGGCACTTGTATTGATTACATTACACACTTTACTTCATGCAATAATCTGTTGTTAGCAACTTAATACTGAATGGATGCGGATGCTGCCTTGAAGGTGGATTATTTAGGCATAGATGCTGTTGGAATAACGGTCTATGTACTTTGTTGTAATGCCCAACTAGATTTCATAGTAGACATCTTGGCATGTATTGCATTGTTATGCCCTCTCTATTTGTCAATTGCCCAGCTGTAATTTGTTTACCCAACATGCTAGTTATCTGTTCTGAGAGAGACACCACTAGTGAACTGTGGACCCTGGTCCAATTTCCTCATACTGTTTACACAACCTGCTGCAATCATCTGTTTCCTGTTACTTGCTGTGTTTCCTGCTGTTTTCCACACCATACGTTTAACTCTTTGTTTCTGCAAGACCGGAGAGATTGACAACCTCTCTGTTTCGTGTTGGGCAAAGTTCTGGTTTGTGTCTGTGCAGATTCCACGTTGGTGCAAGCTCCCTAGCGCCAGGGGGAGTCAACATCAACAACCTTCCGATAGATCGTCAAGTCCTACTGGATTGATAACCTTGGGTAGATTTCTCAAGGGAAAACTTCTGCTGTCTACATCATAACCTTCCTCTTGGGGTTCACCAACACGTAGCCATCAAGCTGTTTTCTGGCGCCGTTGCCGGGGACTTGGAGGCTATTGGAAAGGGGAGTCTCTCAGTTCCAATCTCTTTACTTTGTTTTTTGTCTTGTTTTATTTTTGTTTTGCTTGCTGTTAAAAATCAAAAACCCAAAAAAAAAATTCCTGCATCTAGTTTATATTTCGGTTTGCTCATCATGTCTGGTTCTTCTTATTTTGTTTCATCTCCTGAGGTTGAGGTTCGAACTTTTAAGCAACAAGGGGGAGAAAGTTTAAAAGATGCTTGGTACAGAATTAGTAATGCTCATCATAGGTGTGCTAAAAAACATTCCACTACAATCCTTCTTAGGAACTTTTATGTTGGCATTACCAATTGGTATAGATATGTTTTGGACACTTTGACAGGGGGTAACTTCCTAGGAACACCTGCTCTAGAGGCTAGCTACATCCTTGAAAGTCTAGTAGGAATACCACCTGTTAATGAAATTAAAATTGAAGTCTCTCTTGAGGATGTTATGAAAAAGCTTGAGGTTGTAGAGAATCTTCCAAGTATTGATGTTAAGCTTGAAAAACTACTTGAGAACACTGAAAATTTGATAAATCCTTGGAAGATCTTAATAAAAGAATTGTTGCTCTAGAAACTTGCTTTAAAAATCATGATCAAAACTCTAGGATTGAGGAGATAGAGGAAGTCATTGACACCATGAGTAATACTTTTTCCTCTTTCAAAACTAAGAAGCAAGGGTATATTCTAGATAAAGGAAAGAAATTCATGTATGTACCTAAGGGGCCTAAACCAAAACTTTCAACTTCTGATGTGCTGGATAATGGATTTTATGAATTTACTAATAAAGCTTGCAGTGGGCCTCTCAAGTTTTCTTCTCAAGAACTAGCTAAAATGAAAACCCCTCTTGTTGTGAATTATGATTTATCTGAAGCTTTTGGGAACCTTGATGTTTCTGGTCTTGACAATACTTGATGCATCTCTTCATGCCTAGCTCAAAGGCATTAAAGAAAAGCACTTCTGGGAGATAACCCATGTTTTTATTTGCTGTTTTATTTTTGTTTTCTTGAGTCAAGGATGCTTGTTTACCTCTGTAGCAACTCCTTTGTATCTTTTATTTGCTGTTTTGTTGTGCCAAGGAGAGTTACTAATGCAAAGTTGGTTTTATTTTCGGGACTGCATTGGGACAGATTGCTGTTCGTCACCGTTTAATTCAGTAGAAAATCAGAAAAAATCGAAAAATGCTGAAATTTTTGTGCATGTTCCTGATGATGTTACGCAACTTTCATTATTTCAAAAGTTTTTCATCTGAGCATCGTAAGTGCCTCGAAAAAATTCGTCATACAGACTGTTCTGGTTTGACAGATTCTGTCTTTTATTTTGCATTCTCTCTTTTACAAGTTTTTAAGTGGTTTCTTTTCGTGTAAAAGTGCCCACTTGAGCCTAGTAACAGTGGCTAATGTTTAAAATAGTTGGCTTGTGAGTTTTGTCTTTGCTAGAACTTTGAAGTATTATCTTTTAGTGCACTAACCTGCTAATGAGAAAAGCTGTTAAGTTTTGGTGTGAAGGAAGTTTTCAAGTGTTGATAGAGGAGAATGATATTACATGATCAAGAAGAGTGAAGAGCTTAAGCTTGGGGAGGCTTACCTCCCCAGCATATTTCAAGAAGACTCAAGCATCTAAGCTTGGGGATGCCCAAGGCATCCCCTTCTTCATCTACAAATTATCAGGTCATCTCTAATGGTGCTATATTTTTATTGCTTCATACTAGTGTACTCTTCCTTGGAGCGTCAGTGTGTTTTTGTTTTCAGTTTGTTTTGTTTTTTTGTTGCTATACTTGTTGGATCCTAGCATTCATGTTTGGGAGAGAGACACGCTCCACTTTTTCATTAGAATACTCTTGTGCTTCACTTATACTTGTTGAGTATTCCTGTCTAGTTGCTGTTATTGCTGTTAGCTCTCAGTTTTTCATATATCTCTTGTTAGAGCTTTCAGTTTCTTTTGAAGAAAGTACTCTCTTGCTTCACTTATATCTGTTTGGAGAGTTGTCAAATAAGTTGATTGGTGTTTGGTTGGACCAGAAAAATGCTATGCATGTGGTAGTGGTATAAAATGCTTACATGAATCTTTTTAGATCGTTGTCTTGAGTAATTTGATGCTTGCCAATTGTTTTGAGCTGTCAAGTAATTAATGTTTAAGCTTGTGCATCATGTAAGTAATGGCTATTAATGAAGAACTACTATAAGGATTTTCTGCTATAATAATCTGTTGCATGATTGGAAGTCCATAGTAGTCTAGATAATTTTTGGATGAAGGCTATGTGTTAACAAGGAAGACAGTGGGAGTCTATGGTTCGTCAAACCTTGTGTTTTATGTACACTCTTGCTATTCCAGTTGATAATGATGTTTGCTTATAATAACCTTGCTAGCCTAAACTCTGTACTAAGAGGGAATGCTTCTTGTACATCCAAAACCTTGAGCCAAATCCATGCCACCTGTGTCCACCATACCTACCTATTATGTGGTGTTTTCACCATTCCAAGTAAATTTCTTCATGTGCTATCTACTAACTACTCAAAATTTATCCTTTTTGTGTCACTACTTGAAAAGCTCATAAGGACGTAGTAGTGAGATTTGTCATCTTCCATGCTAATTAATTTACAAGGATTGGCAGCTTCATCTGCTTCTCCACCTTTTATTTTGCATTAAAGAGCTGGTTAGTCCACCCTATAAATAAATAAATAGACACTCCTCCATGGTGAATGTTGGTGGGCACCCGAGGATTCGGTTAGCCATGGTTTGTGGAAAGTAAATGGTTGGGAGGAGTGTCACCAATAAGTGCTTGTTACAAGTGCAGTCCTAAAAACTCTCGGAACCGCTCTAAAAGTTAGTTAGCCATGGAAGATGACAAGTACCTGCTATTTGATTTGTTGACACCTGTATACACCATTACCTTACAAAACAATATTTTATGCTCTCTATATGCCTTCGGGAACTACAGCTCTAGCACATGATGTTAATCCCTGCTTCCCTCTGCGAAGGGCCATTCTTTTACTTTTATGTTGAGTCAGTTTTCCCACTTCTTTCTGTCTACTTAAGCAAACATCATTGTCAACTCCAGTATAACAGTTTTTACATAACTTTGTGTTTGGTTGATCATATTCTTTGCATTGACATTATCTATATGATATACATGTTGAAAGTTGAAGCAAAAGCTGAAGCTATTATCTTCCTTTGTGTTGATACAAACACTTTCATGTTGAGAATTATTGCTGCTGTGAACTAACTATTATGTTAGACTATTATATCTCTAAATGTTTTATAGTGTTATTCATGAAAGTTTGCACTTGTGTGATCACTTATGTTTACTCTTTATTTACTTGCTTGCAAACTATAGACCATTGGCTTGGATCACTTCATTCAGATCATGTGCATTACATTGTTATTTGATCAAAGATTGTGTTGGTAGCATGTCACTTCAAAAATTATCGTTTACCTACTCGAGGACGAGCAGGAACTAAGCTTGGGGATGCTTGATACGTCTCAAACGTATCTATAATTTTTGATGTTCCATGCTGTTATTATATCAATTGCTACATGTTTTGGTTACACTTTATATCATTTTTATGCATTTTCTGGGACTAACCTATTAACAAGATGCCACAGTGCCAGTTCCCTGTTTTCTGCTGTTTTTGGTTTCAGAAAATCTATTAAGGAAATATTCTCGGAATTGGACGAAACAAAAGACATCGTCAATAATATCACGAGGAGATCACGGAGTCCAAAGGGGAGTCGGAGCAGACCCACCAGGGGGCCACGCCACACTAGGGCGCGGCCCAGGGTGGGCCCGCGCCCCCCTATGGCGTGGTGGCCCCCTCGGCCACCGACGCCGCCTCTTCGCCTATATATTCTCCGCGACGCGAAAACCCTAGACGGTCGATCATATTCCACGAAAAGTTCCGTCGCGGCCGTCATCGTCAATCTCAGATCGGAGGAGTTCTGAAGCTCTTCCCGGCACCCTGCCGGAGGGGAGATCATCACCTCCATGTTTAGATCTTGTGAGCTGCCTAACATGATCAAGATCATCTTATTGTAATGCTAGATGTTGTGTTTACTGGGATCCGATGAATATTGATACCATATTTATTCAAGTTGTTTATCTATGTGCTCTTGATCTTGCATGCTCTCCGTTGCTAGTAGATGCTTTGGCCAAGTAGATGCTTGTGACTCCAAGAGGTGGTATTTATGCTCGATAGTGGGTTCAGTCTCTAGATATCTGGATCAGTGATAGAAAGGTCTAAGATGGTAGACGTGCTATTGCTACTAGGGATAAAACATTGGTGCAGTGTCCAAGGGCACTTGTATTGATTACATTACACACTTTACTTCATGCAATAATTTGTTGTTAGCAACTTAATACTGAATGGGATGCGGATGCTGCCTTGAAGGTGGATTATTTAGGCATAGATGTTGTTGGAATAACGGTCTATGTACTTTGTTGTAATGCCCAACTAGATTTCATAGTAGACATCTTGGCATGTATTGCATTGTTATGCCCTCTATATTTGTCAATTGCCCAGCTGTAATTTGTTTACCCAACATGCTAGTTATCTGTTCTGAGAGAGACACCACTAGTGAACTATGGACCCTGGTCCAATTTTCTCATACTGTTTACACAACATGCTGTAATCATCTGTTTCCTGTTACTTGCTGTGTTTCCTGCTGTTTTCCACACCATACGTTTAACTCTTTGTTTCTACAAGACCGGAGAGATTGACAACCTCTCTGTTTCGTGTTGGGCAAAGTTCTGATTTGTGTCTGTGCAGATTCCACGTTGGTGCAAGCTCCCTAGCGCCAGGGGGAGTCAACATCAACAACCTTCCGATAGATCATCAAGTCCTACTGGATTGATAACCTTGGGTAGATTTCTCAAGGGAAAACTTCTGCTGTCTACATCATAACCTTCCTCTTGGGGTTCACCAACACGTAGCCATCACTATCACAAAGGTAAATGCATAAGTAAAGGGTTTGGGTATAGAAGTAACCGCAAAGTGGACACGAGGAGTTGTTTCCCGTAGTTCCTTCCCAATGGAAGTATGTCTACGTTGGAGGGGTGTGGAGCCTCCTAGGCACTCCAATAGCACCGATGTGCTCACCCTATTCTCCGTGAGCTTCACCCGTGAGGGATTGGGTCGTTCCACTATGAGGCTGACTTGAAGGCGTTGACCAAACCGATACACCAAGGTTGAGGAACTCCACAATGAGTTGGAGCCTCCCAACAATGTCCCGGAGCTTAGCAACAAGATAAAGCTCCGAAACTCACAAAGGCCTCCTAGGGTTACAACTAACCCACGAGGCAACGAGAACCACAAAGAGTAATGAGCTTCTCAAACTTCACCTCCACGAATCACCGTGGAGAACTCAAACCGATGCACCTAATGCAATGGCAAGAACACAAGAAGTGCTCAAAGCAATTCACTCTCAAATCCCACCAAAGCAACTAATGCTATGGAGGAAGATGAGAGGAAGAGCAAGGAAGCAACAAATGAATCCCAAGATCTAGATCCAATATGCTCCCCTCACTTAGAGGAGAGATTGATTGGTGGAGATGTAGATCTAGATCTCCTCTCTTGTTTCCCTCAAGAATGAGCAAGAATCATTGGAGGGATTGAGAGAAAGCAAGCTTTTGGAAGTCAACAATGGAGGGCAAAACTTGCAAGAAAGGTTGGAGAACCATTGGGGAAGAAGGCCCCTTAAATAGGTAACCCAAATATCCAACCGTTGGGTACAGATTCGTGCCGGGGCGGTACTACCGCTATACCCAGCGGTACTACCGCCCCCTAGGAAGTTAGGACAAGAAAACGGACTGAAAACAGGCTCCAGGTAGCGGTACTACCGCCCCGGGCAGCCGTACTACCGCCCCGACGGTACTACCGCTTTTTGTGCCGCTGAAAACAGGCTTCTGTTTGCTCCGGCGGTACCTCGGGCGGTACCGGGGCGGTAGTACCGCCCCCTGAAAAACAGCAGGAAAGCCAAACACCAAAACGACAATATCTTTTGCATCCGGACTCCGTTTTTTATGATCTTTGGCTCGTTGGAATCACAACAACGAGCTCATAAAGATTATACAGAGAAACATCATAGTCCAACAATGAATCATAAAACCAAATGTGGAAAGATTAACCCTCTATATAAAAGACATATCGGTAAACCTTCAATATCAAAAACGCAATAGGTTTTCCATACGAAATCCGTTTTTGATAAACTTGAGCTTGTCTTGAAGATCATGACAAGCTCTAAAACCACACATGGAGGAAGGCCAAATAAGAACCAAGAAAGATGATGCCAAGTGTGCAAAGGTTTGAGCTCTCTCCGAACGATACGATCAAGTTACTCATTCGAGAGCCCCTCTTGAAAGTGTGGCATCTATCCTATAATCCGGTCTCTCACTAACACCATGAGACCGGTAAAATAGAAACCCTATCAAGGTCATACCTTTGCCTTGCGCAATCCATTTGAGCTAGATGATGACGATCTTGATCACCTCAAGTTGGATCACCTTTCTTGATTGCGCTCCGCTTGGTGAAGGCTTGTGAAATGCTCCCTCATACACAATATGGGAGAGCCACTTTTAGGAACATTTTCACTTGGCCATTATCTTGATGAGGACCACCGCTCGACATCATCCGCCATGGGCTATATGGAATCTTCCTTTGATGCATGCCCATGGGAAGATACCTAACCCCACATAGATACTCCACACACACACAAGTATATGGGTTAGTTCACAAAGCTATATAGACAATTTCTTACCATACCATTGGATCACAAGATCCCACATGGTACAACATGTAGCTTTATGTGTTGATCACTTGAATCCACTCTTTGCACTTAGCTTTGATCAACTTGTATCTTTTCTTCTCTCTTTACAAACATGATGTCTTGAAGGTGAACATGAATATCCACGGCATCATAATCTTCAAGACATGCTTATAATATGCTCAACTCTACATATGACCATTCTTCATATAAACCTTTTTAATAAGATCTTGGTCATCTTATAATCTTCTAGAGTCCAACACATGAACTCCAACCTTTTCTTATGGACAAGATCTAAGGTTATATCAATGCAAATATTAGTCCATAAGGATTGTCATTAATTACCAAAACCACACATGGGGGCACCATGCTCTTTCAACCACAAGTACCGGAGAGCATGCAAGATCTTAAATAAACAATAGTATGATAACATGATGAACAATCTGATCACAATTCCATAATTTATCGAATCCCAACAAACACAACACCAATTACATCATATGGATCTCAATCATGTAAGGCAGCTCATGAGATCATTGTATTGAAGTACATGGGAGAGAGAGTACCAACTAGCTACAGCCAAGAACCCGTAGTTCATGGGGGAACTACTCACAAACCATCATGGAGTCGAAGTGGAGGCGGTGGAGTCGATGGAGATGGCTCCGGGGTTCAATCCCCGTCCCGGCAGGTTACCGGAACAGGAACTTCTGACCCCCGAAACTTGTCTTCGATGGCGGCGGAGCTGCGGAACTTTTCGTGGAATATGACGGATCATTTTAGGGTTTTCGAGGCAGGAGGATGGTCGTTGGCGCTCTGTGGGACCCTCACCACATGACGGCGCGGTCAGAGGGGGGCGCCACGGCATGGTGAGGAGGCCGTGGGCCTCCCCCGGGCTTGCCCTTCTGGCTCCGTGTACGTGACGGAAAAATAGGAAGCTGGGCTTTTGTTTCGTCCAATTCCGAGAATATTTCCTTAAGCAATTATCTGGAATAGAAAAACAACAGAAAACAGGAACTGGCACTGTGGCATCTTGTTAATAGATTAGTCCTTGAAAATGTATAATAGTGATATATAATGCATATAAAACATGTGACATTGATATATAAAACAAACATGAAACATCAGAAATTATAGATACGTTTGAGACGTATCAATGCTGCATACGAAAAATGCAAAGGTAAGACCCGCCGATCAGTCGAGCTGGGCTAGGGACCACTCCGGCAGTGCTAGTCCTTAAAACTTTTCGTGTCACCAGACATGATGTGGGTACCTGGTGCATGTGATGACTAAAGCCCAATTGTCATGGTCTATTGAAGCCCACGAAGGGAGTCCCAAGACGAAGGAGTACTTCCCAAGTTAGGCATAGTCGGTTGAACTTTCCCTATCTGTAATCCTGGTCGGTTACGAACCCGAGACCCAGCCTCCTATATAAAAGTTGGGAGGGCGATCGATCAAGGCACACAATACCAGACCACCAGAACCCTAGCCAGATCGACATCTTGCCAGGACCCTTGTAACCGCAATATTCCCACAATCAATACAGACAAGCAGGACGTAGCGGTTTTACCTCACTCGAGGGCCCTGAACCTGGGTAAATCCCGCTTGTCAGTCGTCGATTCTACTAACACTACGCATTCTCTACCACATAATCCTAACCCTAGGTACTCAACCATGGGTATTGCCGAGGACACACCTCGTCAGGGAGAGAGCGGAGGGGTCCGGGAGGACCGAAAGCTCACTAGGAGCGTGATGGAGAGGTCGGGAAGCTCGTCGAGGTCGAGGCGGCCGGAATCGTGCGCGACGACGGTGGACCGTGGCGGAAGGAAACGGTGAAACTCGACGAGCTCCTTGCTTCCCATCAAGCACGACTCGACTAGCAGGGAGAGGGAAGCATGGCGAAGGTCTAGGACCCCTCGGTTCGTCGTGAGGAGGCCGGAGACGGCGGCGCCGCGGCGGCGGTCGTACGTCCAGGGTTAGGAGGAGAGCACGGGGGGAGATGTGTGGGAATTTTTGCAGTAAGGTCTCTGAGTTTTTGGAAAATTGAGTTAGGATTCAGTTCATATGTAGGAAGGACCTATTCCGAAATTTCGTAAATTACAGGGGTCTTCCTACAATAATGCCACCGGTACTGTTTAACATTGTTCATCGCTGTATGTGGATAAATTTTATTCCTAGATTTCTTACTCAATGCCTTGGAAATGATTGTAAGCCTGCTGATTAAGTATTGAAGGTATGTAAATCGCAAAAAAAAAGAATATTTCCTGAAAAAACGATCGATGGTATCCGATTGATAGATTCACTATCTGACTATCATATCATGCTGTCGTGCATAGTACATAATTCCTTTTTAGGTCGCCGCGTCTAACCATAATTACTTTTACATAACAAAGGTGATCAAAAATTACCACCAAAATTAATTGCGGCTAAGGTGAACGTCCATAAGTATTTTAAAAATTTGCAGTGAAAATAATACATTATCGGATTTACATGTGCATGCGTTAGAGTAGCTAATACCAGCCCATCGGGATGCCCCGCGGGTTGGGTTGCGGAAGTGTCATCGTTGGTTATGGAGTTTTACATGCATAGGTCAGAACCGAAATATCTTCACTTATACATCTTGCCAATTTATCGTATCTTAAAGAAGAACAAACACTAATCGTGTGGTACACGTGATAAGCTACCCAAACAAACAAACAAAAAAAGAAGAACAAACACTAACGTATTTAGCCCGCTCGGGTTTTTTTTTTTTGAGAAACACAGTACAACGCAGACGCTCACATGCACGCGCATACACTCATCCATATGAACGCACACACGCACACCTTACCCCTATGAGCACCTCCGAAAGACCGAGCCGGCGGTTGGGTCTTGAGATTGACGAAGTCACCACGGGCGCCTCGCTGTCGACGGGAACGTCGCCTCCCACTGAAAGAATATTCCGCCTAAATGAGAAACACCAACGTCAAACCTGGGGTTTGAACTCTGGTGGGCTGAGGGTACAACCACCCTCCTAACCATCTTGCCACAGGCAAGTTCTCCGCTCGGGTTTCCTTTATTCTTTCCTTGTGCAAGCCCCATCACCCATGATGCACCAATTCCGACGTGGGGTGAATGCTGCCAAAAATCAACCATATGACAGAAGTGTGTCGCGGGACCGAGCTTAAAATACCAACCACCATAGTTTGTTTGACTTTTTTCAATACCTTGAGATATTTTCATGAACAAAGTATTTCTTGACCGAGTGCAAAACGATTTCTAGTTTTCCTCTATTTAGCATCTAAAACAAAGTTACAATGTTTCTATTTATCGCATTATAACTTACTCAATTCGTTCGGAAAAGGTATCACGAAAATGAGCTTAGGTAGAACCCGCCATAGATTGAGGCTCTGGAGCCAATTGTAGTTGCAAGTTTGCAACCTCTCACGCTCTTTCATGTTTTGCAATGAAAGACTGAACGAGAAACAGCAGTTTGGCGCTGCGTGCAAAACAATATTTTTCAGCTTCCTCCTTTATTTCATCTCAAACAAATTCTGAAACAAGCTATCAAAAGATTGAATACGAGTAAATCATGGACAGATCAAGTCCTACAGGCGTGCCATCCTACGACGTCGATCATGCCCCGATCATGCCGCCATGAAGATTTTTTTTTTTTTTTTAAGCAGTCGCCATGAAGATTGGCTCGTGCCTTTCCACGAGCTTAACTGAACTCGCGTTACAACTTACAAGCCATGGTAGCTAGAGCTAACTGAACTTAACAGACAGAAAAAAGGAAACACATAACCAATGACAACATGATTACAGTGAAGAGTACTTCACTTTTTTTTTGAATTTATGAGGCAAAAGATTTGCCCCTATATATTAACTAGTACAATTGCACGTGCAACGCACGTCTACATTGGTTTTGTAACATAGTAATTTATAACTATACTGACTAAATTAAACCTGTATGTGCAATTTATGTGGACAAAGATGGGATTACATGTTGATATATTGTTGGTATTTTATAATTTAATTGCAGTTTATCTTCACAATTTTTTAAATTTTGATACCAACATTCGCAATCGGATGTTTATATTTTTTCAAGAAAATCATTGTCAGTCTTATGTACATATCAGCAGGGGAAAAGAGTTAAGCCAGAACAGACAAAGCATATTTACATGATATTTTTCTAATCCACTGTCAAGTTAATTCCTATGTAAAATCCGTATATTTGTATTTGCAAAAAGATGGAGCTAACTACATAAGCCCCAGTCTCCTACCATAGCGGTTAAAGCCTCTGATCTTTGCTGAAACAATTTTATTTGGTATAGAAGAAGCTGGTAGAGTTGGCACAGAAGAGACAGATTAACTTGTTTTGTATCACCAACCCAATTAGCAACTGGCTCTTCTGTGCTAAAATTAACAACAACCCGCCAACTCAGAGCAAAGGGAACAAGCAAAAATATACTGATCCACAAGTAAATTTTCATTGCAATTCATGTCCCGGATTATCAGCAACCCCACTCATATAGTTGATAGGTAGATTAAGTTTAGAAAATGCAGAGCAACCAGGACGGCCCTCACGGCCTCACGTCACAAGTGCTCTTGGAAAGCTGTAGCCAAGCTGAGATAAAGCATAAACGTTTGGTTAGTAGCAGCAACGCCTAGCTTGTCATCCTCAATCAATTGATTGACTTGATTCCTGCTGCGTGACCAATAACAATGGATGAATCGATCACCAGAGAGGGCGCAATGAGTGTCCTTTTCGAGCTTAACCTTGAGTGCTGCACACACGCATGCAGGCGCCACCGTGTGGATTCTGAAAGAACTAAAGTTCAGCGGGCGCGGCGCGGTAGGTGCTGCACCTACAGGATCACGTCTTCGTCAACCAGTCTGCGCTTGCTATCCACCGCCTCCTTCCGGACACCGGACAACCTCGAGATGGGGTGGAGGCTGCCGGGTATCCCCTCCCTTCCGCCTCTTTTTCAGGCCTCGTCCACAGCGACATCAGGAAGCACTTATCCAGGATTCCACGCACGTCAATGGAGACGTCGCTGCCGCCACGCCCAGGTCTCGCTTCTTCTTCCGTCGGTGGTGTCGCCATCGCCACTGACTTGGCAGGCAGCTCGGCGGCGCTGCACAACCGCCCAATTCAAGCCCCCTTAAGCTCCAATTCGGGATGTTCAAGCCGTGCCGAGCCGCACCTTCTGTCAATTTTGATTTTGAGCTTGAGTTGGAGAGTTGCTGAAGACGATGTTTCGCGCAGCCTATGAAACTCGCGTACCATGTGGCCAACCAAACTGCGCGTGCCCGACCTGTATGAGCGCCCCGCCGAGCGCATCGTGACCGGCACCCTGCAAACGCTCTCCGAGGCCGACGCCATGGAGACCCGGTGCTTCGAGATTTCATCCGCATCTCGTCCCCGTAAACCCAGTCCACAGCCGGCGCTGCCGCCTCCCGCCTCGCCCAGTGCGCGTCCGCCATCTCCCTCATGGACCGACGGAAGTCCTCGTACGGCGCGATGGAGGACGTCACACCCCGCCGCCGCTCCGACCGGCCACCTCCACCTTGGTGGCAGCCATCGCCGACGTGATGTCGCTCACGGAGTCGCCGGAGTCTTCCTGCGCCGACGATCCGTCCTCACCGTCGTCGTTGTTGTCCGGCCGATCCGGAGTGACCGGAAGTCCGGAAGCCAGCCAAGAATCTTCGTCTTCATCGACACCCCGCTGCTCACACAGCTCACCGTATAGAGGATCGGTGGTTCCGTTCTACCACCTGAGCAGAAAGTCTGCGCCGCCGGCCCATCGGAACACAGAGCCGGCGCCAATGTCATCCCCGCCGCTCTACGCCGGCCGGCCGATACGACGTTGCAGCTCTCTGGTTCCGGTGATGTTCGCCCGGCGGCCAACATGCGCGACTGACTCATTGGACAGACATGTACTGGGATTGGGTTAACTTCATTCGGCGCGTTTGGTTTTTTAATTAATTGATACCGATCGATCGCCAATCTTGTGGGTCACTCGATCGCAGGGGATATGCATGATGCTGGTGACGACGATTCTTCCGGTATCCAAATGGACCCCAGAGTGCGCGGCGCATCCGCCGGAGTTCACACTGCAGTCGTACCAGCTCCCGCTGCTGTTCACGTCGTTCCTGCTCAGTTCCTGCTCATGTCGATCGAGGCCGGCAGCTTCCGGCCGTGCGTGCTGGCGTTCGGGGCGGACCAGCTAGACAAGCGGGACAACAGCGCCAAGAATGTGAGGACGCTGCAGACCTTCTTCGATAGGTACGGACAGCCGGAGTCAGCCTGCGTGATTCTTTCAACGTAGAGCGGTTCGAGTGCGAGCGCGTGCGGGCAGTACTCGTGCTTTTATTTTTTTAGCGGTGGCAAAGCATGTAATTAACACGAAACTGAAAAGGTACGATGGCATTAGCAGTATTATGTGATTTGGTGGGAGGGTAAAACGGGCAAAAGTGGATTTGTGTTGAGTTGTCAAACATTGGAGCGATCTGGACCGTTGGCCAAATATTGAAGGGCTCAGATTCAATGTATCAACACAAGTTTGCTCTTTTAATAGTAGTATAGATTAGGAAGGAATTAGAGGCTTAAACATTGTTTACATCACCGACCATAAGGTCCAAGCCAAAAAGACTAGATAGGGGATTAATCTCCCGGTAGAATAAACTCCAAATGCTTAGCACCCGCTTTGACCCAAGTTTGTGCCTCCTCCTTTATCCTCCCCAAGATGATCGAATGGAGGGTGGACTTGTGCCCGAAAACTCTCGCGTTGCGCTCGGTCCATAATTCCCAAGAGATAAGCATTGTGAGAGATGCTATTGCCTTTCTCCTAGCGGAGTTATTCATGGTCATATGAGTCCACCAATCTTGGACACAATTGAAGTTGTCCCAAGAGTTTACGTCCAACCATGATAATTGGAGCCAATTCTTCACCATGCACCAAATGCGCCTAGCAAACCGGCATTGGAACAAAAGGTGAGCGGCCGTCTCTCTCGTTTGCTTGCAAAGTGGGCAAAGATCACAATTTGGCCAACCCCTCCGGCGTAGTCGGTCCGCCGTCCAAACCCGATTTTGAATGATGAGCCAAGCAAAGAATTTGCATTTGGGAGGCGCCCACACCTTCCACACTAGCGTCTTCATGTTGATTGAGGTGGTGCCCATGAATTGCGCGTGGTAGGCCGAACTTGTCGTGTAGGTTCCCGTGGAGGACATGTTCCATGTGATGGTGTCGAGGACGTCTTCATGAAGGTGCACATGTTGTAGAGAGGTCCATAGGGCAACGAATTGTTGTATGTGGGCTAGAGTGACCCCGTCAGAGGTGTTTATTTGATTTATCCATGCATCATCTTGCATGGCCTTTTGCACACACCATTTTTTCCGCTTCGAGATCAAGTAGATGAGGGGAGCGACGTCACGTGGCCTTCGTCCATCCAACCAAGGGGAGTCCCAAAATGGCGCCTTGTGACCGTTACCAATAGTGATTGTGGTGCAAGCATAGAAGAGGTCGTAGTCTTCACTTGTGCATGGGTTGCCCATGCCGATCCATAGCTTTGAGGTGTCCGTCCACTCAAGCCAAAGCCACCTTAGTCGAAGGGCCGCCCCAAATCTTTCCGTGTCTAGTATCCCCAAACCACCAAGCTCGGTTGGACGACACACCTTTTTCCAATTAACCTTGCACTTGCCACCGGAAACCTTGTCGGAGGCCGCCCAAAGGAAAGAGCGTTCGATTTTCTTGACATTGGTGATGAAACCGGGAGGCAACTTGAGAGAGGTTTGGTGGAAAATGCCTTGGGAGGCCATAACCGACCTAACCAACTCTCTTCTCCCCGCCGAGTTGATGTATTTGCCCGCCCACATGGGAACCTTGCCGGCAATCTTGTCTTCAAGGTGTTGGAGGTCTACCCTCTTGAGTTGCCAAACGGAGAGCGGGAGGCCAAGATAGCGCATAGGGAAACCGGTCCTAGAAGCCGGGAAAGCTTGTAGAACATCATCCAAGTCAATGGTGGCACACCGGATGGGGACAACGGATGTCTTTTGCATGTTTGTGCACAACCCCGTAACATCACCGAAAGAAGTGAGGATGTGCGCAAGCTTGGTAATTTCCTCCTTGATTGGGGCCATAAAAATGGCGGCGTCATCCGCATAGAGAGAGATCCTAAAGAAGGCACCGCGTCCCCGAAGGCGAGAGAGGTCTCCTCTAGCCGTGGCAAGCTCAAGAACTTGTTGAAGTGGATCGATCGCTATGTCGAATAGTAGTGGAGAGAGTGGGTCGCCTTGTCTAAGTCCTCGCCCGTGCCTTATGGGGGAGGTAGGCACCCCATTTAGGAGGATCCTCGAAGTGGAAGTGCGGAGAATGGCGGAGATCCAATCGCAAAAATGACTTGGGAAGCCAAGATGTCTTAGGCGATCAATAAGGTAGTCCCACCGGACGGCATCGAAAGCTTTGCGGATATCCAACTTGAAGAGGAGCACCGGAATCTTGTTGCGGTGTAGTCTTCTAGCAAAGTTCCTCACAAACATGAAGTTATCGTGGATGCTTTTATTCTTTATGAATGCGGTTTGAGCGGGAGAGATCAATGTGTTCATGTGAGGTGCTAGCCGGGTAGCCAAGACTTTGGCAATGATTTTGGAGATGGCGTGTATCAAGCTAATGGGGCGGAAGTCCAAGATGCATTCGGCTCCCTCTTTTTTCGGTATGAGGACCACATTCGCCGAGTTTAGCCAATGAAAGTTGTCGGAGTGAAGGTTGCCAAAGAGGTGGATGACCCGCATGACATCCGCCTTGATTATGTCCCAAGTTGCTTTAAAGAAGGCACCGGTGAAACCGTCCTGGCCCGGAGCCTTGTCCGTCGGCATTTGCTTGATGGCATGGAGCACCTCCTCCTCCGTAAATGGCGCATCCATCTCTCCTAGATCAACATTTGGGTGGACAAATGTTTCCCAATTGAAGTCTAGCTCGCGGGGTGGGCCTCTTCTCATTGCCGCATGGAAGTGATCGTGCACAACTTCTTCTTTTTCCTCATGTGACGTGACCCATCCATGATTACGTCTTAGCCGGTGAATGTGGTTTTTCCTCCTTCTTGCATTGACACGTATATAGAAATATTTGGTGTTTGCATCTCCCTCCCGAACGTTAGTAACACGTGAACATTGCTTCTTCCTTGAGCGCTCGACCACCGCAAGGCTTAAAACTTTCCGCTTGAGGCGTGCACGGAGGTCTCTTTCTTCCGGGGATAGAGGCCGAAAGAGTACTTCACGGGCTGGTTTATATGAATTGCACTATACTCTCCATTAGCTTGTTGCTGCTCGCGCGCTGCGGCCTGTAGAGGTGGAAACAATGGTCCTCGCCCTCCAGCTCTACCAGGGTCACCTTACCGGTCCACGCGCCGTTGCGCATACGGGCTGCCAACCGGGACGCGCGGTGCCGCAAAATGTCCTTCCCTGCCAGCGCCACCAGCGCGCGCCGGCACTTGATCGACGCGATCTCCTCCTCCGGAGGGTCGATCCGAGGGTCGTCGTTGCCTGCCTGGCCGGCCGTCACGAACGGCCAGAGCCTGTCCACGAGCTCGGGCGTGAACATTGAAACGCCGTCCCAGGCTTCCTCGGAAGGCAGCCGCTCAGCTCCCCAGAAGTAGGGCTGCACGATGACGACGCCCTCGACGTCCACGTCGTCGCGGCTCGTGCGCACGGCCGTGTGGTAGGCGATGTTGGCACCGACAAGCGAGGAACAAGCGCCTGGGGTCCGCGTGCGCAGAGAGCCAGGGATCGGAGAGGGAAGCAGTCGCCACCCACCGGAGCGCCGCCCACGCGTCGTCGTAGGCCGCGGGAATGGGGTGCTCCGGCGCTAGACGGTACTCCACGGACACGATGAGCGCGCCGGCGCGCGCGGCGAGTGACGCGGCGTAGCGATGGTACGTCCGGGAGAAGGCACTGTCAGTGCAGAAAGAGCGGTCGCGGCAGCATGGGAGGGCAGGAACAGGCGTGCCGACACGCCGGTGGCATGGTCGACGACGACGTCCCTGGTAGCCACCCCGCCGCTGGCGGCCGGGTCGTCGGACGCTGGCACGAAGGAGCTGCGGACGAACCGCTCGATATGGCCGTCTTCGTACTTGCGTATGAAAGGGTAGAGGTCGACAATGACGTTCTCGCCGACGGTGTTCTTGTTTGCATGCATGCTCTAATCTCTATCCCGTGCAACGGATGTTGGATGCAGCTACTGTATTTTATAGGCCACTGCTCGTGGGTTTTATAGCTCTGGGATCTACATGCTACTCCACATCGAGGCAATTTTTATTACTTGACAATTTTGGAATGCCAGCACTTGGAACCGCAGCCGACCAAATCATGGTGGAGAATTCGATTTCTTCCCCTAGGCCAGAGAATTCATATATTGTACCTTCTTGTTCGTTGGTGTATACCAATTGTAGAAATTCGTCATATAGTTGTCTGAACTCTTACACCATCACTGTCAATTCACCACCATCGAAGAGTCAGTTTGCTAAGATATCTTTATCTAAAAAAAAGTTTGCTAACATATATAGGAGGCATTTACGTGGAGAAGATAGGGACGTACAAGATAAGATGCTGGTTCGTGCTGCATTAAAAAAAATGAGTAGACCTAAATGAGAAGCTGGTATTGGAGTTTTCTTTTCTTTTTCTTCGAAAAGGGGACATATCCCGCCTATGCATCGGTTTTATGTGCACACCATATTTGCTACGGAATCATCATCAGAATTTTACAAAGTGCAAAAAACAGATACAAAGTTCAACCATCTCAATAGAGAATTGATTGAACTAATGAAAATAGAAAATAGATTACACCCTTATGCATTTGTAATTCCATTGTTAAACCGCCAGCCATACATTTTGAAGATATTTTGTGCGGTCGTCTCCAAACGCCTCCGACAGGTGAAGGCGTGAAGCCAAGACAACATACAGCGCCAGTGCATAGTCTTGAGAAAAACCTAGAAAAAATGGAAAACTTTTGATACATTAAAACCGACAAGCTCAAGTGGCCTCGGGTGGAGGTTGAGTTTTTTCATGTTTTCCTGGATGAAAATATATTAGGCTTATCATGTTTTCACTTTTGTTAGCGGGGTTGCGTCAGTTCTATAGATTGGGTACAATCTCTTATGAATGCTAAATTATGAGTTGTGGTATTGCGTGAATTCTACCTATGCAAAGATTGGGAATACACTACTATACTAAAGGCCGTAGGTTTCCTGAATGGGCAGCCATTCGCTCCCTAGGAGCCTATCTTCGTTCGCCACGTGCATGTGGTCTATCGATGTGGCTTCCCTCCATTGGTTGGTGTCTTTGGGTCCACTGTGCAGGCTTCTTCCTTCAGCTTGTTTCCTCTTTGTTGTCTTTGCCGTTTCCCTTCGCTAGCCCGTCTAGTGCCCGGTCTTCCCTTCTATTTTTTCTTTCTATCCTTGTGGGTGTTGCCGGTGATGCCGGTGATCAGTTCTTCTTCTGTGTTATGGGTACTGCTTGTTCACGGTTCTCTCGGTTGCTCCCGGTTGTTTTCTTTGTGTGCTACTCTATTTTTCCTGTTTTTTGTTTGCCTATGTGGCTGCATGGTTGCCCATATGTTTGGTTGGTTTGTTCCTTGGTTTTCTTGCCTCCACGTACTCTTCTTTTCGTAGCCTTTTGTTCATTAATTTATTTTATTTTATTGTGTTCTCTTCCGGTTGCTCTACTTGGTTTGCTGGTTTTTGGTTTGCTCGTCTCTTCGGTTGCTCTGCGTTCTATGCTTCGCGTGTTCTTGGTGTCCTGTCATCATGTAGTCTCCGCCAGGCTCTGATGCGTCTTCGACTGCTCGTCGTCGCAGTATCCATCTTGGCAAACAGACGCTTGAATCTAAATAAGGTTTCTGCTGGTTGGGATGTTATTCTTTCGGTGGTGCTGTATCTGATTTCTATTTGACTGTGCAGGCAGGATCTTCTTCCATAGGCTATGTACATGAACAAGTTTCTTCTGGTTTGCCTGGATTTGATCGCTGTATGCCCGTTGATGGTGAGATTGGTAAGTATTGTTTGCAAGATTTACGGATTAACAAGAGTTACTTAGCTATGTTAGTTCTTGATTTCCAACTATTCGCTGCTACTGCAGGGTGCAGCTGGCAGACATATGCCAATTATTTCCAGTGTGTTACCAAGCTCGTTTTACTCTCCCTGAGACCAATACGAAGTTTGGATTTTGTTTCTGTTTGAGTGTGACAACGATATCTGAGAATCTATCGCAGTATCTGTCTTGGCAAATGACCGCTTGAATCTGAAGAAGGTTTGTGTTGGTTGGGTTGTTCTTCTTTTGGTGGTGCTTAGTTGATTTCTATTTCGTTCTGCATGCAGGATCTTCTTTCACATGCTATGTGCATGGACAGATTTCTTCTGGTGCCTGGATTTGATCATAGTGCCCCGTTGATGGTGGGATTGGTAAGTTTTGTTTGCAAGCTTTAGGGTTTGGCAAGAGTTACTTCCCTATGTTTGTTAGTGATTTAGAACTACTGGTCGCTACTGTAGGTTCCAACCGACACATAAATGCCCATTATTTTCAATGTATTACCAAGCTCTTTTTAGTCTCTCCCTGACAAGTTTGGATTGTGTTCCTGTTTGAGTGTGACAATGATATTTGGGAATCGATCTATTAGCCTTGGGAATCTATCAATTAGCCTCCCTGAGAAATATATTTCACTACGATGAACCTAGACTCGTATTTGGTTGTTCCTTGAGTTGCTAATTGTCTTTGTTTCTTCATGAATCATGTTACTTTTTTTTGTTCTAATTTTTTGGAAAATGTGTCTGGCTAAATTTCTGTTGTAGCCTGCCATGGTCCAACTTAATTAGGCATATTATCTGTATAAAAGGTAAAATTTCTTGAGAAAATTCCCATACATTCTTATAACTTCCCAGTTGAATATCAATTTATAATATGCTTGTTTGCTTCAAACTAAAAGTATATTTTATTATGCTGCATAGTATTATTAACAAAGGCTGAAAAACCGTAACATTATTTTTTCAAAAAGTATACCACAAGTGTATTTGGTGTAGTTATTTGGTAGCTAACTAATGCCACATGTAGAAGAACATTGAGTGACACACCTGTGGGGCTATAGCTTCTCCGCAAGAATTTGTTCCTTGGAGTTCAGCTTCAATTGAGATTGCAAGTTCTTGTCCAATCAAGTATCCATGGTACATAAATTAGGATATGTCCATTGTTCCTGCGTGGCCGCAAGGCAGTTTAAAGACCGTGGACGCATTTAATTGGACTACATACAAGAATGAAATATGCATAATTAGTGATATGGAAACACCGCCCTTCACAGAATTAATTTTTTACGTACATATGGTAGTATTCCGTAATTGTGGACCTAGATGGCACCTTGACTTTTTTTCCTTCTCTCAAATTTCCTTGCTTATATATAAATTGAGCCGTTTATAGAAAAAGTTAAACTGGCACCTCCGTTCAAATGAAGCTAAGCTATTATTGTTTGATGATTTTAATAGAGCTTGTTAATGTTGGCCGTTACTGCTTTGGAGAAAAAGAACAAATAAATGACAATTTTAATTAAATTATAGTATAGTTATTACCTATATGGTTGGTTCTTGTCATTAACCAGCAAAAAGATATTCAGAAAGAGATTTCACTCGTAATAATGGTCTAATTATGAAGTGAACTTACTCATTCAGTTAGGAACTGTTGTCCCTTTGGTCTGTTAAGTAGCTTTGCACGTGCAACGCACGACTCTTTCCGTTGATTTGTATATTAAAAATACAATGGATGTTATGAAATTATTGATGTTTAATAAAAAATAAAAAATAAAATTAGATGTAATGCGATGTTTTTAATTGTAAAAAATCAACTTCGATTGATCCTCTCCAATACGACGACGCAAGCAAAGTGCAGCCTTTTGGGTCCCTATAGGGAGCTCGGTATTTAAACAATTCAAAAACAGAATTTTACATTCCGAGAAGTGGATGTGGAAAATAAGGTACTCTAATAACGTGAAAAAATCTCAATTCAACATACCCCGTATTTTAATATGTAGAAAAGTGACATAATTTGACATCAAAAGTGTGAACAGTGAGAAATTTTATTGGTCCAAAATTCTGTCAGATTTTGTCTCTTTTGTTAACCCCAAAATATAAAGTATTTCTTGGGTCCCAATCGTATGGTCCATGTGCAATGCACGTTTTGGCAAATTTAAATCGTTAGAAATACCTCACATACGTTTTTGTAATGAACGTTGAGAGAGCATCAAATCCAGTCCCACATTCATCTAGCTAGGCTCCATATACTTTATTTTGATTCATCTTACAATATACAAATATTTAAATAATCTAACCGCGAGTATGTTTCATCCAATCTCAGAATTCCAGATTTTACAAGCGACAAATCATGTTCTTGGTTCCAAATAATTCTTTCGATTGCTCGTGCGCTGTTCCAAGAGCAAACCTGAAACAGAAATCTTCCAAACAAATAAGCCAGTAAGTGAAATAAGGAATATATATTTGTATATTTCATGGATACAGTTGCACGGATAGATGAAACACATAATACTCTAAACTATCTAACAAGCAGTTCTCGGTTTTAGTGATAAAAAATGTTACTTTTGCAAACCAGGTGAAAAGTAATTAAGTTAATTTTGTAATGTAGTTCTTACAAGTATGTGAAAAACTTTCCTTCAAAATGCATATATATTAATCATAATATTTACCTTTAACGCAATGGAGGTCTCAGGACTTCTTCAAAAAGTATAAAGTATTTACATTGCTTCCAGAGAGTGGAAAAGAAATTAGCCTGCTCCAATTGTATTAGTGATCGCACCTCCCAATCTTCGTCGATATGATACTTGGCGATGATGTACTGGAAACAATGCGAGGACTCGACAGGATGGTGTGGTGAAAAAAACATGAATTGCTTGGAACAGATTATTCCAAGCTTCCACCTTTGTTTGTGATTCCTTCCTTAGATATACAACCACATACTTTCTTGAATACCTGCTCATAGTGCAAACCCATTATTTGTTTTTTACACAATAGGGATGTATTAAGTAAAGCAACAATGGTCGGTGGAATGAACAATCATCAAACTATGTCATATGTCATAGCATTGACTATTATAGATATTTCACTTTGGTTTTCACTTATCACCCATATAAGAAAAATAAATAGGAAACAACATGGGAGTATACCTGAATTTGGAGGTAATACGGCCCTTTACTTTTCCAGTTTATACTACCAGAAGATTCCCACAACATGATCGACACTGTCGCAACTACTCGCATGCTTCTTCCCCATCAGATAGAAAAATGAAACATCTCATCTCAGATTAGTTTACCCTCCATTTGATTTAAACCAGGACCAAAGCAAATGTGTGCAAGTGTTGCCAAGCTTTGACAGCACGAAATCTCTCACTGAAATCAATCAAGTAACAGGCTTACTGAATTTTTTAACTCCATATCCTATTAGTAAGAACAATACCTATAAGCTTTGACTGAAGCAACACTTGCGCTCCTAGATGATTAAATATGTACACATCAGGATATAGACATATCTGGCTACAACAAATAGGAGGCAACAACCAAAACAGATTGTTAGAATCCAAGTATGACAAGCGGCAATTGTGTCCTCGACAATTATAAAGAGATTGTGCTTGGTGAATTATATGAAGACATTATACACACAAAACTCGGTTTATATACATATATCATAGTCAACTTCAACAAAGGTTAATGAGAAAATTGAGCTGAAGAACCAAGATGCTAATAAATGGAGAGGTGAGTTTATAAAGACATTCAGAAACTGTATTATGTAGTAGAACTCTCCTTGAGGCAGTTTTGTAACATCCCCTTGACCAAGTATGGTAAAGAACTATAATAGCTCACGTTCGGATCATTTAAATTCAGAATATCATGACCAAGCCTGGAAAAGAACATCAGTGGTCAGATATCGGATAAGAGCAGCCCACGTAATGGTATGAAGTCAAAATAGCTAATCACTGGAACAAGCAGAACTTTTCTTACATCTGAAAAGGAACGTGATTTCTTTAAGTTGTGCAATGACCAGTCAAATAACCTGCTCAGATCAATTCCATCATCAACCTGTTTTTATTCATGCATTTGCGCCCTTGGATGCGTCCCAAAATTACCAATGATGTGCAATGTTTATTCATCCTGTGGCATAAGGGGTGAGTCAGTTAGATCGAATCCTCACAAAAATAAACTGAAAGTTAAATCTTCTAACATCCATTCACAGATTCACTCACCTGATCTCCTACGTAGGAGTACTCTTGTTAAAAAAAAAAAGCTAGCATAAAACCTAGCACAATCTCCAGATCAGATCGAGGCATCGAGCCATCAAACCATCAAACAGTGAGGTGTTGCACGGGAGTGATGGGATAAAGAGTGGCCCGTATCTATAAGGCGAGGTCGGCGGTGAGCGCGGAGGTCTCGACAGCGGCGGCCGTAGCGAGCGCTGCCGCGAGCTGCGCGCACTGGTCCTGCTCGTGGAGGAGCGCGTCCACGAGGGGCCTGAGCGCGGCGACCGCGGACGTTTTGTTGGTCGGCGGCGTCCAGAGTCGCCGGAGCCGGCCGGAATCGTTTGAGGACGGAGGAGGGAAAGGGGATCGTGGGATCGAGAGATTGAGAGGAGGCGTCCATGACCACCCATGGGGAAGGTCTTGCGAGAGGAGGCGTGAGGAGCGGGCATTAATTAGGTTCCAGATATCACGGGATTACCTGCCTTCGTGGAGGTGTTGACCGGGGCGTGGGCGTCGGAGTAGTGGGCAGGAAAAAGTTCTGCCGGTCGACAGGATTAATCCGGACCGTTGCTTGGGGTTAGATTAGATAAAATAAAACTGTGTTGTTGGATTCGTTTAAGTGGGAGCGATCGGATGGTCCAGGGTGAGCTGAGTACGCTTTGGTTAGGTGGCTTTAGCAAAGTTCTCTTTCTCTCTTTTATTAGTAGTGGAGAATATCGACAGCCTTGCGCCCGGTGACAAGTTCCAATAGAAGTACCCCAAATGAGTAGACATCAGCCTTATCAGTAATTTGCTCGCTGTGGGCATATTCAGATGCCAGAAAACTGCGTGATGAAAAAGGGACTCAGATTTTCCAAAATTACACGTTACATTTAATTTCAGCCTCATCTTGTAATGACAACCAATAATTAACCGAATGATACCGACGAAACAAATAAGAAACAACTATTACAATAGATTAAAAACACCCACACACTTATTTAGCACATAGCAAAGACTGAGTATCTTTGGCTATTCAGAAAACTTTGCATGCACTCTATAATAAGCAGAGCAAAGACGGTAAAAATTGCATCACATGCTAATGATAAATGAAGGCAAAGTATAAATTTTATCAATCCTAATGGCTACAAAAAGTTAATTCTTATGCTATGAGAAGGATAAAAAAAAGGAATGGGTACGTCCTTTTTTTTAATCCTTCTCATAGCAACCCAGTCCTTTTTTTTATCCTTCTCATAGCTGGCTATCTTCACTTCTGCCCAGTGGGAAGCTAGGCTATTACTTTGATTTTGCCCTGTCTTTTTTCTTTACTTCATTTGCATGTATTAAATGTTCGTATTATGCTCACTTCTGCCCAGAAGAAGAAGATACATAGCATTTTTCATGAACAATGAAGTCTGTAATTTCTCTATAATTAAATAGTGCGTAAAATATTTGTGCGAAATATGTTTGCTTGCTGCAATCAAAAGAATTTTAGCATGGATAGCATGGCACGAGACTATCTACCTAGCTAGGAGAGATCTCCAACCCTACACCAGTACTCCAAATGCTTGACAATACTGAACGGAGTGCATAAATTATGGCAAGCTGGTAAGAACTATTAACTTTAAGCATTTCAAGTTCCCCAATTGAAATGAACAAACAATAATTTTAAGTACTCCATCAGATAAGGTTGAGAGATCAATTCTTCAATTACTGCAACAACACCAATCACATGGAGGCAACTACTGTGATGAACTTCATATTCATACAGTATAGTTATTACCACTACGGTTGGTTCTTGTCATTAACAAGCAAAAAGATATTCGGAAAGAGAATTTAGTAGTAGTAATAATAGTCTAATTATGAGGTGAACTGACCAATTTAGTTAGGAACTGCTGTCCCTTCAGTCTGTTAATATCGACAGCCTTGCACCCTATGACAAGTTCCACTAGAACTACCCCGAATGAGTAGATATCAGCCTTCTCGGTTATTTGCCCACTGTGGGCATATTCAGGTGCCAAAATTGCTTAATGAAAAAAGAAATTCAGATTTCCTAAAATTACAGGTTACACCAGGTTGTCTCAACCAATTATGAATAAATTTCAACCTCATAATGTAATGAGAATCAATACTTAACCCAGTGATATCAATGGGAAGAAATAAGCAGCAAAAATTACAATACATAAAAAACACCCAAATACTTAGTTAGCACATAGCAAAGACTGAGTATCATCTTTAACTATTAAGATACAGTTACATTGTAACAGCCCAAAGTTCGGAAACCTAAAAACCCAAATAAAATTTCCACTTTTTGTGTTCCATTGCATCATGGCATCCAAATTTAACTTGCTAAACAACCTACAAATGGTTTTGGCACCATTTAAAAACAAATGCCAAACTTGTTCCAACAATTTTCAAAACCATGAAGGCACTCAAACTTGCAAAACAAAATACCTTGACTTCTTATATTTGTCAAGGAAGTTCCAAGTGCTCAAATTAATATTTTGCCTTGCTTCAAAATTTCTAAAGGGAATTTATTTTGGAACTTGCTCTTTTTCTCTAAAGGAAGTTTATTTGGATATTCTAAAAATGCCTTTAAGCAACTTCCTATTTTATTCCCAAGCAAGTGGGCTCCAAATGCTTGGAAATCCTTAGGAGTGCTTGCAAACTGTGCAGGGAGGTTACACAAATTTTTGGCACAATTTTTGGAAGTGATAAATGCCTTGTTTTAATTCAAAAACAGTGAGGAGAATTTTCGTCCAGTGTTGAAAAGGACTGATCCGTGAAGTTTAAAAATTCTAGGGACGTATTTGCAAAAACTCCATCCCCTTCCTGTAGCGACCGCCCGCGCGCGCTGCTCCCGCCGCACCGCGCCGTGCGCCTCGCCCCTGGCCCCCTCTCTGCCCTCCATTGCTCGGAGACCACCACCACATGCTGCTCACCCCTTTTCCCCACCCCTGTTTCTCTCCCGTGACCCACCTTCCTCTCCCTCCCGCGGGCCGCCATGGCCGCCGCCCCCGCCGTGCTCGTAGCCGCGGCTTGAGGAGCTCCCGAGCAAATCGCGGACCACAGGACGCTCCGCCGCGTCGCCTGCTACATCCTCGCCAACAGAATCGACCGGAGAAGGCGTGAATCGACCGTGCCGCTCGAGTTCTTCTCCGACCACCGCGCGGCGTCGCCGGGCGAATTCCGCCGTCTT
This sequence comes from Poa pratensis, assembly GCA_947311845.1. Lineage (NCBI taxonomy): Eukaryota > Viridiplantae > Streptophyta > Magnoliopsida > Poales > Poaceae > Poa > Poa pratensis. The sequence continues at coordinate 75,277,600 of CAMZMU010000027.1, read as the reverse complement.
CGTCCACCCCGAGCCTCGCTGAGCACGCAGGACTCGCCGCCGTGCTCTCCTCTTCCTCCCCGCAGAAGCAATCGAACGGAAACCCAAGGAATCGACGCCGCCGTCCACGTCTTCCCCGCCTCCGTCCGCCGGACCTCGAGTTCGTTCACCGCCGCTTCCGGCCACCTCCGCCTCCACTGCGAGCATCCACGACTTCAGGGTGAGCCAGCGCCCCTCCCTGTACCCCTGCTATCCCTCGCGCGAGCCGTACGCCGTAGCTCGCCGTGCTTCCCGTCGAAGAAGCACGCCCGCCCGGCCGTGCGCCCGGCAAAACCGGCCTCGAGGCCGTCCCTCTCTGGACGATGCCCGGCCTTGGGCCCGGCCCAGACCGGCCTGACGGCCGGACGTTTCTGTCACTAGCCCGGTCTTCCAACCGGCCCAACCGGGCCACAGGCCGGCCCGTCTACAGTTTAAATTTTCCTTTTTGGAAAATAAAACAATTTTAAACAATTCATAACTATTTGAATCTTGCTCCAAATTTTAGCAAATCAAATATCAATTTGTTCAGAAAAACAATACCTAGCTATTGGTAACATTGCCATGCTCTTTTGAGTAAATGTTTTTGCCTTTATTTAGGAAACCCTAAAATGGCTTAAATACTACTTATTTCGGGAAAATTCATAATTTGTGAAATAATTAACCGAAAGTTGTGAATAAAATATCAAAGTGATCAACATGTCAAATGCTATCCAATCATGCTAATCTCACAACATGATTACAAATAATTATTTGATGTTATTCATAAATTGATTAAAAGATTTAAATTCGAATAATTATTTAATTCACTATTTATTCATCGGTACTCGGAAAATTACAAATGAGGTACCAAAATGATCGAGAGAACAAAACCTATCTAATCATGCCATGTTCATGCATATTTGAGCCACTTCTTAGTAATGTATTAGATGTATGAACAACGCGGTTATTAAGCTAAATATGGGGTTGCTTCCAAATAATTGCACTAATTATTTGGCTCTCCATTTAATTTTGCTTTTACATTATATGCTGATATCATGGCATAATTTTGGCATGTCATCATGCGTGTGCATTGCACCTTGTCTTCGTGTTATTTATTTGTTCTTTTGTTATTGTTGGGTATCGTTAGATTTAGGAGTCGAGGTTCCCTCTTCGTACCCTGACGATCTGTACTACCAGCCGTATCCCGAACAAGGCAAGCGTAATCCCCTCTCTGAGCATATCTTATCCTATTTTCCGCAATTATTTTCTCCACTATAATATTGCATGCGGTTCTAAATGTCTTTTGCCTGGATTAGAGTATCCTACTAGTTGCATTAGAATCCTGTTGCCAATACCTGTTTTACCTTCCTATTACCATAGGTTTGTATTGTTGGCCATGGAATACTTACTATGCTATGCAAGTGCTTAGCCATGCTTAGCGAAATGCCTAGTTGTACTAGGGATGGTGAATGCTGGAAACAGGTGTTAACTTGTGACAGTGATGTTGATGGTGGAAAATTGTGGAGATGGATAATAAAATGCTTAAGAGGCGGGGATGAGAGGCCATTGTGGATATGGTGTTTTGTCTCGTTCTCGCCGCCTAGGTGCGAGTTCTGTACCTCCTGAACCAAGACTGAGCGTGCAACCATGCGTGAGGCCTATGCAATTGCAGGAACCCTCATAGACTAAATAACTCGAGCGGGGCTAGCCAGGGTCCTCTAGTTCGGGCTTCCATTTGCGCGTGCGTGATGATGGTGGGATGAACTGGGATGAGGACTGTGGTGTTAGGAAAATAAGTGGCCGTGGGGCGAGGTGTTGGAGGAGTCACCAAACCTGTCGTACCGCCACTGATGATCCTGGAAAGTCTTTAACGAGGGAGAAGTCGACACCGTTCCCACCCAGCCGGCTTTCCAAGGAAGAGAGCTAATGATCAGGTAATGGGCCGGGCGGTACGCGTGGCGAAGGAGCTGGGGCCTTTCGGGACTCCGGGGACTTCAACTTTGTACACCCCTGCAGGGATAAATCTTTTCGAAAAGCCGTGTCCACGGTTACGGACGACTTGGGAATGGACGATGATCATAGAATAATTTAAACGGAATGATTAAAACTTGGGTACTGGAGGTACCACTCACAAATGCAAGGTGAGCTTCCTCGAGGGTGATTCGGGGAGGTGCCTTTGATGAACAGGTACAGTGGTTGATGTTGAGAAAGGTGATGAAAGAAAAAAGTTACTTCTTACCTCTTTCGAAAATACTCTGAATAGTCGATGCCTTTGAGTTATGTTTTCATAAATAAAATCAGCTTTATGCAAAACAACCATATAACTTTGAAAGCCTCATTGAGCATATATTAGCTCTTAATCTTGCGAGTTCGTCGAACTCAACGTCTTTGTTTTGTTTCAGAGGAGGACTTCACCGACCTCGAAGGTGGGTTCTTTGTGGACGTCGACGAGTAGTCTGGGGTTCCCAGGTGGCAGCATGGGACATCCTGGAACAGCTGGCGCTGTGATGTTTATCTGTAGGCCTCTTAGGCCATATTTTGGATCTTGTTGTTTAGAACAACCTAATTCGCTTCCGCTTGATGTAATGTTGGGTCTGTGACCTCTGAATGTCATTTGCTATCTTTCTCTGTTATAAGAGTTGAACTATATGATTGGTGTCGTAGAGTCTGTGATGTGCCAGTTGTTCCACAAGTCTTGATCTTACTATTATGCTTTGATAGTTGTGCCTGTGTTAAGGCATCAATCGGGGTGTTGCGTTGTCTGGAGTGAGGTGTACCCAGCAACGCCTGCCAAAGGTTTTGGCCGGGGATTGGTAAACCCGTAACCTCCGGTTGTATCGCTTAACCGGTGACACACAGCATCACTGTATAGCAGTCGGGTCGGGGCGCCACAAGTTGGTATCAGAGCAGTACTGCCTGTAGGAAACCCTTCTACTGGTCGACGTTGAGTCTAGTGTTTATGAAAACTATTTTGAAACTAAAAATGAGTTGTGAAAACCATCTTAGGATTCTTTTTACTCCTTATCTGGTTACCCTCTAATCTCGGAGCAATCTTACCTCGATTTGAGTTTAAAGGTTTTACTCCTCGTCTGTTACTCCAAAATGATTAGAAACGTTGTTGGGTTCGACCTTTAGTGTTATGTGTCACGTTGCTCCCGCGGCGTTGTAATCCCAAATCAACTCAGATGTTTCTACCAAATCTAACCATTGCTTCTTTCTTTGGGTTTTAACCCTAGGACTTGAACATAAGGTCCCGGATTGTGCCGGATAGTGTGGGTTGAATCACGTGGTTTCTTAGCCATTTGAATCTCACGCTACTGGTGCATGATGCTGATCTTCGACCCAAGTCCCAGCTTGTTGGTTCCTTGTTCGTTGTTGCACAAAGCATTATCGTCCCTAGTCTGAGTACTTGAGTACGCTAATGCTAATGTCTCAACCCTATCACGGTGGATACTAACTGCGTCCTTGTCAAATCTACAGAATGGCACAACGTCTTCCGCTCTACCGAATCGAAGCCACCCCAGGGACCCACTCGACACCCTTTGATCGGGAGAAATCCCTTACGTCTCAAGTTTTGCCCAAGGAAGCTAGAGGCAAACTCAGGTGTTACACTTGTAAGGAGCGTGGACATCCGTACAGGAAGTGCCCCCTTAATTACCCCGGAAAGTGGGGACTACCACAAGGAAAGGCATGTAGTCAGTGCGGAAGGGGTGGACATCAGGCGAGTCAATGCCCCGGCAGTTGCCCGCATTGTTGCAACAAGCATCCACTCGGCAAGTGCCCAACCGCTAACGCCACCTGCTACCTATGCGAAGGAGATGACCATTTCCCGGCTGATTGTTCGATGGAGTTCATAGTGGGGGCAGTAAGGGATGCCCAGGAGAAGATTGCTCAGCACGCCACCACGCGCCCCACTACTTCGACATCTGGGTCAAGCGGAGGTGGTTGTCGTCCTATGCTACCTGCTCCACCTGGACTCATCTGCTATACCTGTGGACAGGCTGGCCACTACTTCAGGGATTGCCCTCAGAAGGCACCTATCACAGGAAATCCTGCACGAGCCCCTGCCACTCCAGCTGGCAAGGCTGGACCGGTTGTGCGTGGTCGCCTGAACCACGTCTCTGCTGAAGAAGCTGAAGAAGATCCCGGCGTCTTTATGGGTGAGCTACGAATCAACAACAATCTTACTACAGTTTTGTTTGACTCTGCTGCATCTCTCCTTTTTGAGCATGGTTATCACAATTGAGTAATAACCGGTGCATCTGCAACATCTTGGGATTCTCCTGAGCATGTTTATTACTCTGATCTGCTTCCCGACCTTTGTCTGTCTTTTGACAGTAAAGTTTTACCTTGCGTTGGTATGTTCCGATGCAAGTCACTCCTGATCCGTTAAGACGTTCCACTTCGTCTTGTCAGGAGAAACAAACTCCAATACCTTGTCCATTCCTCGGGCTAGGTCAAAGTTTTGTATTCCACAGAATAAGAGGTTTATTAGTCTCTGCTTCTGTTCCATCTTCGAATAGCACGCTACCTTGGTATAAGAGTGTGCAATTGAGCTAAGTATCCTGATCCTCTTGATGAAGCGATGCTTTTTACACTTGTTGCTCTCCGTCTTCCAAGTAACTTGTTACTCGAGGATGATGAGACGTGAGCAATGATGTGGCTATCGGATATTCTTAGCAGTTCTTACTGTGCGGAAATCCAGGGATATCCATCGCCCTCCTTAGCATGATTGGTTAGCCGATCAATGAGCTGAGTTTGACAGTGCTACCAAGTCCGTTGGCTTTGATGCACTCCCTCGGTCAAAGAGCTAGGTTCACGCCGAAGCTCCCTAGACCACCTCGTTGTGCCTTGTAAGGCATGATCCTCCCTCGAACTCAAGATCCACTGCCATGGCGTGATATCCTGTAGATGGATCGTGATATCCTGTTGTTCCTTCCAGAAGTATCGCCAGGTTGTCGCCTGTCCAAGCTCAACATCACGGACAACTCCTTTCTCCAAGAAAAATTGAGCTTATGAGTAAGCTGGTTCTCTGAACAACTCCCTTCTCCAAGAAATTCGTGCTAGATATCCAGATTTAGTCGGTTGAGCTTAAATGACAACTTGGAGAGTTAAAAGACAAAAGCTCTATCCGATCTAGTTCATTCTCAATGGGATGTCTAGTCTGTTCGTGTTGAAGCAAGGAAGTATCTCCTTTGTGGGTATGCTAACCTCCAAATCTTTTGATTTGAAATGGGCTATCGTCAAATCAAACTCAGACTAACACATTCAGTAGGTTAAACTCAGATTAGCAAGGTGTTAGTCTGACCAATACTTATGCCCCGTTCATGTGACATATGAGTCTACCGAATTGGAGTATCCAGATAAGTTTGTTGTTGAGCCCATCAACTACATTCTTATTCCCTCCATGTCTAAGGAGATTTATATGGGATAGTGGGTGTTCGCATTGGGAAGACTTGTTAGAACTAACCTTGTGTCGTCACAAGGCAATGTTCTGGAGTAGAAGTGACTTTCCCTGGTTCACGTGCAATTGCTGAAAGATGTCGCCGTGGATCTGAGTGGATTGTCTGGTTCCTTGAAATCATCTCAACTCGATCATGCATGTGTAGAATGTTCTCGGAATGGTATGTGGTTACCTCCATTCCTTGAAGATGTTATCTATGCATCCAAGCCACTGATTGAATTGTCCCAGAAAGAGAGGAAGTCTGAGAACTTCTTTGTCTTCCATGGTGTTTCCCATCCAGTACTCAGTCGTGTCTTTTCGCAAGTAATTCGAGTGTGGGCAGCTGTCTCCTGAAAAGTTGCTTGTCGTGGTGGTGTCACGGCAGATGGCATAGGATGGCTTAAGTTGTGGGCTCGCTAGGACGTTGGGGGATCCGGGGAGGGTTTGCGCGCTCACGAAGCACGCATGGAGAACAACCAAGAACTCGCAAGAACAAACAAGAACAAGCAGAACCAAGAAGAAGCAAAGAACACCACGATGTACCCTGCTTCGGGGCCCTCTTGTGGAGGTAACACCCCTACTGCAGCACTAGCCTACTCTCTTTATATCTCAAGTGGTTACAAGTACAGAGTGCTCCTTGAGCTGTATGAAGAACAATGGTGGGAGCTCTAGAAGAAGATGGAGCTTGGGGGGGATAATGCCTTTCTCTTTTGCCGTTCTCTCCCCTTCCGTCCGTCCGTCCCTCCTACTGGAGGATTTGGTAGCTTACTTATACACTAACCGAATTACCATTTTGCCCCTGGCTGGAAGTGATAATGGCATGGACAAGAGGAACAGGACAAGCCTCTGCCCCCTGTCAACCCAACGGCCGGACTGTCAGGCCCTAGCAGGCCTATCTTGCCACTTTGGGCAATGGCCGGTGTAACCCACCGGGTCTCGGTCATATCCTCTTTCCCGAATTGGCCGGGTCAGCTCCCAGGAATCCCGTGACCTGACCTGGCCGTCAAGTCCCTAGCAGGCCTATCTTGCCACTTTGGGCAATGGCAGCCGTAGCCCCCCGGGTCTCGGTCGTATCCTCTTTCCCGAATTGGCCAAGTCAGCGCCTAGGGCCTTGCGACCCGGAAAACCTGCGACTTGACCCGGCTGTCTTCTCAGCCTCTGGCAGGAGACACCCGTGAACCTTTCTGACATTACTTGGCCCTTGTGCAATATCCGGATTACCTTATCCGGGTCCTTCCTGACCAACCCGGCTAACTTAACCGGTTTCCTTCCTCTGATTCGGTTAAGCTTTACCGGATCCTCTCTGGCATCTTCTCGCACTTTAGCTTGATCAAGTGCTAACCGACTCTCACGAGAGATCCGGCCCAAGTGACCCGGCTATATGTTGATCCGGCTAGCTCTTTGCAACACTTAACACCACATCTTTGCCCTACCCGGGGGCAGCCCCCCGACAGTAGTCCCCGAAGCTGGTGCGGTTCTACAGCCTCGGCTGAAGAGCCGTAGCAGGTTAAAAATAAACATCACTAACCGAATCTCATATCATATAATCTTGTCTCAGGATTTCCCGGGACACTTGGCAGTGAATCTCTGCGCAAAGCCCCATAATCCGGATCTCTGATCTGACATGCCACTGACAGCACCTCATCCGGATTCTCCGGGTACTTGAGTGCATTTGACCAAACGACCGCGTCTTCTCGTTTTCTCCGTTGACCGGCACACAGGATCCGTGCAACTGCTTCCAATTCTATGGCCCAACATGTGCTTGGAACACACGGCCACAGAGGTGGCCACAGAGTTCCAGGATGCAGTTACCGTGCGACGCTCCGAAAACCGTGCAGTAGTGCGCCCGTTACCGCTGGGCGCTATAAATATGGGCGCAGGGGGTTTCCTCTTCTTCTCCGCTCGTTCCCCACTCCGAAAACTTCCATCTGCGCCACCGCCGCCGCCGCAATCTCGCCCTCGTAACCTTGCCGCGCCGGAGACGTCCTCAACGCACCGGAGGAAAACGACCGGGGCCGCGCACCGTGCCCAGCGCCGCCGTTCCTTCATCGAGCTTCTTCCCCGTCGCGTCATCACCGTGAGTTTTCTTTTTCTCCGGTCATGGCGAACTCGAGGAGTTCATATGCCACGGGAAACTCGCATTTGTTTCTTGTAGATTTATCCGCATATTAGTCCGTCGCCCAGCCTCAGTGCATCTAGTAGATCTCCTGTCTAGATTTTGCACTACACTGCCCTAGTTTTGTTTGCCACCGTATGAGCAGTTCAACCATATTTTTACTCTTGATTTCCTTTCTTTTTTACTGCTGCAGTAGATCTTGTGTAACCCTAGACCTTTGCGGAAGGTGTTTGTGATTGCCACCCGAATCACCTTCTCTGCTGAATCCGGCTAGTTTCATCCGGGATAATATTAGCCGAATCACTCTAGATCTGGTTCGATTATACCATTATCCGATTCATTTTGACTCGGCCCTATCCGACCTCTTGCAGGATTGATCCGGATATGGCGAAGCTTCCTCCCGGCAGATGGGAGGGTTCTGATGTGACCAAGGACGATCTGGAATGGCTATTAAGCACCCGGCGTATAACCTCTCAAGTTATATGCCGCAAACCGGGGAAGGAACTCGTCCCGGTTCCCGAACCTGGTGAACGTGTGGTGTTTCTAGCGCATTTTGAGCGCGGATTCGGATTGCCGGCGAGTGATTTCTTCCGGGCTTTCCTGGATTTCTTTGGCCTACAGCCTCATCACCTCCCGGCTAATGCCTTCGTTTCTCTATCGGCTTTTAGCTCCTTTTGCGAGGGCTATCTCGGTGTCTGGCCGACCGTCGATATTTGGGCAAAGTATTTCCACCTCCGCAAACATACTATTCCAGGCACTAAGCCGAAGCTGATGACTGCTTGCGGTCCGGTTAGCATCACGCCAAGGCAGGGATCCATCTTTCCCCGTATCACTGGCCTAGACACTGTCAGAAGTGGCAAAGGTCTTTCCTTTATGTGAAGAGTGCAGAAGGCCATGACGCCCTTAATCTGCCCGAGTTCACGATCGAGCCACCCACAGCCGAATTGAACTTCGGATACAATCCGGCCGAGACTATTGTAGAACTTCAGACTGTACATGAAACTCTGGAGGACTTCTGAAGAAGGGCCTGGCCTCGGATGATCTGCTCCGGACCTTCATCGGTCGCCGGGTCTGCCCTCTTCAAAGACGTGAACACAAGATATGCCACATGGGTGGTGTGCTAGATCCTACCCGGATCAGCAGGCATGACCTTAGCAAAGTCTCCATCAGGCGACGGGTAAACGCCATTGCCGCCACCGAGATGTCGGATAAATGGCGGTGGGGCGTAAAGCCGTTTTTCCGAGAGCGCCTTCCACCACAGGTTAGTTCGCCATTTTCCGAATCTAACCATATTTCGTCAAAATGGCATCGGCCTAATCCGGATTTGCCCCGACTTTTCTGTAGCTGTTTGATCGCCAACTTACCGAAGATGGAGACCTCTCCACCAAAGAATGGGGACCGGATCTCAGCCCGCCGCGCGAGGACGAAGAAGATCCGGATACGGATGATTATCTGCCTATCCCGCGCGCCAAGCCAGTCCGCAAGGGTAAGCAATCAACTATTCACAACATCTCCGACGAGGAAGATGATGATTGCAGGATCTTAGATCCCATCGACGCTATTCCGATTTCATGGTCACCACCTTGTGTTCCAGCCAAACAAGATGCTGAAGGGACATCTCGGAAACGCAGTGACGCGCCCGGATCTGATTCCCCTAAAGCCAAGAGAATAAAGAAGTCTGGCTCCAAGTTGAATCGCGTCAAGCCGATGCCTACCACCAAGGGGTAATACTGACTTAACTTCATTTGCTTTCTTCCTCTGTTAACCGAGTCATATCTATCCGAGTTAACTGTTTGCTTTGCTTTATGCAGTGATGTCCTCATCACCGCGCAGACTCATTCATCCATCTCTTCTCCCATTCCTCCGCTGGATACGGTCATGGAAACCCAGTCTCCTGATCGAACTGCCACCTCACCAATGCGTGTCACCACTGCCAATATTCCTCAGCCGACTCCCATTTCAAAGCCGGTTATTGACTTGGAGAGTGAGGAAACCTCGGCTCCAATCCGAGATTCAAGTTGGCCACGCCCTCTCAAGGAGCTGGAGAAGGAAAAGGCCAAGACATCGGCTACATCCTTGCCTAAGCCGGATCCTCGCCCTACTCCCGCAGCGCAAACCCTGCTGAATCAAGAGCAGCAGAAGAAGAAAAAGCAGAAGCAGCAACAGCAACAGCAAGTTTCCGAGAAGCAGCACAAGGAGCCACATCCGAAGCAGACTCCGGGTGCGTCACCGCAACCCAAGCCGACTCAAGGTGCCTCTGGCACACCTCCAACCACCTCGGATAAGCAGGTGGTTGCTAGCAAGAAGGTTTCTGCCGCCCCATCAGCGATTCGATTCGGCCAGTCCCTGTCGAATCCCCGCCCTCCGAGCAGCGATAAGCTCGAGTCCGCCAAGCAATTCATTGAAGCTTGGAATGATGCTGACCTCGCCAAAGATTTTTCTACTTCAGCGCCACATCCGGCTGGGCCTAGTCGGATGTTTCAATCATTACACTCTGTACAGACCTCGGTCACTGAAGCTAACCGGGTGTTTGAGGTAAATTTTTCCGAATCTTGCTTTTATTTCAACATGATCAAATAGTACTATACCCAGTCCCCGAGATTCGGGTCGAACGACTGATACTCCTCCGAGTAAGAAAGTCATTCGGCTTGAATCTCTAAAAAACTTATCATGAATGTTGCCGTAACCGAGGACACCGTGGGACTTCCAGTCCCCGAGTCTCTTTTCCAACTGATTCGGTTAATCTCGGGCCAGTCCCCGAGATTCTTTTGACGCCATTTGCCTGTTTTCTTTCAGGAAACCATGACCGCTCGCGGCAAGCTCTTTAAGCAGCTCGCCCATCAGCATCAGAAGCTCCAAACTTCCTTTGATGGGCTCTGTCTTGAAATGGACAAGAAAGAAGAAGAGCACAAGCGCGCTTTATCCGAGGAAAAATCAGAGGTGACTCGGCTCCAGCGAGAGCTTGACCGAGTTGAAAAAGTGAAGAACAAGGTTAAAGGAGAGCGGGATACGCTGAAGCGTGAAAAAGACACAATCCAGAAGGAGCGGGATACTTTCAAAGCCGGACTTGCGGAGCGGGCCAAACTGGACAAGCAAATTCAAACGAACATTGCCGAATCTGAAGCCGAAGTCAAAGCGGCTAAAGAAGAACTGAGTGCTCACAAAGCGGCCAGTGCGAAATGGCTTGCTGCACTTGCTAGCCTTAACGATGACATGGATCGTAAGTTCACCGAATCTCCTCTTTTCTTTCTGCTCTTAACCAATACATATGCTTGTGTTCCTTCTCGCTGAACTCAGTATTAGCTTATTTGTTTGTAGGAGAGTTTACTAGCATCCGGCTTCAAGCCGCCAAGGCTGTGAGAAACGCCCGAGCTGAGAGAGCTAAATTAACCGAGGCTCCCCTACCAGAGACATGGGACATCGAAGATCATATTACAGCACTTAAGGCTCGGATTGCTCCTTTGAAGGATTCCCATATTGGTCTGCTCAATGCAAGTCTCAAGGCTCACCGAATCTTGTTTCCTGAAGCGCGGCAAGTTGTGCCTGTGGAGGAGCTGATCCGAGACCTGGATCAAGCAATGACCCGGTTACAGCAGTGGAGGTCTTCGTCCGCCCGCGCTGGTGCTGACGCAGCTTTGCTATTCATCATGTCCTGGTATGAGCTAATTGATCTTGCCAAAGTGCGCTCATTTCGCGAGGGTTCTCCGTGGGCTACAGACCCTACCCGGATTAAGATCCGTGAAGAAGCCGCCAACTTCATGGCCGAATTTGCACGCACCAAGCATCTTGATCTGGAGGCTCCGGTCTACTCGGATGGAGAAGAAACTGAAGAAGAGGAATCGGACGACGCCTCCGCTGAAGAATACGCCGATTCTGAGGGCGAGTCTGATGATTCGGCTAACTCTGCCGAACACGCTCCTATCAAGATCCCAGCTTCTGACTCGGCTAAGAATACCGAAGCAACTCCGGCCCAGACTTCGGAGATACCAGCAACTGATTCGGCAGAGATTACTAAACAAGCTCAGCTGATCCGGATACCTCCGAATCCGCCCAGCCTTCAAGCTCTCCACGCAAGGTTACCCCTGAAGTTCCTCCATCTGAGCCATCCTTGCAACCGAGCCCCCTGCAACCGAATCTACTCCAACCGAAGCTCCTGTAACCGAGGCTCGCGCGCCCGAGGTTCCTTCAACCAAAGCTCCTGCCACCGAACCTGCTACAACCGAGTCTGCTGCTTCCTGAAGTAACTTAGTGAAAAAACGTTAAATCCCCGGTATGCCGGGAGCAGATGTAATAGACTATTTTAAGTTCTTTCGAGACTACTTTAAATTTGCTTAACATGATCCGGACGAGGTTTATGTTGGATCATTTTAAACCGAGTCCCCGAGTCTGTTTTCTTGTTTACTATTTTTGCCGAATCTCTGCTCTTGTCTACCTTTTAGGTGTTTGACAGTCGAGTCACAAGATAGGAATCATAGCATACAATACTTGAAACATGCGAGTTGTGGTTTAGAATCATTCAACATAAACGAAAAATAAATAACAGGGGTTAGTAAACGACATGTGCCGAATCGGTTTTGGACCGAGTCCCCGAGTCCATTTTCATGTTTCCCACATTCCTCATCTCTGCTCTTGACTACCATTTTGGTGTTTGTCAGTCGAGTCACGAGATCAACAACACAACATACATTACTTGAATTTTGGGACGAGGTTCAAAGCAATTCGGCACACGAACGGTATGGACAAAACAGTAAAAAACACATGCATGAGTACGAACAGTCCCCGAGTCCAGACTCGGATTGCTGCAACTTCATTTATGATAAACTGAAATACATACATTGCGCCCCTTAGGAGTAAAAGGGTCGAAGCAGAGCTACATTCCAAGGTCTCTTAGTTTCTTGTCCGGGTCTGTCCAGGCCATCCTTCCTTGGTTCCTGTGCATCTACAAGGTAGTACGAGTCATTGTGCATAGCCCTGCTCACAATGAAAGGTCCCTCCCATGGAGGTGACAACTTGTGTCGGCCTTTGCTGCGCTGCACCAGCCTTAGCACAAGATCACCCTCATGAAACACTCGAGGGCTGATCTTTCGACTATGATATCGTCGTAGATTCTGCTGGTATATTGCTGTCCGAGATAGAGCCAATTCTCTTGCTTCCTCTAGCAGATCCACTGCATCTTCCCGAGCCTCTTTTGCCTCGGTTTCAGTATACATTGCCACCCTTGGTGCATCATGTTCTATGTCTGTGGGTAGCACAGCTTCTGCCCCATAAACCAGAAAAAATGGCGTATAGCCAGTTGACCGATTCGGCGTGGTCCTTAGACCCCACAGTACTGATGGTATCTCGTCTATCCAGCATCCCGGAGTTTTCAGCAATGGTTCAATGAGACGAGCCTTGATGCCGGCCAACACCAGGGCATTTGATCTTTCCACTTGCCCATTAGACTCCGGATGTGCCACCGAGGCTATATCTAGCCGGATTCCCTTATTCATGCAGAACCGAGCAAACTCTCCGACAGCAAAGTTTGTGCCGTTATCCGAGATGATGCTATGAGGGTATCCGTATCTCAAAATAATTTCTTTCAGGAAAGTCACAGCCGAACGACCATCTACTTCCGGATTGGTTTCACCTCTATCCACTTGGTGAACTTATCCACCATCACCAGCATATGTGTCATGTTGCCCCTAGCCGGCTTGAAATCTCCCACCATATCCAAACACCACACAGCAAATGGCCAAGTGATAGGAATTGTTTCAGTGCCGATGCGGGTAAGTGTGTCTGCTTGGCAAACCTTTGGCATCCTTCACATTTTCGGACTATGTCCTCTGCATCCGCGTGAGCAGTGGGCCAGTAAAATCCATGCCGGAACACTTAGCCACCAGGGCTCTTGTACTGCAATGATGTCCACATTCACCCTGATGTATCTCAAGGAGCATCTCCTTGCCCTCGGCTGGCTCCACACAACGCTGTAGCACCTCGGTTGCACTCCTCTTGTATAACTCCTTGTTGATGATGGTGTAAGCCTTGGACCTCCTCTGCACTCGCCTAGCTTCGGTTTCATCATTTGGCAAACTCCCCTCCGACATGAACTTCATGATTTCTTCAGCCCATTCCGGTACTGGATGCAAAGGGAATAAGTGCTCATCTACTTCCACTGGTTCGGCCGCCATTATTTCTTCTATCAGCTTCTGCCCATTCCCTAAGATTCGGTTATCACCACCTTCTTCTCTGCTCCTCTTTCCTAAGATCCGGTTAGCAGTCCCCGGGTCTCGCCATGCAGTCCCCGGGTCTTCCCCAATGTACTCGACATCAACATTCATAGGGACAGCCTCAGATTCTTGCTTTGGGATAAAAATTGACTCGGAATCAGGCGAAGGTTTGATTGAAGGGACCCTTAGGTGATTCAAGGATATCCCGGGTGGAATTGCATCCCTAGACGACCCGAGTTTTGACAGGACATCAGCAGCTTCGTTCTCCAACCGAGGTATGTGCTTGTACTCGCAGCCTTCAAAAAATCCTGAAATTTTCTGGACATGAAACCGATATAGTGCCATATTGGCATCAAGAGCATCCCAATTTCCAGAAGATTGCTGCACAACTAAATCCGAATCACCAAAACATTCTATTCGGCGGATGCCGATGTCCCTGGCCACATTAAGCCCATGGATCAGTGCCTCGTACTCGGCCACATTGTTTGATGCTGAGAAATGAATCTGCAACACATATCGCAATTGATCTTGCTTCGGTGACGTGAGTACCACCCCAGCACCTAATCCGATTTTGGTTTTGGAGCCATCAAAGTGCAACTTCCAGTAATTGTAATCCGGCTTGGGTGGCTCATACTGCATTCGGCCCAGTCACAAAGGAAATCTGGTAAAGCCTGAGACTTGATAGCATCCCTTCTCTCATAATGCGGGGTGTAAGGAGATACTTCTATTGCCCACTTGGCAACCCGGCCAGTCGCATCTTTGCACCCAATGATTTCCGCGATTGGAGCTTCACATACCACGGTAATCGGGTGTTCTTGGAAATAATGTTTCAACTTTTTGGCCGCCAGGTATACCCGTATGTCATCTTCTGGTAGTGGGGATAATTTTGCTTTGAGGTTGAGATCACCTCACTTAAATAGTACACCGGTCTCTGCACGGATTTACCCTCCTCTTCTCGTTCTACCACTATGACCACACTCACGACCCGGTTAGTGGCCGCAATGTAAAGTAGCATTGGCTCATTCGGCAAAGGTGACGCCAGAATTGGTGCAGTGGACAACATCTTTTTTAATTCGTTGAAAGCCGAATCTGCCTGCGGGGTCCACGTGAACCCGGTGCTCTTTTTCATCAATTGATACAAGGGCAAGGCTTTTTCTCCTAGCCGACTCACAAACCGACTTAACGAGGCTAAACACCCTGTGAATTTTTGTACATCTTTTAGACATCTAGGCAATTTCATTCTTTCTATGGCTCGGATTTTAGCCGGATTCACCTCAATACCTCGGCTTGATACAAGGAAACCGAGCAACTTTCCAGCCGGGACACCAAAGGTGCATTTATCCGGATTCAATTTCAACCGATATTTTCTCAAGTTCACAAATGTTTCCTCGAGATCCTCGAGGAGAGTGTGTTTTTCTTTAGTTTTGATGACGATATCATCGACATACACCTGCACATTCTTGCCCATTTGGGAGTGTAAGCATTTCTGCATACATCTCTGATAAGTTGCACCGGCATTTCTCAAACCGAAACACATGACACGATAGCAATACGCCCCGTACGGGGTAATAAAAGCAGTCTTTATTTGATCTTTAGGGTTCAGTGGTATCTGGTGAAAACCAGAGTACGCATCAATAAAAGACAACAACTCACACCCGCAGTAGAATCGATCACTTGATCAATCCGAGGTAAAGGAAATGGATCCTTCGGGCACGCCTTGTTTAGGTTGGTGAAATCGATGCACATGCGCCACACCTTGACCACCGCTGGTTCGTCCTTCTTCTTCTCTACCAGAACCGGATTGGATATCCAGTCTGGATGCAACACCTCCATAATGAATCCGGCTGCAAGCAACTTAGCCAGCTCATCCAGCACCACTTTTCTTCGATCATCTGAGAGACGCCGAGTCGGTTGCCTCACCGGTTTTACATCCGGCCTGACAAATAAAGAGTGCTCTGCCAACTCCCTCGGAACACCAGGCAGGTCCTTAGCCGACCATGCAAAGATATCCCGATTCTCACGGAGGAAGTGACAGAGCGCGCTTTCCTATTTCTCATCCAGCCCGGCACCAATGATGGCCATGCGCTCCGGGTTCTCCGGGTCAATGGGATCTTCTTTGTTCCTTGGGCATCTCAAATGTTGCACCTCCATCCGGATTGGTCATAGCCAGCACACCGAGCTGAGCTGACTTCGCCATTGCCACCACCTCATGCATCTTGCTCTTCTCAGCTTGGATCACCAATGATTCGGCTAAGGTGGAACCGATTGTGGCACACTGTATGGCTTTTTGTAATCTCCCGCAACAGTGATAATACCATTCGGGCCTGGCATCTTTATCTTGAGGTAGGCCACATGGGTGGATATCATGAACTTGGCTAACGCAGGCCGGCCAAGTAGAGCATGGTATGGGCTCTCCAAATCTACCACCTCGAACTCGAGACTTTCAAGCCGGTGATTGTCCTTGGTACCAAACAGCACATCTACCCAGATCTTACCCATTGGGGAACAAGACACCCCGGGTACTATACCATGGAAGGTACAACTGCTCTGCTGCAACTGATTCGGCGAAATACCCAACTTGACCATTGTGTCCCGATACATGATGTTTATGGCACTGCCATTGTCAATCAAGACTCGGCTAAACCTCACGTTAAGCTTGGGTCCTACCAAAGTCGGATCCACCACTAGTGCATAGTTTCCTGGACTTGGCATAATTCTGGGGTTATCAGCCCTGCTCCACGTGATCTCCTGCTCGGACCAATTCAGGTATTTTGGGACTGCTGGTATGACTGCATTCACCTCCTTCGCCCTTCGCAGCTGACTTTTCTTGTCAGTTGGCTCGGTCACAAAAACCACATAACTTTGATGAGCCTCCTTGTACTCATTACCGGGGTATCCACCTTGCCGACTTGGACCAGCACCATTGTCATTGCCTCCCATGTTTACCAGGTTAACCGGCTTTGTGGCTGCCGGTCTCGGAGCTCCTGCGTTCACCGGGATTGTATTGGCTCCGGTTAAAGGCATATTCGGCCTGAAATTCGGTCTAGGAGCACCTCTCTGAGGTGGTCCTCTCTGACCCTCCGCCTGAATGCGATGATGCCAGCTACAATTCCGAGTTGAATGATTGGCCGGCTTGCGTGGGTCTGTTGTGTGATAACAGCAAGGCCCGTCCAATCTTGCCTCAAAGGTTAGAGGAGGACTCGATCCATCCCACACCTTCTTTGGCCAGGCACCTTGATTCGGCCTCCAAGCTGGACCCTCAGTCTTTTGTCTCTGACCATCTCCTGCTCCAGGATGATCCATATTCACTGCAGCCACCTGATCTGAACCGTATCTATAATCCGGATCTCTTCTTTTGTAACCGAATTCATGTCGGTCATTGGGCCTCAATGGTCCTACTCGGTTATTAACCGGTTGCCTCCTGCTTGTTCCCACTGCATCCAATGCGGGCTGTGTCGGATCACCTAGAGCGTACGTATCTGCTATCCGGATCGTTTCCGCCAGTGTCTTGGGCATATCCCTCTGGAGCTTCTGCCAGAGCGGGGTGCCATGTCGGCAACCCTGCGCAAACCAAGAAATCGCCTGCTCCTCCACGACACCTTCGCAAGAGTTGCGAATGTTGCTCCACCGAGTTAAGAATTCTCGGTCTGTTTCCCGTTCTTCCTGCTTGCACGCAGCCAGGAGCTGAGGTCGGTTAGGCCTCTTGTAGGTGCTGGAGAAATTACTGTAAAATGCCTCCTCCAAGTCCATCCAAGAGTTGATACTACCCGGCGGTAAGTTGTTCAGCCAAATCCGGGCTGGCCCTTCCAACATGTGCGGGAGATACCGGACCGCCCATCGGCGATTGCCCCCCGCAATGTGCACTGACGATACATAGTCTATTAGCCAATCTTGTGGCTTTGTGTTGCCATTATATGGCTTTGTGCTTCGGCCAAGCTGAAATAACGGCACACTCGGTTCGTTCATGATCCGAGGTCCAAAACATGGAGGACCCGGTGGGCCTTGCTCTTCTAGCTTCTCGGACTGGTAAATTCTATCCAACTTGAGACGCTGATCATTCGGATCTAATGCCCGAGGTCCCAGTCTTGATGCAAGTGCATTATCATACGTCTGGTATCCGGCTCGCGCCATAGCCGAATTTCCGTCATCATAGCGGTAACCCGCCTGGCCACCACCTTGCTGTTGCGCTCGCACAATCACTTGCTGCCCAGGAGGACGAGGTGGTTGACCTCGGCCAGCCGAATTGCCCCTTCCAGCTCCCGGGTAACCTCGTCCACCACTGTTTCTACTTTGGCCACCTCTTCCTTGAGCGGCTAGCTGCTTGCCGGCATACTCAGCATCATAGGTCTGCAGCTGCTTGCTCTTACCCGAGTTCACGCTCTGGGCCCGGTCAACTCCGACGTGCGGGGATGACGCCTGCCCCTTGGATCTCTGGCTAACAGCCTTAACCGACACTACTACCCGAGAAACACCTGCATCCGGATTGGCTTTCCGGTAAGCCTCATTCTGCCGGTTACACACATCTACTAGCTCATTGACTCTCTCTGCCTGCTTCCGCCAGGCGTCCCCGGTTAGTGTGCTCAACTCGGCTCGCGCTGCCGCTGCAGCCCTAAGATTCTTAGCCGGGGAGCTATACACCGGCTTGCCTGTGCCAGATCTATGACTAGTAGCCTTACTGGAGCTCGATCCTGCAGCTCTAGCTAACTCGTCATTGAGGTCCTTACCCCGGTTACGCAACTCGGCTTTTTTGCGCGAGCGATGCACTACAGGAGTAAAACCCTCGGTGATACCATTGGCAGCATTGTACTCTCTCATATCTCTATCAAAGGCTTGCCTAGACTCCACCACTAACCGGGCTTCTTTTTGCAACCTCAGGCGCTCTGCCTCTAGCTGAGCTACAGTGAGCTCTACATCTGCCCCAGGTGCCACTGGCCGAGATAGCTTCTCCAGGACATCCTCTAAGGAGCCTCCCTACTTGACATGCCAAGCGGGCCAACCGGATCTGGTCTCTCCTTTGGGAACTTAGCTGTCCGAGTCGGCTTGCCAACCGGATCAACTGGCGTGGCCAGCTCCTCGGGCATGCTTTTGCTGGCATCTCCTTTGCCAGCTGCTGCACTTGGCCCGGTCATCATCACCTCCACGCTACTCCCGGGGCGAGCGCTACGCCGTCCGAGAGCTGCGCGGAAAGAGGGAGGATCCTCAGCCACGAGCACCTGCGCCGGGTACTCGCGGACAGGCTCGGTGGCGACGTAGGTGACGAAGCTGCCGAGCGTCATGAGGAAACCGTCTGCGGGGAAGGGCTTGTTGGCGAAGCACCCCGCGTTGTCGCTGATGAAGTTGAACTCGCCGATCTTGCAAACGAGCCCAGAGAGGACCCGCTCGCCGGAGCCAGCGACGGTGCCCGTCCGGAAGGAAACCCCAGCCAACGCCACTGCTGCCCCACGGTGGGCGCCAACTGTCGTGGTGGTGTCACGGCAGATGCCATAGGATGGCTTAAGTTGTGGGCTCGCTAGGACGTTGGGGGATCCGGGGAGGGTTTGCGCGCTCACGAAGCACGCATGGAGAACAACCAAGAACTCGCAAGAACAAACAAGAACAAGCAGAACCAAGAAGAAGCAAAGAACACCACGATGTACCCTGCTTCGGGGCCCTCTTGTGGAGGTAACACCCCTACTGCAGCACTAGCCTACTCTCTTTATATCTCAAGTGGTTACAAGTACAGAGTGCTCCTTGAGCTGTATGAAGAACAATGGTGGGAGCTCTAGAAGAAGATGGAGCTTGGGGGGATAATGCCTTTCTCTTTTGCCGTTCTCTCCCTTCGTCCGTCCTCCCTCTACTGGAGGATTTGGTAGCTTACTTATACACTAACCGAATTACCATTTTGCCCCTGGCTGGAAGTGATAATGGCATGGACAAGAGGAACAGGACAAGCCTCTGCCCCCTGTCAACCCAACGGCCGGACTGTCAGGCCCTAGCAGGCCTATCTTGCCACTTTGGGCAATGGCAGGTGTAGCCCACCGGGTCTCGGTCATATCCTCTTTCCCGAATTGGCCGGGTCAGCTCCTAGGAATCCCGTGACCTGACCTGGCCGTCAAGTCCCTAGCAGGCCTATCTTGCCACTTTGGGCAATGGCAGCCGTAGCCCCCCGGGTCTCGGTCGTATCCTCTTTCCCGAATTGGCCAAGTCAGCGCCTAGGGCCTTGCGACCCGGAAAACCTGCGACTTGACCCGGCTGTCTTCTCAGCCTCTGGCAGGAGACACCCGTGAACCTTTCTGACATTACTTGGCCCTTGTGCAATATCCGGATTACCTTATCCGGGTCCTTCCTGACCAACCCGGCTAACTTAACCGGTTTCCTTCCTCTGATTCGGTTAAGCTTTACCGGATCCTCTCTGGCATCTTCTCGCACTTTAGCTTGATCAAGTGCTAACCGACTCTCACGAGAGATCCGGCCCAAGTGACCCGGCTATATGTTGATCCGGCTAGCTCTTTGCAACACTTAACACCACATCTTTGCCCTACCCGGGGGCAGCCCCCGACATTGCTAATCCGCGAGCTCCACAATCTTGGTCCTCCTTGGAGTAGACGCTCTAGCCTAGCTCTGGTGGTTACTCGCAAATGTAATCCGGTGGTATCCGTGGCAAAGACTCCCGATTCACACATGTTGAGTCTGAAGTATCTCTACACCCGAACAGATCTAAATCTCAAACAGAAACGACAGTTGGTGATCCTCAAGAAGTTTGTCCCGATGTCTGGAAAATCAAGAAGTGTTCCCAATACTAACGTTTGTGAGTTTCTGAAGTTCTCTCGATCTAGCTTTCCGATCCGTCTCAGTGATCTGAAATGCTCCTCCGTGAGGAAAGTTCTACTCAAGCGACTAGTACAAGTTAACTCTTCAACTGTTGGAATCTTGTTTCAACACTCTCCCTCAGAAATTTAAGGCCTTGTGCAAAGTTCATATTCTGAATCCTGGAGAAACAGTTGTCTATCAACCGGAAACTTCTTACAACCTCCCGTCAAGCGCATGTGTCTCCTAACTGTCAATTCAAGGATGCTGGAAATCACATCCTAAGTTCTACTAGGAGGTACTTGGTAGTGGTGTATCCACCAAGATCCATCCTTCCGGAAAAGTTCCCTTCTTCCCTATGGTGTAGTTGGATGAGGACCTCGAAGTGAAGCCGATGAAGATCTTCATGATGCCTTTGGTTAACCTCTTCAAGAAGGCAGCCACCTGAAGCGAGAAGATCGTGTAGTACCGTCGTAATCTTTCCCTCTTTCCTACGCTTAGAATCTCGGGACGAGATTCCTGTAAGGAGGTAGAGTTGTAACAGCCCAAAGTTCGGAAACCTAAAAACCCAAATAAAATTTCCACTTTTTGTGTTCCATTGCATCATGGCATCCAAATTTAACTTGCTAAACAACCTACAAATGGTTTTGGCACCATTTAAAAACAAATGCCAAACTTGTTCCAACAATTTTCAAAACCATGAAGGCACTCAAACTTGCAAAACAAAATACCTTGACTTCTTATATTTGTCAAGGAAGTTCCAAGTGCTCAAATTAATATTTTGCCTTGCTTCAAAATTTCTAAAGGGAATTTATTTTGGAACTTGCTCTTTTTCTCTAAAGGAAGTTTATTTGGATATTCTAAAAATGCCTTTAAGCAACTTCCTATTTTATTCCCAAGCAAGTGGGCTCCAAATGCTTGAAAATCCTTAGGAGTGCTTGCAAACTGTGCAGGGAGGTTACACAAATTTTTGGCACAATTTTTGGAAGTGATAAATGCCTTGTTTTAATTCAAAAACAGTGAGGAGAATTTTCGTCCAGTGTTGAAAAGGACTGATCCGTGAAGTTTAAAAGTTCTAGGGACGTATTTGCAAAAACTCCATCCCCTTCCTGTAGCGACCGCCCGCGCGCGCTGCTCCCGCCGCACCGCGCCGTGCGCCTCGCCCCTGGCCTCCTCTCTGCCCTCCATTGCTCGGAGACCACCACCACGTGCTGCTCACCCCTTTTCCCCACCCCTGTTTCTCTCCCGTGACCCACCTTCCTCTCCCTCCCGCGGGCCGCCATGGCCGCCGCCCCCGCCGTGCTCGTAGCCGCGGCTTGAGGAGCTCCCGAGCAAATCGCGGACCACAGGACGCTCCGCCGCGTCGCTGCTACATCCTCGCCAACAGAATCGACCGAGAGAAGGCGTGAATCGACCGTGCGCTCGAGTTCTTCTCCGACCACCGCGCGGCGTCGCCGGCGAATTCCGCCGTCTTCGTCCACCCGAGCCTCGCTGAGCACGCAGGACTCGCCGCCGTGCTCTCTCTTCCTCCCCGCAGAAGCAATCGAACGGAAACCCAAGGAATCGACGCCGTCGTCACGTCTTCCCCGCCTCCGTCCGCCGGACCTCGAGCTCGTTCACCGCCGCTTCCGGCCACCTCCGCCTCCACTGCGAGCATCCACGACTTCAGGGTGAGCCAGCGCCCCTCCTGTACCCCTGCTATCCCTCGCGCGAGCCGTACGCCGTAGCTCGCCGTGCTCCCCGTCGAAGAAGCACGCCCCGCCCGGCCGTGCGCCGGCAAAACCGGCCTCGAGGCCGTCCCACTCTGGACGATGCCCGGCCTTGGGCCCGGCCCAGACCGGCCTGACGGCCGGACGTTTCTGTCACTGCCCGGTCCTCCAACCGGCCCAACCGGGCCACAGGTCGGCCCGTCTACAGTTTAAATTTTCCTTTTTGGAAAATAAAACAATTTTAAACAATTCATAACTATTTGAATCTTGCCCAAATTTTAGCAAATCAAATATCAATTTGTTCAGAAAAACAATACCTAGCTATTGGTAACATTGCCATGCTCTTTGAGTAAATGTTTTTGCCTTTATTTAGGAAACCCTAAAATGGCTTAAATACTACTTATTTCGGGAAAAATTCATAATTTGTGAAATAATAACCGAAAGTTGTGAATAAAATATCAAAGTGATCAACATGTCAAATGCTATCCAATCATGCTAATCTCACAACATGATTACAAATAATTATTTGATTTTTCATAAATTGATTAAAGATTTAAATTCGAATAATTATTTAATTCACTATTTATTCATCGGTACTCGGGAAAATTACAAATGAGGTACCAAAATGATCGAGAGAACAAAACCTATCTAATCATGCCATGTTCATGCATATTTGAGCCACTTCTTAGTAATGTATTAGATGTATGAACAACGCGGTTATTAAGCTAAATATGGGGTTGCTTCCAAATAATTGCACTAATTATTTGGCTCTCCATTTAATTTTGCTTTTACATTATATGCTGATATCAT
This sequence comes from Poa pratensis, assembly GCA_947311845.1. NCBI lineage: Eukaryota > Viridiplantae > Streptophyta > Magnoliopsida > Poales > Poaceae > Poa > Poa pratensis. The sequence goes on along the minus strand of CAMZMU010000027.1, from coordinate 75,254,533 downwards.
GGCATAATTTTGGCATGTCATCATGAGTGTGCATTGCACCTTGTCTTCGTGTTATTTATTTGTTCTTTTGTTATTGTTGGGTATCGTTAGATTCAGGAGTCGAGGTTCCCTCTTCGTACCCTGACGATCTGTACTACCAGCCGTATCCCGAACAAGGCAAGCGTAATCCCCCTCTGAGCATATCTTATCCTATTTTCCGCAATTATTTTCTCCACTATAATATTGCATGCGGTTCTAAATGTCTTTTGCCTGGATTAGAGTATCCTACTAGTTGCATTAGAATCAGTTGCCAATACCTGTTTTACCTTCCTATTACCATAGGTTTGTATTGTTGGCCATGGAATACTTACTATGCTATGCAAGTGCTTAGCCATGCTTAGCGAAATGCCTAGTTGTACTAGGGATGGTGAATGCTGTAAACAGGTGTTAACTTGTGACAGTGATGTTGATGGTGGAAAATTATGGAGATGGATAATAAATGCTTAAGAGGCGGGGATGAGAGGCCATTGTGGATATGGTGTTTTGTCTCGTTCTCGCCGCCTAGGTGCGAGTTCTGTACCTCCTGAACCAAGACTGAGCGTGCAACCATGGTGAGGCCTATGCAATTGCAGAAACCCTCATAGACTAAATAACTCGAGCGGGGCTAGCCAGGGTCCTCTAGTTCGGGCTTCCATTTGCGCGTGCGTGATGATGGTGGGATGAACTGGGATGAGGACTGTGGTGTTAGGAAAATAAGTGGCCGTGGGGCGAGGTGTTGGAGGAGAGTCACCAAACCTGTCGTACCGCCACTGATGATCCTGGAAAGTCTTTAACGAGGGAGAAGTCGACACCGTTCCACCCAGCCGGCTTTCCAAGGAAGAGAGCTAATGATAGGTATGGCCGGGCGGTAGCGTGGCGAAGGAGCTGGGGCCTTTCGGGACTCGGGGACTTCAACTTTGTACACCCCTGCAGGGATAAATCTTTTCGAAAAGCCGTGTCCACGGTTACGGACGACTTGGGAATGGACGATGATCATAGAATAACTTAAACGGAATGATTAAAACTTGGGTACTGGAGGTACCACTCACAATGCAAGGTGAGCTTCCTCGAGGGTGATTCGGGGAGGTGCCTTGATGAACAGGTACAGTGGTTGATGTTGAGAAAGGTGATGAAAGAAAAAGTTACTTCTTCCTCTTTCGAAAATACTCTGAATAGTTGATGCCTTTGAGTTATGTTTTCATAAATAAATCAGCTTTATGCAAAAAACATATAACTTTGAAGCCTCATTGAGCATATATTAGCTCTTAATCTTGCGAGTTCGTCGAACTCAACGTCTTTGTTTTGTTTCAGAGGAGGACTTCACCGACCTCGAAGGTGGGTTCTTTGTGGACGTCGACGAGTAGTCTGGGGTTCCCAGGTGGCAGCTTGTGACATCCTGGAACAGCTGGCGTGTGATGTTTATCTGTAGGCCTCTTAGGCCATATTTTGGATCTTGTTGTTTAGAACAACCTAATTCGCTTAGCTTGATGTAATGTTGCGTCTGTGACCTCTGAATGTCATTTGCTATCTTTCTCTGTTATAAGAGTTGAATATATGATTGGTGTCATAGAGTCTGTGATGTGCCAGTTGTTCCACAAGTCTTGATCTTACTATTATGCTTTGATAGTTGTGCCTGTGTTAAGGCATCAATCGGGGTGTGTTGCGTTGTCTGGAGTGAGGTGTACCCAGCAACGCCTGCCAAGGTTTTGGCCGGGGATTGGTAAACCCGTAACCTCGGTTGTATCGCTTAACCGGTGACACACAGCATCACTGTATAGCAGTCGGGTCGGGGCGCCACATACATGTACTCTATATTAATCAGAGCAAAGACAGAATTTTGCATCACGTTCTATTGTACCAGTAGTACACCAACCAAAGCATGTATATATGGTTTAAAAGCAACAAGATTAAATGCTTCAACGATAATCCACAATACTATTGTCCTGGCTGCAGCACACAGGAAAATACAATACCCCGCAAACACTTACAGGAACATTCAGATGCCCCAGCAGCAACTCCAAACGTACACACCACGCCATCACAGATCAACATGCAACAGGTCTCAACGGAAAGTAAACTAACCGAGTTACTATACTGACAACATTCTTTCAATCTAGAAATTTCAACTGACTGACTAAAATTCTATCCACCAGATGATGCATCAGTTCCAAGCACATGCACTGCAGAGTCTCGAATCAACCCATACCAAGCATCAACGGACGTACAAGCCTTATAAAATCTACTGCACTAATTTCTTTTTTTTTTATCCATGGGTTGTCCAATTTGCTATAACCGTACCTACAGATGATTCAACAATGCCAAGCACCACCGTCTGAAGATATCCAAATCAGCGCACACATGCACCCGTGGTAATTACACACTTTATAATACCAGCCCACTAACATATCACACATGATACTATATTTTTCAGGTGATCCACACTGCAAATTTTAGTCTAACCTACTGATTTAATATCGCAGGCACCATTTCTGTCAGCGTATGCCTTACCATACCAGCCTCAGACAGGCGCCAACCAACCTCCCCAATCCAGGTAACCAAAAAAAGCTACATTAAGCATCCATAAATATTAGCAGACCTAACTGCAATACAAAAGAACTAAACTCTACACTTACTTGACAGTCAGCTAGCCCAAGGGTGAGACGACAGCAAATTCTTGACATAATTGGCTCTGAGGCAGGACTGCGAGTGCAAAGAGGCCAACAACTCGTATTTTGGGCAACAGATGGATTGCATACACAAAGGTTCAGTTCTCAGTGACTACGAATGGTGAATCAGTGCCATCGAATGCAGCTTCGTAGCAATCCAGAAGCAACACCTGCAGCAGCTGAGAAGAAGTCGATCATCAGATCCTCAAAGCCTTTTTTCAATGAACAAACAATATCAGCGTTGGAACGCATGTACAACTACGCAACAGATAGGGAGCAAGCATCACTGCGTAACCACCGAGCTGCAATTCAAGCAAGAGCAATGTGCATGCATCAAGAAGGACAAATCCATACACTACAGCAGCGACTGACAGGAGTCACAAGGTCTAATACCAAACTGATAACCTCCCTACGCAGCTCCTTGCTTAGAACCGGGCATGTTCCAGCGCTCCATATTGAAGACCGGACAACCCAGAGCCAAAGGAATGGCAAACGAGGTACACAGGACCTTCAACACCAAGGACAACTGGCCAGTCACTGTCTCGTGACATGCAGGAATGATCAACTCAAACTTGAAGGAGACAAAGAAATACAAGTGAAGGTCAGAAATGAGCCATCTATTATCTATGTACATTTATTCTACCTTGAACGTTAGCTGTGCTTGTTTACTCCACGTAGCATAACTAGCCACGTTTGCTTCTAATATCTACTGTGCACATCGTGCAACCTACCTGTAATAAATAAGAGAGCTTCATAGAAGTTCTCAGGTCTGTACAGTATCTTTATGAACCAGAGTGTCTTTTTTATGGACTGAACTAATGCACATCGTGCATGCCAGAGAATGAGCAACTGATATTCCCAGGGGCAAAGGCCAGTACTTATACATGTGTGATGAACAGTAAATCTAACACCCCCCTCAAACTCATGGTGGTTCAACACACTGAGTTTGGAGGAAAAGAACCATGCTGCGCTCGAGTCTTTGCCTTCGTGAAGAAATCCGCCAGCTGTAACTCAGAGGGCACATAGTGAAGAGCAAGAAGCTGGTCCTGCACAGCAGCAGCACAAAGGAGGCATCTACAACCGATGTGCTTGGTGAGCTCAGCTTCACCGGGTCACGCGCAATGCTGATAGCACCTGTGCTGTCAGACAATGAGGAGTCGGTGCAGCAGCAGTGACACCAAAATCCTCTAGTAACCATCGCAACCAGGTCACCTCAGCCGTCAACATAGCCATCGCTCGCAATTCAGCCTCTGCACTAGAGCGGGAAACTACTGTCTGTTTCTTCGTCTTCCAGGCAATGAGATCCTCCAAGAAAAACACAATAGGCAGACAGCGAGCGGCGATCAGAAGGATCATGGCCCACGTAGCATCAGAGTAGGCCTGGAGCTGAGAGAGTGGAGCGAGAAAGAAAAGGCGACGGGAGATCGTGCCACGAAGATATCGTAGAACACGAAGGAGGTGACTATAGTGGACAGAGCTGGGAGCTGAAACGAACTGACTCAGAATGTGACAGGATAGGATATATCTGGACGAGTGACAGCTAGGTAGACAAGGCTCCCAACAAGGTGGCGATAGCGAGTGGGGTCTGTGAGGGGATCACCATCAGTAGCACGAAGTGAACATTGAGCTCCAT
>CAMZMU010000027.1:73488409-73832731 GCA_947311845.1 Poa pratensis | reverse complement strand
ATGTAATCTCGGACTGCCTCGAGGTGGTGAAGGGCTGCATGGAGCTCATCGTGGTATTTTTGGTAGCATACTCTGCGAGATCAAGGCGAGGAGATCATGGAGGGGCCAGACTTCTTCAGTCACGAAGAAGGGAGACGAATGTAGAAGCCCACTGATTGGCTAGGTTTGCTTCGCCTTGCCAAGAGGAGACATGTTTGGTTCCTAGAACCTCCTGATGTTTTAAGTTTACATGTAAATGTTGTTTCGATATGAATAAAGTGTGTGAGTTTCAAAAAAAAAATTCTGCAAAAATGTAAATAAAGTGAGTGTAAGACTTTTACTAAATGTAGTAACTGATCACAATGGTGACTAAGACATATTGTAAGGCTTCACCAGTTCTGTTCTTACATGATTGTCATATGAACTGCCATGACAGATTTCACACTTCACGCCCAGCTGGTCGGCATGCTGAAGCGCTAAGCGTCAGGTCGGGATTCGAGTCACACTCTATATGACAAGTCAGGCTGGCATCTTGATCCCCCTCGGTCTTGCTATTAAGGGAAAACAAAAAAAGCATCAACTCGATCAAGGCATCGACTAGATTAAAGTCAGGGACCTGATTATTTCTAACAAAATGAAAGTAGAGCACATGAAACTAAAAAGGGTAGGGACACAACCACCTTTTAACCATCATCCGACCAAATTAAGGTAAGTTCTAAGGATACAAAAGTATTCAACTCCTAAATCCTTATCTCAAGCACGCGATGTAGTATGTACATTTTTTGTATGAAAACATTATATTACTTAAGAAAAAGTTAAAACAAACATATAGTATATTCGAAAAGAAAAAAACAGATAGTATGGCATGGCACATAAACTCCTTATGGAAATATACCCTCCAAGCTAACTAGCCCCCACCCCCCCCCCCCCCCCCCCCCCCGCCCTCCCCCCCCCCCCCCCCCCCCCCTACATTATGAAGTTTCCAAACAAAAATACGAAACATAGCCCTCGCGGAACTGAAATGAGTGATGCCCCGGGTATACCAATGCCAATATTTTTGAATTCTGGACATATCCAAGCTAACTAGCCCCCCCCCCCCCCCTCCCCTTTTATTCTGCGATTTCTGTTTTCTTCTCAAACCCTCCGGTTTGTTTCCCTTCTTATTTGTTAGTAATTAGAATACTTACTATTTTGTTGAATAAAGTGCGGGAGTTTGGTTCCTCTGTTGACTGCTTGACACGTAGCAAAAGATGAGAGACAAAATAAGATCAATGTGCTTGGACGAGAGAGAGAACATGCACTGAAGCTATGCTCAAATTTGCATACATCATGGTGAAAGTGTTTGGACCAGATTATCTGAGAGAACCCAACTAAGGACATGGATAAGTTATTGGTCATTACAGTATCCATAGATTTTCAGTACGCGCGAATAATTTTGAGAAGCCCATAGAACATGTCGGTCTCCTAGAACAAGATGTACAACATGTTCTGAACTGTTTTGAGATGGATCGTCAACTTCGAGATCAACAAGCGCATGTCAACTACTCAATGATCTCATGATCTATATGTGGGTCTTCCCTCTAAATCAGTGAATTGAAAACTAATTTTGGCACTAAGAATAATATACATGTATTTTATGTACTCTGAATAATTTTATCAAAGTACAAGCTACTTTCTATGTTGATTTGCATAATCCTTCATGATTTGCATGGATTTGAGTTTCTACTACCGTGGGTTTGTGGTTGGAATGATATGCGTGTGGGGGTTGTCCGAGTTTTATCCGCGGACACATAGGGGCCAAATTTTGTACTCGAAATTTATGAAATAGTGCGCATGGCAAGCTCAAACAGACAGAACATTCACAATGTCCAAGAGAAGACTTTGTCGGTTCTTGCAGCAGGATTTGTCGTTGTAGTATAAACTTAATTGCCACGACAAAAAAAAAAACGGCCGTCAACCTGATCGAGGCATTGACTTTTTGAAGTCATGGCCATGGGTCTTCCACACAAACAATATGAAAGTCGTGGCGCGGGAAACAGTACCAATAGTTTTTAATTGTAGATATATCCAAGCTAACTAGCTCCCCCCCTTCATTATGCGATTTCTTTTTCTCAGACCGACAAGTTCGTCATCCCTACTTATTTCTTAGTAATTACAATACTTATTAGTTTGTGGAATAAAAGGCGGGAGTTTGGTTCCTCTGTCAACTGCTTAGCACTTAGCAAAAGATGAGAGACAAAATAAGATCAATGAGCACATGCATTGTGGTTATGGTCAAATTTTCATACGACGTGGTAAAAGTGTTTGGACAAAATATCTGAGAGAACCCAACTGAGGACTATGTTTATGTTGATTTGAATAATCACACATGACTTGCATGGATTTGAGTTTCTACTATGAGGTTTGTGGTTGGAATGTGGAGGCTGTCTAGGTTTGTCCGCACACAAATAGGGGCTGGATTTTAGCCATTCTTATCAGATATGCTTTAAATTTATGAAATATTGTGAGCGTGAATAACTTTCACTACATTGTGCAGCACGATTGTCGTTGTCGTATCAACTTTATTGGCACGACAAAAAAATCGGTCGTCAACCCGACCGAGGCATTGGCTTTTGTGAGTCATGGCCATGGGTCTTCCAAATAAACAATACGAAAGTCATAGCGCGGGAAACTGAAAATAATCTGGAGAGAAGTCCCCCTTCATCTCCAATTTATTTTTCTTCTTAAACCTCCGGTTCGTGTTTTCCCTTCTTCTTGTTCTTAGTAATTACTCCGTATTATACTAAATTATACTATTGCTGTTAAACAAAGTGCGAGAGTTTGTTTCCTCTGTCGACTGGTTAGCACGTAGAGCAGCAGATAGATGGATGAGAGCAAGATCGATGACAGACGGCACATCGACGCGCGCAGCACTCAGTCAGGCGGCGTCGCGGTCGCGCCGTAGCTTTCCGACCAGCTGGCGCCTGCCGGGCATTGATCGAGCTTTGCCCTTTCCATTTGTCCCCACAAGACTGACCTGATAGAACTTCTTTTTGAATTTTGATAGAACTTCTTCTGTGAAGATGGGTCACAGCTTTAGGGTAGGGTAGGGCATACTGTAGTGCTTATCTGCTGGGGATCGTTAATAACTCATCCGTTATCTCTTGTTTATTTTTCTTCTGCCAGTTGCGGTTGGAGCTGCCGGCTAACAAGTACTGGTACGTGGAGGTTAGATAGGGAGCCGCTTGCTTGCTTGCTTGTCGATAATGGTGGAGTTTCTAGCTGGGACAGGCTAAACGTGGGGTTTAGCCGGGAACTGCTACCTTGTCGGTGGGTGGTGGGCTTGTAAGTGGAGATTCTGTGTGTAGTAAACTGTGGGCTCAGTTGTTGACCAAACATTTTTTTACAAACTACCTTGGCCTTGGTATACATGACAAAATTTCTACAATTTCCACCAATTCTCGATGATAATCAAGATCTTTGATGAATTAACCATATAAAAAAGGTAAGAGAGGCATGAGAGAGGCGGATCACGGCCACTCGACGGTGGGAGGGTTACATTTTATTTTATTTTTCAGTGTCTCATTCAAAATGGTGAGGCGAGGCCTACTCCTTGAAGTCAGAACAAGTTTCTTCCCGCCATATCCTCGCTCCGGCGGTGTATCTAGAGAGAGCACGTGGAGACGTGTGTCCGGTGGACCTCTGGAAGTTCGTCCGTGTGGTTACAGGTTTGGTTGTTTCGAGCTACTGCACTCGCGCGCTTTGTACTCCCTCATGGTATTAGCATGGCCATTTTTCGTCTATTTAGCACGACAAAGCTTTACCGGCTCCATTGACGGTGTGAGGACATCTTCGACTCACTTGAATACTTGTTATCGTCACTAGGTAGTTCGAAGAACTATTTGTAATTTTTCGTGTCGTTGTTGATGATTAATGGATGGTTGGCCTTTTCACAAAATCTCTGAAGAATTCTTGATACCAAGTTAATGCAAGCACGTACTAGTACTTGAGACGCAGTTTTGGAGCAAATCCAAGTGCCCCAGCCGATTAGACCGTTGCAGTACTGTTCGCACGACCGAGAAATGGGCATAGGCAGGCACGAAAGAGACGGAGAGGAGGACACGACGACGATCCGCGAATATTCCTGAAAAAAAATCCGCCTCCCCTAAATCTGGTCTCGGCTTGATCTGTGCGTCCGTCCCCTGATCCGACGGCTCCCATCTCGTCCCCACCAAACAGAATTGAAAAAGGCAGATAATACTAGTAGCATTGAAGCGAACCCGTGAGAGAGAAATGGGGGAAATAAAAGGCAAAACGGGCGCGTGATTTCCGAGGCAAATAAAATCGATCCGGATGCTTCCAAGCCCCGACCCATACCCCTCGATCCCTCTGCCAGGTCGCCTCCTTCCCCCTCCAAGGCGCCGCGTGGGCTCGCGAGCTGGACGGACCTCCTCTGGATTGCCGCCGCCCGCCCGCGGTGGGACAGATCGGCCGCCGACACCATTGGCCGGCGCTGGATAACAAGGTGGGTTCACTCTCTGTTTGCTGCCTTCTCTACTGATGATGATGGTGATTTAGCCGTTGCGCGGGGAGGAAGAAGGGGCAGGGATTCTCGGCTCCCCGTCCCGCGGCTTGATTTTGGTAAGAGGAAAAATGGGGGGAGGGTTCAGCGGCGGAGTCGAGCAGCGGTTTTGAATTATTATTTTGTTGGATTTTAGCGGTGGTGTTCATCCCTCCAGGATTACGGATTTCGCCTTCCTCCGGTGGATTTTGCACTGCGTCCGCGTGCCTGCCCCTTTCCCCTCTTCATATTGCTCGGCAAAGCGGCGTTCGATTGGATCGTTGCGGGCATTGTTCCCCTCCCATTTCCAGCGGTTGGCACCTAAAAATCGAAATTAGTTTCGCAGTTTAGGCGCCGGATTAGTTGGTGTCCAGCTTTCTGGTGCACCGATTTGGGCGGGTTTGCCGCCCCGATTTGGGACACCTCTACCGCCCGCAGCGGTTCGGGCGGTCTGCCTCCGTTCCCCCGATGTAGAGGAGTAGCTTGAAATGCGGGTGGCGCTGATCTCGCCAGATTTCTTGGTTTGGGTGGGTAAAGCTAAAAATAGCCATCGATGTGCGCTACCAGACGGGGCCTGTGGAAGGGGCTGAGTGGCCGGCGGCGCGTTTGGCGTCCAAGCAGGACAAAGAGTTGGGAGCTTTGCGTGTTCCTCTCCTGCGACTCTGCTTACTTCGGGTACGCGTTGTTGTTTTGGGAAGTATTAGTATCATCGTCTCCTATGGACCGGCTATTCTTAGGATGCAAAGGAGTTTCTTCCATCCTCGGGTTGGTGTCTCCTGCCATTGATATCCTTGTGTGTTTGTTACATACATGGGATTATGCGCGGTTGCGGGGTGCTGGTCTGTTTGGTGGTTTGGCGATTCGGGTTGAGAAAGGCTTGACTTTTGTTTCCCTTGTTTGAAATCTGTGGTAACAACTCTCTGGAATGTGGACTTTTAACGAACTGACCTAACTGGTGGCCAAACTCACTTGTGCAGGCAGGCAGGTTTTCTTCACAGGCTTGTTCTTGTGATTTAGGGAGGAGGGGCATCTGATTCGAGTATCGATCCCCGGTTAAGAAGGGAGCCGTAGTTCTGTCTCTTCATGCTTTAGAGAGGCATTGTTCTTCCAGTTCTGATGGAGGCTAAGGGCATGAGCGACCGGGATACTTTGATCGATTTGGAGAGTGGGAACCACGTTGTTATTAGCGAGCATAGCTATGGAACGGATGCTAATTTTGCAGTAGGCATAGCAAGAACAGCGTCAAATGGTGCGCTGAATGGTGTCATATGCACCAAGGATGATGCAAATCAGCAGATGGATTGCTCCCAGCCATCCACGGAAGCTGCTGCCAAGAACGGAGATGACAGGAAGTCCGAAGGGGAGGAGAAGCTGGGTCTTTTGGATAGTTCTGGAGGCGAGAAGGCAAAGAAGAAGCGGTCCAAGAAGCCACCACGGCCACCGCGGCCACCGACGCATTTGCCGTTGGACGCTTCTGACCAGAAGCTGCTCAATGAGCTGAATGAGCTTGCTTTGTTGAAGCGGGCAAGGATTGAGCGGATGAAGGCTTTGAAGAAGATGAAGAATGCCAAGCATTCATCAAATAGCAGTTTCTGTCCCATGATCGTCACCATTATCTTCTGCCTCGTCATACTCTGGCAAGGTATACCAAATTAGTAACTCAAGTAGGTACATTAGCACCTCATATATGTTGTCTTTGTAGGGTAGAACAAAATATGTTCACAAATTAAGTAAAAACTTTCTTGGTCCTGGGACTAACCTTGTCAAATGGAAGTTTCTCAGTGATGCAGTCATACCGATAACTGCCATTGCAAGTTAACTTTGCACACTTTACCTTCCATATAATGAAATCATTGGAACATAGTCGCCATTAATAACCAACACAATATTGTTATTCATTCATTAGGATTTTTAACACTCCGACTTATTATTATTGAGCAATCAGTTTCTCATCAATTACATTAATAGTTTCTTACATGTCCTGGTAGAATAACCGAAACTCGTCAAACTGTTTCTCCATGGAAATTAATTTTAGAAATTTCAGGCAATGGAAAGATCAATTAGTGTTGTCTGCATAGAGTAAAAATTATACTCTTTGGCCATGTGGTAAAAACTTGGTCTTCTGATTTGTACAACGTCATGTGAAATCAATCTTGAGTTCTTCAAATTGTATTGGTATTTACAAAACAATAGCCCTAAGCTTCCTTATTTCTTACACCACAGGATTTTTCTCAAGGCAAGCGTCGGGAGTAAGCTTCCACGGATCACCTGAATCTTTGGTTAGAGCACATAGCAGTCTGATCTCAATTCGGTTCTACAAGAACCGTTCTAGCATCAGACCTCAAAGTTCGACCTCTGCTGCTCCTAAGTATGTGAACTTGTTTTTTCCTTTCCAAAACAAAATGTTCTACGTGAATAAAAACCTCAAGATCTGGAGGTTGCTGTCACAACCTATTACGTATCATGGTTGATGTGCTGCTGATATCTCTACTTCTTTCCTCTTTTGCAGCAACGTAGAGACGCGCCACCGGGGCTGGAGATCCCTAGCAAAGGGAGGAATGCTGCGGCACGAGCAGGAAGGCCGAGCATGACCCCAGAGCGGGACCAAGCTAGCCGTCGCCCCTTCCTCGTCATTTTGAAGCTCACCACGACCGACAGGCTGATGTAAATCTAAGGGGCTGTTCAACGCCCCTTGAGGCGGCTCGCTGTAAATGAACCATTAGTTGGTGTTCTGTGTGCGTGCGTGTTCCCCCGGGTTCCATGCTGCTAACCAGTGGACTTTCCTGTGGTCATGGCACCTGGCAAGTCTCTTGAGAGCAAGCTGTATGATGATGATTTCAGTAATAAGGCTTGCGAGTAATAATAGTCTAACCTTATCTTGTCCTTAAGCAAGTGCGGTGCATGATGCTCGGTGTATATTCTTCTTGGCCGTCCTCAACTCAGAGCGTTGACTGCTGTGAGTTGAGACTGTCACTCCTCTGGCCGGTGATTCTCTTGTTCCAGATCTGCACCCAGCTGTATGTACAATAATGTACTGTCAAGCAAATCTGACGCTATGATACGGATCCATCTTTCTTTCCATGTGCTTTTCTCGTGGTGAACGTCGCCTGGCATTGCTTCCCATGCAGCCAGCCGATTTTGTCAACTGAACATTAAACGCACTCTCTTATAACATAAGATGGCTTACTACCTTGTCGCCATACGCTCTTGCTGTCAAATTATTGGCACCACGAAATCGCAAGTTGAGTAGTATTTTCACTATACAATTTAGTCGTGAAAATTAACAATAAGATATTTTTTGAATATACTTTGAGAAAATATGTAGAGTTTCGTGCGTCCTAACTCCTAAGTATGTATGTAACATAATGTTTTAGGGATTTTTGTGTTGCAACCCATGTAAAAACAAATGTTGTTCTATGTACATGTAAATTTTTTGGAAAAATATATTTGTTACAACCTATGTAAAATAATGGTGCTCTAAAAATTACTTTCCCCAACATTGTTTTTTCTCCATGACATAAAATATGTTTTTCTATGTTAGAGTTTTTGCACACATGTAATGATACAAAGAAGTATAGGCTTGCCAAATTGTACATATATATGGATTTAAAACATATCCAATAGTTTGAAGCAAGGGTCATAGTATTTGAAAAAATATTCAGAGAGTTCAAAAAAGCTCTTCACAGGTTCATACAATGTAAAAGGTTTGAAAACATATATGTTCATGTGTCACCAAAAAGGAAAAAAAATGAGGAAAATATAACGGAAAAAGAAACATAAACACGAAAGGTGAAAATAAAAAAAAGCAACAAAGAAACAAAATAAATGAAAAAGGAAAAAAAACGCAACTGGGCTGGCCCATACAGGGTAGCCACTATGAAGCAATATATAGTGGCTGCTTTTAGGGAAGTTCATTTTGGTTGGGCTGTGCTAGGGGTGCGCTAGGATTCAAAAACGGGGTGGCTGCTCTGTCGGGGCTTCCAAGTTGATTGCGCGCCATGTGTTCGAGCAAATGCCGCTTCCTCTTCCGGCGGCTCCACCGCCGCGACCTTTCCACCGCACCGGCGTATAACCACCGGAGGAGCAGCCCGCAAGTCACCATCCGGTGGCCGGAGCAGTCCAACCCCTCCTCCGACCCTGGCCGAGACACGGAGGCGCGGGCCCACGAGGCCACCGTCAGGCGGCTCGCGGCGGCAGGCGACGTGGACGGCGTCCAGCACGCGCTGCAGGAGATGCGGCTGGGCGGCGTCCCGTGCCCCGAGGCCGCCCTCGTCGCCGCCATCCGCGCCTTCGCGCGCGCCGGCGCCGTCGACCGCGCGCTCAGCACCTTCCACCGCGCTCAGCACGACCTGGGGTGTGCGGCGCCCACCGTGCGGGTATACAACCACCTGCTCCACGTGCTGCTCCGGGAGAACCGCGTCGGCGCGGTGGTGCCCGTGTACGACAACATGAGGCGCGCCGGCGTGGAGCCCAACGTGGTCACCTACAACCTGCTCATCAGGGCGTTGTGCCAGAACGACCGGGTCGACGCCGCCCGCAGGATGCTCGACGAAATGTCCAGGAAGGGGTGCCGCCTGGACGAGGTGAGCCACACGACCATCGTTTCCTCCCTCTGCAAGCTGGGCAGGCTGGACGAGGCCAGGCGCGTCCTGGCAGAGACGACGCCGCCCGTGTGTGCCTCCTACGACGCCGTTGTTCACGCGCTCGGCAGAGAGTTCCGGATGCGGGAGGTGTTCTCGGTTGTCGAAGAGATGCTGAACAGGGGATTGCAGCCAGGCACAGTCACCTACACGAGCATAGTCCACGCGTACTGCAAGGCCGGGGAGCTGAGAATGGCTTGCGCCGTTTTAGCTAGGATGGTAGCCAAAGGCTGTGCTCCAAACGTTCACACGTTCACTGTGCTGATCAAAGGGTTCTTCGACGATGGAAAGGTGCGTGACGCGCTCGGCATGTGGAATTGGATGCTGGAGGAAGGATGGGCGCCGTCTATGATCTCTTACAACGTTCTCATCCGTGGCCTTTGCCATACGGGTGATCTGAAGAGGGCGTTATCTGTTTTCAGTGGCATGGAGCGGGACGGATGCCCTCCTTGTGTGAGGACCTACTCTATTCTCATCGACGGGTTGTCCAAAGCTGGGGACCTAGATGGTGCCATGTCAGTATGGAACGACATGACGCGCGCTGGTTGCAAGCCGAACGTTGTTGTCTATACGAATATCGTGGATGTGCTTTGCAAGAAGGTGATGTTTGATCAGGCTGAAAATCTCATCGACAAGATGTCATTGGAAAATTGTCCTCCTAACACATTGACATTCAACACGTTGATCAGAAGCCTGTGTGACTGTGGAAGAGTGGGTAGAGCTTTGAGCGTGCTCCGTGGGATGGCGAGATATGGATGCTCTCCTAATGACAGGACATACAACGAGTTGCTTCATGGTTTTTTCAGGGTAGGCAACTGTGAAGACGCCCTTCAAATTTTGATCGAGATGCTAAACAGTGGGATTGAGTTGAGTATAATATCCTACAACACTACGATTAGTGGTCTGTGTCAGATGGGAAGGCGCAAAGAAGCTATGATTGTTTTGGGGAGGATGATGCTCCAGCCAATTCGACCCGATGCATTCACTTTCAACGCTATAATTCATGCTTATTGCAAGGAAGGGGATGTCAGAGCTGCTGCTTGGATGTTAGGTCAAATGGATGCAGTTAAGTGTCCACGCAACATAGTTGCTTACACAAGTCTGATATCCGGGCTTTGCCATCAGCATAGGCTGGATGATGCCATGGTTTACTTCTTGAAGATGTTATACGAAGGTATCTATCCAAATGAAGCGACATGGAATGTGTTGGTCCGTGGATTGTCAACTCTCGTGGGCGCCATCAAACCAATGCACTTGATTGGTCAGATCGTTGAAGATTTATAACCTTAGTCCTAGAGAACTTTTACAAACCTGGGCGCCATCAAACCAACTTAGTAGATTGAACATATTGTTGACGATTTATAAGCATAGCCTTGAAGTCCAGTGGTGCTACTGTTTGAACTTGTTAGGCAAGGGCAAAGCTGTGACAATCAGCATTTTCTCTGATAATTATTGCTATGAGGTATGCTATTTTATGATAATACTAATGCTATTTTGATAGTAGAGATTATTATTTTTTCATTGTATGTATGCTCACATGAATGATGAACCCCTTCACGAATTTGTATGTTTCGGAAAATTCATAGCACTGCTAAGTGTTAAGGTAGGCACATGTACAAAAGTTCATGGAAAATAAAGTCATGTGTACTGTACAAAGAAAAGCGATATTAATTATATAACAAAGAGATGTTCAAGCTGTGAAGAAAGAGACACTCTTAACTTTTGTGTGTATAGTAACATATGATCATTGTTTTTCTCATTATTTTGTACATTTATTTTCCCAAATATGTATGTTTCTAAATTAACATTATGTAAGATCTGAGAAGTTTTTGTTTTACAAAGTTGCGAAGGGGTGCATATGGTTCAGATTAGACTTCCCAAACTCCCCTAGAATATTTTAATACTAAGTTTGCACTTTAGCCTCCCTTGTTTATAGATAGAAAAACTCTTTCTTGGTCGAAACATTCGTGTAGCAGAAACATCCGCTCTGCCTGTGTCTGTGCTGCCCATATAACTTCAGAGAGAGGATACATACACCGTGCACCGATATGCATTTTATTGCTTTCATGTAGTACATACCAAAGTTCAATAGGAAATTTACAACGGTATTTCGGTCTTTCGGCATATCAAACAGAACACATGCCTTTACTTTGCTTTGTTGGCAGCTCTCTGATCCTCCAATTTTTTGTATACTTTGTCAATCTCAGGCTGCACGTGAAGGAAGATGAATTAGAATTCTCAAAAGAAGCAAGAGAGAACAATTATGGGCAAAGGTAGAATGAAGACCATATGTCCATATGAGCCAGCTGTACAGTATTAGGATTCCCCATGTCAGCTTTACTATGCTATTAGTTATCTCTTCATAGATCGATAGTGATTTTGTACGGTATTTACCAATTTTTGTTGGGTTCAATCGAACCAATGCAAATACACTGTCTGACAATTAGTGCAAACAACAAATATCACACTTCAGCGGTTCAACAGATATTACCTGATAATATTTGAGCATGTAGTTTCTTCTCTTCTTCATCGTTGCAGTGACCAGGTCTCTTTCAATGTCAAAAGGTACAGGATCCAACACTATGCCTTTGATGTACTCGAAACCTCGTAGCTGATTTGTAACATGCAAAGAGGGTTACCATATATGATGTTTAGAGTCGCGGTGAAGAGTAAAACATCAACGATCCATACTATACAGAAACTTTTGAGTTCGTTTTAAATTCTAATGCAAAATGCAGTGAAAACTATGTTGACCATAATGTTAGGATAATTTGATGGGTGACATGATGAACCATCTGATATGTTCGGTGTTCAATTTGGAAGTGAATAAATGACCTTACCTTGTTCTTCTCTGCAGCAGTTGCAGCTCTTTAAGGATATATTTTTAAGGCTTTCCAATTTGCATATTTCATCGAAAGAACCTTTGTATCCTTTTGACGCTGCCCACTTCATGGTGTTTTCTTCATGTGGATTAACTACTGCGACTAACATTGACCTGTAGCTGTCCCCGTACACCCAGATCTACAAAAAAGTGACAGTATTACATTGAATGCAGGGCCATGCACTCTTATAAGAATATGATTCACTGGAGGTTTTCCTTACATCTTCAATAATTTGAGGGAAGACATATACTTTCTCCAGATACTCAACTGCAACATACTCCCCTTGCGACAGCTTAAATATGTTCTTCTTTCGGTCAATTACCTTCAGGATTCCATCTGGGGTCATCTCTCCAATGTCTCCTGAGAACAACATTGTGTCAGTACATGCTATGTGAAACTTCATCTTGATTGTCTGTTTAAATTAAAATGTCATTCTTCACCTGTATGAAACCATCCATCAACTATGACCTCGTTTGTGAGCTCAGGATTTTTGTAGTACCCAGTGAAGACAGTGTTCCCTCGGATGAGGATTTCTCCACGAGAAGGAACACCAAGTGGATCATAACCCATCTCAGGTACTTCTTCCAATCGCAGTTCAGTGTAGGTGGCGGCGACACCGACAGTTCCAACCAGGGACATGTCATCAGGGTAACCCACTGTGCTAGGTCCCAATGTTTCTGTTAAACCTGAGCCAAGGCCACAAAATCTAACATTATACTGGTTCCTTAACATAGGGATTGCTAACTAAGCCATGCATTATTGGAATTTTATATGGAGAAAGAAATTTGTGGCTTGTCATTATTTGTGAAATAGGAAAAATAGATGCCCACATTCTTCCTTTTGCAAACAGTAATGTGCAATAAAATTTAATAGCTTAACTCAAGAAGTTGGCTGGAAATACTCTTAAAATTAGTTTTGCAGTGAAAGTAATTACGGGGTTAGGATAGAGAAAGGTAAACATGGACCCAACCTACATAAGGAACCAGCTAATTATTCAGTTCACTTATGGCTATTGCTAAAACTGATCAATTCATTCCAGTTCCAAATAGAACTTGAACTCATGCTTGAACTAAATTGGACCCTCCAAATTTGGTGGCATATCTCATCTATATTTGTTTGCCTTGGCAACTACTTGTTGATGCTTTGGAGTCTTTTACTTCTGTGATGATAGCAGTTTGCAGGAGGAAATTTGAACAATGAAAAGGGTCTACATGAATTACCATATCCTTGGATAAAGTATGCACAGCTGGTCACCCTTAAGAACTCTTCTATTTCAGTACTTAATGGTGCACCACCGGAGATTAGTAGACGAAGACGACCACCAAGCCTTGCCTTGACCTGGAGCAAGCAAATGCAACAAACAAACCAGATACAGAAGTCATGACTCGTGAGTACAACCTCTACTGATCTTTCATTATTTTCTGAAAGTAATTTATCTCTAGGGACTCTTTCTTAGTTATGAACAAAATACCTTGCGAAAAGCCAGCATGTCAGCAAAAGGCGAAGCAGTTTTGTGTGTGTACCCTGCTTTCATGCCTGCTAATTTCCTGGATTGCAAAAGCTATGGTGAGCTGACGTGATTTATTTGCTGCAAGAAATAATTCATGATGCTAAGCAACTTACCGGTTGTACAAGGCATTAAAAATCACTCTCCTGAGGGGTCTGAGATCTGCTAAGGCCTTTAAAATACCTAAATCAATCATAAAAATTTTCTGAGTTAGCAGATATGGAGGCTCAGTTACTATCAATTTTCATTTTACCACCTTCATAGATCTTTTCATACACTCTGGGCACCCCAACTAGCAGAGTTGGCTTTAACTCCATGAGATCGTCTCTCAAAGCATTCAAATCCTGACAAAAGAGAACATTGTGGTCGTATTAAAGAAAATGATCACAATTCACCAGTAAATTAGAAGTAGAAGCCTAATAGGTGGATTTGCTCACTCCATGGTAATAGCCAACTGAGGCTCCTTTGTGAAAGAAATACTCTTCGATCATGCGGTCCAGAATGTGAGCAAGTGGGAGAAAAGAAAGAAACACATCTTCTGTTGACATCTGCATGCACAAAACCAGCAAATTTGCTTGGATTATGCTTAAACAGGACCATCTATTCAATCAGAATTAGGCTTATTCACATCATTATATCTGATAGAAAGGAGTAACCTTATCCTCAAACTGGTCCATGAAGAGGTCCACCCCTTTTACATACATTCCATGGCTCTCGTGGCTCAGCATAACACCTTTGGGTTGCCCGCTTGTTCCACTTGTGTACATGATGGTGCATGTATCATTTGGTTGCGGTGGACAAGGTTTAGCTGGTTTATCCTTTCCCTGAAATGCAATTCAAGAATTGATGGTTTGATCAACACATACATGACATCACAGACATTGCCACCAATCTTTGCAGTCTGAATGGTGAATGGGCATTGTTAATTCTCTTTACCCACCACTTTTAAGAAATCATTCCAGGAGTACACTTTCATCCCAATCTGCTCGGCTTCTTTGATTTGTTCGCTATTTGCTGAAGTGAATGCCACCAATGCTGCAAGCATGTTTTGGAGAATAAAAATTTCGACTATTTTATCGTTCCTAAACAACAGAGACCCTAATCACTTTACAATGCTTACCTTTTAGCCTCGTCGAAGATTTGCAATTTGGGGACAGTATCTGCAAATAAGAAATACTATCAAATCCAAATTCAGATAAGATTCTAAATGTATTAAACTCAGCTAATAAATTTGATTGTACTTCTTTTATTTTCTTGTCTTGTATGAAGACAACATCAATCTCAGCATGATCGATAATGTAGTCAACAGCTCCTGCACCTGCAATCTCAGGGAACAGTTATTAATTATGCTTGATACATAATATATTTTTTCTGATCAAAAGCCCAAATGCTGTGTTTCAAATTTTGCATTAGTTGATCTGAAATATTTCTGACGAGGTCTATTATTTATCAGTTTCCAGCTTACCTAAAGTATCGTATAGCGGGACACATATTAGGCTGTAACCATTGCAAGCCTGCAAAGTTAATTGTGGGATTATCATTATTTTTCCTGGTCAAAGGAGATTAAGGAAATTATCATTCAGATGGGTTTCCAGTGGTTACCTGCATCGCTACCACCCACTGAGGGCAGTTTGCTCCATAAATTCCAACTGTGGAACCCTGCATAGATCAAGCATAGGAGCATGGTTGCCTCTAATTAATTTGAATTTTACAAGCGCTCTTCGAAATACAGAGATGACATGAATGGAAGAAGGTCTATTTTATATAGGTGGAGTGAAAAAGCTAGCTTAAGTTTCGTTATTACCGGTTGCACCCCCAGTTGCTGCAGTGCAGAGCCAATTTGCAGGACTTCGTCATAGACCTCCTTGTATGATTTCCATAAATAGGGCCCTGGCTAGAAGATGAAATGAAGAAGGTTCCTATCAAGAACGAACTAATGGATAATAGACATGTAGCAGATACATAAACTTCATTATTCTTGGGGTTAGTTGTACACGTGCATACCACTCCATCTTTAAATGGACGCCATCCGAGCATCCGGTTGTTTGGATACTTGCCTGCTGCTGTTCTGCAGGGGCGCAAGCAAAAGAGATCAAAACCAAGCTCTCAAAGATTCTTTTCTACCATGATATTTTGCATGCGGATGACTTTCCATTTCATTTGGTTAAAACGATAAATCTAGCGTTGACACATGGAATCTAAAGACTAGGTTTATCATGCATGGTGTTCTGAATAACGGCCTAGATGAAATCTCAAACTATCTTATGTTTTATCTTTACAGGTCCTTTATGAAGGAGCCAGCTAAGCTGAAACTCATGTACTTTTTGAAGATTAATGCTAGGAACTCGTATTGACACCGGTACGGTATGTTCTTAGTTCTGCTTTTGGCCATGTTCTATTTGGATCCAACTACCGCCTTTTAAAAAGGTTCTAAAAGATAACTTTGAGAAAAATAATGAATAAGCAGGAAAATATCTTCAGAGTACACATTCAACTTAAACTTTCAGACCTTTAGTTCAGCGCACAGTTTTTCCGGTAAGCAGTGAGTGCAAACAAACATGACATGTGCATGTACTTTTTTCTGTTAGGGAAATCACATGCCTGTCCTTATATGAAGATCCAAAAGGTTAGTTTTGGTAAAAACAGAATGAGATTCTACTCGACACCATTTTTTTTGGCAAACACTCAGTACTATCTTGGAACAACTATACACATGCAGAGTAGTGTTTTTTCTGCTGTTGAGGAAAAACCACATGTGGGGTAGAGTAAGGAACAACTGGATGAATTCGTCTGACATGGAGCAGACGTCTCATTTACTTTCTTCAGTGCACACTAGCTACCAGTTCAGTCTGTCTTTGTTTATGGGTCCATGGTAAAAAAACATAGTAGGTACTGCAACAGTGGAAGCTATCTAGAGAAACTTTTTGGAGACAAATCTAGTAAAAACTTTAGGAGAAAAGGGTCGAAGTTGTTTCTTGTGTTTACCTGAACACATCCCATGACGTTCTCATGTCAGGCTCAAGCGGCGGGTACCCATCCTTGGCCAGTATGTTCCGGAACACCGGCCCTACCGCCGGCCGGCCATCCTTCCCAGACTTCCCATCCTCCACCTGAATCGTGAACACCTGCTTCTTTGTCCCGTCCATAGATCCTCCAAACCGTGACCCCTTGTATAGAAACCAAAGTTAGCAACTAATTCTACCAGGAGCTCACACTCTCTCTAGCCAAAATAGAAGAGTTCACACCCTCTTGATGCATGTATTGACGAATGCGTATACCATCGAGCAAGAGGATTCAACAGAATATACTATGTCTGAACTCTGTAGTCCAAATAAGAAAAAAAAAAACAGGAGCAGATGGTTCCTTATGTGCCAAGAAACAGAAGTTTCTACCCAAGAAGTAGCTGGACAGCGAGGAGTCCGACTCGGCGCTGTTTCAGACTTTTCTCCGTTGCAGTCAGGGAGAAGTACTTTCTCATTTATTCTTTTCTGAAAGAGACGACCTCGAGTTTTCAAGATCTATTGTTTTCTTGGTCGCAGCCAGAAAGAAAGACTCGTTCCAGTGACAAAAAACAACATTATCTGCTTTCATCAAGAAATGTTCTTGTGTGTGCGCGTGTTAGAGAGATAGCAGAGCAGAGCTTGAAGAAGAAGATGAGCTTGAGAGAGAGAGAGAGAGAGAGTAGAGAAAACAGAGCTTGCAGAAGATGAACTTGGAGAGATAGAAGAGCTTACTGAAGAAGTGAGCTTGGAGAAGGCAGAGATGAATCCTCAGGATCAGCCGGGCATGCAGTAGCTAAGGGCCGCTGCTGGTGGGAAGAGGAGTGAGCTTCTTTCTTCCTATATATGCCAGGTTAGGCAGGAGGAGAGATGGCCGATGAAGGCTGTGTCTGTCTTGTGTGCGTGCAAGTAAAGGAGAGACGTCAAGCGGGACCCACCTGGTTAACAGGCCAAGCTAAAACCGCTCAGCTCCAAGGTTTAGCGAGAGAAACCCCGTGAAGGAACGGCTTCCAGAAATTAAGCATGTCGTGCTAAGCGCGTGATCAGTCTCACTCTAATAATCCTCTTGGTGATGTGGCGCCAAATATGCTGTTCAAGGGGTTGATGTCCCACATGATCGCCATAAAGAAGAAATAGTCATTTGGTATGAATTTATCATCGTCTGATCATAACTTTTTTGTATATATCCCAAGACTGTTACAGCTATTTGTTCCAGACAGTAATACGTTTTTTTCTTTTTGTTTAACGATATGGCCGCTGTATGCTGATCACACTGTTTATTCTCTAGGGTGTCTGCACCGTGGTGTCGAGATGAATCTACTGGAGTACAACCTAAAGTGAGCCTTTCTTTGATTCCAACGGCATGGAGCGCCTCGGTTTGCGGAGGAACTTCCAAGGCACATATAAAAAGAGTAGCCCGGACAATATAGCATCAGTCTGCATAAATGATTGCAAGTATTGTAATGTTGTGCTTTGTCGGTACAACATTTTAGACTAAATTTAGTTTCGAAAAAACTTATGGGTTCAGCAGGTCTATCCTCTGGCTTGGCGCAAGCGGCTCACGGTGCGCGAGGCACTAACTGACGGAAGATGGATGGTGGGACTGAATCGCATCTCGACTCAAGACCAGCTGATTCAATTCGTTCGGCTTTGGCACAAAGTTCAGCAGGTCAACCTCACGGACACTCGGGATGAGATCAGATGGCGCTTTGCCTCCTCCGGAGTTTACACGGCAAAGAGTGCTTACAACGCCCAATTCCTGGGGCGAATTCCTTTGCCTGCTTTGGACAGAGTCTGGAAACAAAAGATCGAGCAGAAGGTGAAATTTTACCTCTGGCTTCTGCTGCAAAACAGAAACTGGACGGTCGACAGACTGGAGGCAAGGGGGTGGCCGCACGACGACAACTGCTGCCTCTGTGATCAGTTGCCAGAAACGGCACTCCATCTCCTCATCGAGTGCCCTTTTGCGAAGGAGGTTTGGCAGCTCGCCTCAGTGCTGCGGCCTCGCGTTGCCGCCATTGCCCTCTCCAGCAGCACAATTGGAGAGTGGTGGAAGAAAATTAGCCTCCTGGGACAGGACTGTCGACTGGCTGCTTACGTCGCTTGGCATCTCTGGAAAGAGAGAAACAGAAGAACGTTCCAGCACCTGTCGCTTGACGCTCGTGCTGTCTTTCTTTTGGTCAGAGATGATCTTGACCTCCTGGAGGAGGCCTTTTGGGAGTAATTCTCCTTCTTTTGCGCCCAGTTTCTGGGCGTCTTTTTTGACACCTCTGTAAACCTGCTTGCAGGCTTGTAACACCTTCCCCCTTACTTTAATGAAATGGCAGAACTCCTGCTGGTTAACCGTCAAAAAAAAACTTATGGGTGGACAGAGTGTAACTGTCCTTTGCTGTACACATTGGACTAGATTTACAGTCTGGCCGGATGTAATTACAGTATTGACGCCCTGCAGTAAAAGAAGATCCACATGCAGCGGCTCATCCATCAGCTAATACTTGGAGAGAAAACTCTCGCTGTCGTACTTCTGTTTTCTTAATGTCCAGCCGCTGTTTGATGGTTACCTTTCATTGTATGTATCAGTCCATGGTATACAGTTTTACGGTTGTCCAACGTTTGATCCAAAAATCCAAAATCGATCCTCCTGAACATTTTTTATGAAATTCCTACGATATAGTGAGGGTCGATACTTCCAAGAGGCACATATAAATAGTAGCATTGACAGTAGTATATCATTACATCAACAACAAAGCCTTTCATTCCCAAGCAAATTGGGTGGGCTAAAGTTGAAGCAAATAAGATTTGATTTCGAAACCAACTCATGCTTCAGGCACATAGATAGCTAGCATTCGTATATGTTTTAATCAGCCATTGCATCTATACAATATTTTGGACAAATTTCAAGTTTGACCCAACGTATATGAAAAAGAAAACATTAGTGTTTATCAATAACATAAGATCGAGATGAAGCGGATCATCCATCGACTAAAATTTGGACAAAAAACTCTCGTTCGCAAAAACAAGTAGCTACAAAATATAGAGAAACTGCCAAAAATAATCATTCTGATGAAAAACATGGAAAGTGTCTGTTTTTTGCGAATAAAATGGAAAGTGTCTTGACCTGACATGATAAGAATCTTAAGAAGAAGTTTGAGTGTATATTCTAATTTCTACAAAACTGAGCCATAAGAACCTCGGCTCATAGAAAAAAATCCTATCAAATTCCTACGATAAGGGTTTAAGCTGTCAAAAATTGTTGTTATCCCCTCTTTGCTCACATATAGGCCTCTTGAATCGTACATGTGAATCTCGTGTGCCGTCGCTCTCTTCTGGTTTGCACATGTTGGCTTTGAGAGGGGCGTTGAACTATATATGTGGATTTTCTAGCCATTTTCATCACTTTGGACTTTGATTGTGTTGGGGCTAGTGCATGAAGCATGACAAGTAGCATTGACAATGCATCATTGGTATGCATAAATAAGTTATGTTCTTGCAATATATATTATAATCTTTACACCGTATTTGCACGTATTGTTTGACGAATCTATAGTTTGACCGCATGTATTTGCAACATTAATGTTTATCAATAATAGAAAATCGAGATGCAGCGGCTCATCCATCAACCAACTTGAATTTGCAGCTCTCATTGTCAAACAGACCCTTTTAGTTGGAAGGTAGCAACATTAATTTCCCCGTGCCTTTTTTAGTTAATTAGTTTGCGGTTACACGTTCCTTTTCAGGAAGTTTTCTGTCACTACCAGGGAAGTTTTCAGTAAGCTGTCGACTGATCTCTCATCTCCGTCACTGTTACAGGCTTACTATTATCAGTGTGACAAAAGTAACGGAGCCCTCTGCATGTTTGAACAATTACCCTTTTTGCAGCTCAGCTTACAGTAGAAAAAATCCTGCTATCTGCTCAGCAGCTTACCCGTTCTGTCTTCAACAGGGGATAGCTAACTTATCTACTGCTGCAAGTGACAGAGTCCACATTTGATGTTCCCAGCAATGCAGCAGGCAGTCAGGCACCCATTGATCACACACTTACTGGCTTACCTACAACTTAATTTGGTAGCTACTGGTGCAATTAGTACTGTGAAATGATATTTCTGCCCCGGTAAAAACATGATATTTCTGGTAATTAAGGTTAGCCAGTAAGACTGATTACATGGCTCAAACCAACTGGATAATGTAGAAGAATGATTATCTGTTGGAAGAAAAGTATGTTCTTAACTTCTAGCGATCCAGATAGGGTAGTTGACTGGTTGACTGACAGAGGACGCGCCACCAGATACTGATACCGTCAACCAACTTGGCCTGAACCCTTGACTTCCTCTTATTAGAACGCTAGCTAGGTCATAAACACTGGCTTGACTATTGCATCAACGTTCCGATAGTGTAGAGCTTTTGGGTGTAATTGATATATCTACACTAATATATATTCTTTATCTAAAAAGCATGTATTTTCGAGAGGGGTATGCCCAGGCCAATAGTAAAGAATGTACACAAGAACATGGATATATGTTCGGAGCCTGACAGTGCCCATGCTCATTGCTCCATACACGTGCACTGCCATACAATCGGATAAAAGCTAACAATGAGAGGAGGATGTCAACTAACAGAAGTGAAGTTAGCAGCTTGGGACACCATTGATGGCGGTATGGGTTGCCTAGGGTTCTTGCATGTCCTGATTCATAGGTCGTATGGTTCAGCATGAATGGCATGTCGATGCATGTGAGGTCATTCATTTTGGCCTACTCACGTATAGGGAAATTTGGATCTGGCCGGAGAGATGGGAGGAGGAAGAAGAACACAGAGGGGATGTATGCTGCCTACTCAGCACTTACAGATGGGTCCATCACTCAGTCGTTGTTGTCATAAGGGTTTAGATAGAAATTAGTTTCATTAGTAAGTTGTAACGCCACACCCCACAACATGTCGATTTTTTTAAAAAAAATAAGCACTAACCTGTGAAACTAGCCCCAGTTTTGCTATATATATTCCCTCCGTTTTGAAAAGTAAGGCGTATATTTTCTTCAAAAGTCAAACAGTGTACAAAATCATTAACATTTATAATACCAAATCAATACCATATAGTATTGAGAGAATTCCTTATATGACACTCTCTTAAAATTATGTTCCTTATTTGACATCGGTGAATTTTTTTTTCCTTATATGACCTCTACCCAAAATTTCTTTCCTTATATGACACTCTAGTGCATTTTTGTTCACCAAAGAGATCTGAAATGACCTTTTTACCCCTGGTCTATAATGTTAAAAAAATATTACGGAACAATAGCGGCAATAATACTAAATATTTAAACATCGGATTATTAAAAAAAGGTTATTGCATCAATTGTTTTTCTGACGCGACAACCGACGATGAGATTCAGCGAGAGCGCAAAGTACGTACGATTCGTTGTGATCCTTCGGTGCCTGCATAGCACGTACGCACGCAGGGCATCGAACATGCATGGGGTATTTGTACGCTTGCTGCGTCGCTTGCCGGGTATAAATACAACATCGATTCCTTCCGCACGTTTTGTATCGGCTACTACTAGCTGGCCTGTCTGGTTTGCGCGTACACATCGCGTCGGAACGATCGGAAGAAATCGTACAACGTTGCGAGTTCCGCTAGAAGCTCATTGTTGTCGTCGTGCGAAAGAAACAATCGATTTTTTAATTACCTTTTTAATAACCCGATGTTTAGCTATGCAATACAGCATTTTGGTCCCATTATACACAGGGGGTAAAAAGGTCTTTTTATGTCTCTTTTGTGACCAAACTCCACTAGAGTGTCATATAGGGAAAAAAAATTTAGCAAGAGGTCATATAGGGAAGAAATTTTTTACCGGTGTCAAATAAGGAACATAATTTTAAGAAAGTGTCATATAAGGAATTTTCTCTATAGTATTTTAAGCATCTCCAGTCGGGGCGCCCAAATGGCCGACCAAAGGGTTTTGGGGCGTGCCGGACAGATTTTCCCCCCCACTCGCGCCGCCCAAATCTGA
The DNA here is from genome assembly GCA_947311845.1 of Poa pratensis. Taxonomy (NCBI): domain Eukaryota; kingdom Viridiplantae; phylum Streptophyta; class Magnoliopsida; order Poales; family Poaceae; genus Poa; species Poa pratensis. The sequence goes on along the minus strand of CAMZMU010000027.1, from coordinate 73,810,179 downwards.
TTTCGGTCCGGCGCGGCCCAGTTTTGATTCCGACACGCCCTCAACTTGGGGAGGCTTGAGGCGGCCCCGGACACTACGAAACGGCCGCCTCCGACGCGCGGGCCACGCCTGGCAGTGAGAGAGACACGAAGCGGGCGACCTAACTTCTGGTCAGCTATTAATGGCGGGCGGCGTCTCGGTTTCCTAGCCGGGCGCAGCGACGCGTCTCTTCACCTGCGGCGACGAAGCGTCTGCGCCACGACGACGTCAGTGCCAGGCGATCTCCACCCACGAAAACTCGCCATGGCCCCTGCTGGACGCTCCGCGGAGGAACAGACGGCGGCCCGCGGGCGCCGCCGCGACCTTGCGCGCATGCGCGAGCAGCTGAGGTGCTGGAACAACCACGAGGCGGGGTCGTGTGCTCCGCCTCCGCCACCACCTCCACCGGCGGCGAACTTGCTCACCGAAGCCTAGGTGCACGAGCTCATCCGCACCAACACGCCGGTGCCGGCGAACAACCGCCTCCCCGAGGGCTGGGAGACGAACCCAGTCCACGTCCCGGTTGCACCAAGGCTCGCCGGCCAGGTGCGCCTCGACTACATCGCCATGTACATGCAAACCATGCCGCCGGAGATGCACGACGATGCCAGGTTCGAGCCGAACTCTGCGTACTGGGACGACCAGATCGAGCTCGAGTACCAGTACCGCCGGAACTCCTTCTTCGCCCCGAGCCGCCTGCGGACTGGGTCGACTCTGACGACGACGCCTCCGATGAGAGCTTCGTGGCGAGCATGGAAAGGGAGAGGGCTCGCTATGAGGAGATGGAGCAGGCTCGGCGCGCAAGAGCAGATCAACGCCGCGTGCAACCTCTGCCGCCGCAACCTGACGAACAAGCGGCGGATAAGGTTGATGGTGATGATGGCGGCTCCGACGACTTCAGCTGGCCGCCGACGCCGGAGTGGGATCCCGGCCACATGCAGCTCGCAATCAAGGCTGACATAGCCTCCGCCGCCACCGCCACCTCCAGCGCCACCGCCCATCCTCCAGCCCCGACCTCCGGCTACCTCTACTGCCTCTGCTCCGGCTGCCGCCGGGGTCCTGTGCTCGCCGCCGCAAGGGCTGGCGAGTGCCCCAACTGCAGGTGCCCGGCGTGCCACCCGACGACCTAGATTAGGTTTAGATTTAGTTTAAATGAATTATGTTTGTTTTTTAACGAATTTCGATGAAATGTAAGATCTTTCGTATGAAAAAGTCGTATCTAAATTTTATTTGGGCGGCGTGAATGGGGAGCCAGGGCGCCCAAATGCGCGGCCTGTCCGGAAGGCCTTTGGGCGGCCATTTGGGCGCCCCGACTGGAGATGCTCTTAGGAGTTGAACATTTTTCCTAAAAACTTAATGAAACCTTACATTGTTTGACTTTTTTTAAATACGCGGAAGTCTCAAAAACGTAGGTAGTATGTTAGAACTTAGAACCAACTTATAGTTGCGTGGAAAATATGCAAGAAAAATTCTAATATGATGAGGTAAGTAAAAGACTAAGATTTGGTTTTAAAACTCAAAGTGGTCGTATCCACCGTCCTCGATGGTGGAGACAGTTCCCTCATGCGCGGTCGCGGTACTACGACCCCAGCACAGTCTACTTCTTGCCTCCGTCTTGCAGGCCTTGTGACGGTTGCTTCGGTTAGACGACGAGAGTGGCTTCGTCACCGTGGTGGCGCGTGTTGGTGGGTGGTGCGTTTGGTGGTGCCGAGGCTTCGTCCTTGCGGGGCTCCTTTGCTACGTGTCGTCTAGGAATGTGGATAGGGTTTTGCGGGAGAAATCCTTGTCAGCTTCCCTGACACCGACGCGGTGCCGCCTTTGGGTGGCATCATTCCTTCCAGAAGGGCGTCATGGCTAACCTTACTCCACTTTCCAGTGTGCCGAGGGAAACCCTAGGACCAGTTCGCTGATCCGGGTAGCAGCGTTTTGCTTTTCTTCCTGAAGGTGCTGCTAGGGACTCGACGATTCGGTGTTAGGAACGTGGTGGTACTTCTACGGAGAGAGCGCAGCGGTTACGGGTCACTTATGCTTAGTCTATCCGCCTATGTCTACCTTTTATTTTCTTCTTTTTCTCTTTTAGGTATTTGTTGCTGTCGCCCCAGCGTTGTCGGTTGTATCGGTTGGTTGCTATATTTATATAGCAGGGATACGACCTATTTCATCGATAGATAGAAGATATAAGACTAAGACTTTACAAGAAACAATCTACGAGAACATGGACACATTCTCTGAACCTGGCAGAGTCCATGCTCGTTCCACCACAAACTCGTTGCCAGCTTGAGCTTGCAGCTCGGGACGCCATTGATGGCGGTATGGGTTAGCTACCTAGGGTTCTTGCGTGTCCTGATTCATATATGCTCCAGGTCGTAGCTCGGCGAGAATGGCACGTTGATGTGTCATCATTTATTTGGCCCGTCATGGTACGTGCTCGTATGAGTCCATTGAAACCAGTGATAAACTGAGGACCAACACATGAGGTGTATATGTGGAACTTATTTGAGATTCAGATCGACCCACGGAAATTCCCGGTAGAAAAAAATTCCCGAGGGTGGTCGGGATTTCCGGTTACCGCGGTTACCGGAAAATCCCGACCTTTTACCGGACGAATTTGAAATCTGAAATTTGAAACTTCAATTTTTTTAATACCCTGTTTAACCATTTATCAAAAGATTTCGTTAAAATTCAAAATTTCAGGATTTTTTGTCCGGTACAGCCATTTCCCGAGGGTGCTCGGGATGTCCGGTTACCGCCTGGTAACCGGATTTCCTGACCGGTAACCAAAACCATGGTTACAATGCAAGTATGCAGCCGGCTCTTGCTGTACTGAGGTATCAGGTAAGTAAATCTCAGGTAAAATAGTCGATTTGATACTTTATAAATTCTAGGCTAGAATGTATGAAGGTGGTGGTCAAGCGGAGGGGACAACACATCGGTTGCCCCTGCACTCTAGGACTCGAGCTTTCAGGTGAAAACCTTGGTCTGAATTTCGCCGTTTATACCAGGCAATGGCGGTACTTTAACATCGTTAATCTTGGTGTTTAACAAATTGCGAAGAATTTACTTAGTCCCGCTCTCTTCAGGGTGAAAACTCAGGTCTGATCTTTGAATGGATCGGCAGCAACACTTGACTGTCGTTACCCTTATTGGAGGCATTTATTTTGTAGAATCTTCTTATGGCTAGTGTTTCTTTTTAATTACATGGCTATTTGGATCCTCAATGTCTCGAATTGATCTTGATATTAAGTTGTTGCAGAGCCTAAATATATTTGCTATATTCTTGATATTAATTTTTTATCAGAGGGCATCACCAGCGGAGCAAATCCACTAATAGGATAAATTTTAGCATAAGAGGACACTTACAATAGGAAAAGATAACAGTTTCAGTTATTTCAATTTATATTTAGCGAATAATTGATCCCAAAATATATATGGCTTATGGGATACGAACAGTACTTTAAATATGTTCTCAATGTTATTATTTTGGGGAGCTAATTGATAAAAATTCGAAGGAGGAAATGAAAAAATGCACTGAATAAAAATGGGCTAATGTTGTCCATTCTAAAACTGCAATAACTTAAATTTAGCTAAATTAAGGATTTTTTTTAGAAACTTCTGAAACAGTTATTAAAAAATAAGCATGATGAGCCTGCTATTAAGTTTCCATCCCAATGTAGGTGTGCATTGAAGAGGAAATGACATTTGAAATTCTTCCGAATATTCTTTCTGAAATTCAAAATTTTCCTCTAAAACTTGAAGTGCTCAACATATTATTTAAAATAAAATGGAGGAAGCAATAATAATCAGTGATCTTATTGCATTTTTCAGCGTCATTGAAGATAAAATGGTTTGTAAATTTCTTGTTCAACATGAACTCATATTTGGCTAAAATTATGAGTACACAAAAATATTCCGAAATCAATATATAGAATATTAATAATTTTATGAGCCTACTTTACTTTTTGGCCCATTGAATGGAATGACATTTATAGTGGCTGTGAAACAAATTTTAACACAAAGGCTTTAGCACCTGTTGTAGACAATCCCTCGTGTTCAAGAATTTTTAATCATGGGCATTTCTGTCATGGCCTCCCTCAAACATAGAGAATTATTGACAGCTTAGTTTTCTCTCTATATTTTAAATATGCCAATGTCTCTAAAAATATTATAGGTTTAATTACTTGGAGATGTTTGGCTTCAGTAAGTTGTGACACGGGTAGTTACCGCAGTAAGGCGGTATAGCAGTGAGGCGAGATGTAGCGAGGCGGACAGCGGGCAACGAGTGCGCGTGAACTGCTCATATTTTCATTCACTTAATGAGGGTAGTAGAGCTCTTATTATACACAGGTCCAACTCTCTCCCCACTAACAATTTGAGACTAAATTCAGTCTCAGTCTTATTACTGTACATAGCATGTAAGCAAACTGAACGGTTCTTTGAGAAGTTATCCTAAATGTCTCAAAGGCCCGTAAAATCCAAAAAAAAAAGTTCAATACTTGAACTTGCACAGTCAAAATACGGCTTAACCCATGAATCAAGCTGATAGGGCGGAAATCTCGAACTTCCTCCGCACCCATTTTCTTTGGCAGCAAGGTGATCAACGCCTGGTTGACCGAGCTAAATCCACGGGCGTCACGCCGAGACAAGGAGTTGAACGCCTCCATGACATCCCCTTTGATGATTCCCCAACAAGCCACATAGAATCTGTTGGAGAATCCGTCCGGCCCCGGGCATTTGTCAAGCGGCATGCTCCTAATGGCGTTCCACACCTCCTCCTCCGAGAAGGCTGCCTCTAAGTGGGAGAGATCCACAGTGGGCAGCTGCAGGTAGTCTAAGTCGAAGGAGAAAGGCCGGTCCACCTCCGTTCCAAGGAGATCGTCAAAGAAATCATCCACGGCCTCAGCCTTATCCACATGCTCAGTCTTCCTAACTCCATCGACCATGAGGTGGCCAATGAAGTTCTGACGCCGTCTATGGCTTGCATGCATGTGAAAGAACCTCGTACAGGCATCGCCCTCCCGCAGCCATAGCACCCTCGCTCGTTGCCTCGCCATGGAGCGCTCAAGAGATGCCAGCCCAAGCAGCTTCCCTTTTAGGGCCTTCCTAAGTCCCCTCTCTGCCGGTGAGAGGGGTCGGGTCTCCATGGCCACGTCTAGCCTCAGGATTATCTCATTGGCTAGCAGTATCTGCATTTTGATATTGCCAATGAACTTGCTACTCCACCTTGCCAGGCTCTTGGCCGTGGCTCGAAGCTTGAGATCCAACCGCTTGAAGGGGTTGATCTCCTGTTCCACTGACGACCAAGCCTCCTGAACTATCTCCAGAAAACCCTCCGCCTTCGTCCAGAAAGACTGAAATTGGAATCTACGCCCCATTTGCAGATCTGGGGCTAGGCTCAGCACCAAGGGGCAGTGGTCAGAAGGTCCGGAGGAGTTTGCCAAAAGAAAGGCGTCTGGAAAGCGCTCCTCCCAATCCACGGTCGAAAAGACCCTATCCAGCTTCTCCATAGTTGGTTGCTGACGCTCATTGGACCAAGTGAATCTTCGCCCATTTAGGTAGATCTCTTTCAATTCCAACAGCGACAGAGTACGCCGAAATCTGCCCATCATCGCACGGTGAAGGACACCCTGGTTCTTGTCCTCTGGGTCAATGATGAGATTGAAATCTCCTGCAACCCTGGTTCTTGTCCTCTGCGTGGACGGTGTCTACATGATAATTTCATGATGGTTCAATGTACGGCGCGCAAGCTTCATAGCACGAACATTCCAGCCGTCCTCCTGAAGCTTGACATTACAAAGGCATTTGATACGGTCAGTTGGGCCTTCCTTCTAGAGGTTTTGAGGAAGATGGGGTTCGGTGACCTTCTGCTCGCAACCATCTGTGCCCTTCTCTCGTCAGCTTCCACTAGGGTGCTACTCAATGGCCATCCTGGTGGAAAGATTTTCAACAGACGTGGATTGAGGCAGGGAGACCCGTTCTCGCCTCAACTGTTCATTTTGATCATGGAGGTCCTGCATCTGTTGATTGAGAGGGCTACGGCCTGTGGATTGTTGTCGCCTCTGGCTGACACGGGTCTTAGGCACCGCACGTCGATCTATGCTGATGACGTGGTGACCTTCCTCCGCCCCCTTGAGAGGGACCTCAGGGTTGTCGCTCAGCTACTCGATGACTTTGGCTTGGTGTCCGGGCTGAGGGCGAACCTTGAAAAGTGCTCGGCGCATCTGATCCGTTGTGGAGAGGCCGAGGCGGCGTTGGTAGCTCGAGAGTTACACTGTCCGCTGCTGCCGTTCCCGCTGCGCTACCTGGGGCTACCGCTCTCCCTTAGGAAGCTGACACCCGCTCAGCTCCAGTATCTGGTGGATAGTGTGGCCAGCCATCTTCCTAGATGGCGTGCCGGGCTGCTCAACCGTGGAGGACGTCTTGAGCTTATTAAGACCACCCTCTCTGCGATATCTATTTTCGCTATGATGTCTCTTGACCTGTCTGTGAAGACCCTGGTGGCGATCGAGAAGATCATCCGTAGCTTTCTCTGGGTTGGGCGCAAGGACGCCCGTGGAGGCCACTGCCTGGTGGCGTGGGAGAGGGTTTGCATGCCCAAGCACTTGGGAGGTCTTGGGATTCCCAACCTGCGGCAGATGAACCGCGCTCTCAGGGCTAGGTGGCTTTGGCTTAGCAGGACGGACAACTCCAAGCCCTGGAGTGAGTTCAACATCCAAGTCCCCCGCGTGGTACAGCAGTTGTTTGAGGCAGCCACCACTTCAGTTGTGGGTGACGGTGCCTCCACCTTTTTCTGGACAGACAGGTGGCTGCCCGGGGGCGTGTGAAGGAGCTGGCTCCGAACCTCTTCATGAAAGTGTTGAAGGCCGCGCGGTGCTCCCGAAGAGTCAGAGATGGACTCGCAGGTGGATGGTTGGATGACGTCCCGCCTAACCTGGACGCGCGAGAGATCCGCGAGTTGTTGTCCTTGGCTGACGGAGTGGCAGGGTTCGCCCTGACAGATGGGGTCGAGGATGAATTCAGGTGGAACTGGGAGAGCAACCGCAAGTACTCTGCTCGCTCGGCTTACAGTGGACTCTTTGAGGGCAAGATCGGGTTGGCTGGGGCGCAGCAGGTTTGGAGCTCTCGAGCTCCAAACAAATGCAAGTTCTTCCTCTGGCTAGCGCTGAAGAACAGATGTTGGACTGCATACCGCTTAGGGCGGAGAGGGCTGCCTAGACCGACCGCCTGCCCGCTGTGCGACCAAGTGGGAGAAGACATAAACCACCTTCTCCTTGGTTGTGTCCTCTCTAGAGAGGTTTGGTACTCCTTCCTGAGCAGGTGGGGTAGAGTGGATTGGGTCCCTGACCATGATGATCGTCTAGTGGATTGGCTACCGGCCAAGGCGCCGGGAGGTAACGACGAGAAGGACCTGTGGACGGCGATCAACTTGATCTGCTGGAGCTTGTGGAGGCATAGGAATGGAGTGGTCTTCGAAGGTCACACTCCTTCGGCAGCGACCGCCATCAGGATGGTAGAAGCCGAGGCTGATCTGTGGCGGGCAGCGAGGATGTTTAGGGGTAGCTTAGGACCCGTAGACAGGTGGAGGGTTGGCGAGTGATCCCTTCTATTTTTCTTTGGTGGATTGGCGTTTTCGGCGCATGTGCCGAAACGCGTTGTAAACGGCCGATTGGCCTCTCCTTCTTGAAACCGATACGTCCGCTTGGACGTATCCTTAAAAAAATACGGCTTATGTTTTAGAATCGTTGGAGACTTGAGTATATCTTTCTCCCATAATTGCAAGGGTGGAAGCAACCGATGATTTTACCTACTGTAAATAGAAACTTTTCTATCTTGAACATACTCCCTCCATTTTAAAATACTCTACATCCTGGCTCCATGTTAAGTTCCAAAATACTCTACATGTCAACTGGGTCCCACGTAGTACTAACTAGAAGAGGTTGGCGCGCTTTGCTGCGCCCGAGGTTATTAATGCGGTTATCAATACATGACATGATGATCTTGTTTGATACGTCGTCATGTACAAATTCATACCATTTTAAAAAGTATTGCACGGATTGGTCTAGCAAACTACAATATAAACTTTATAATACAAAAGTAATAAATTTGAGTTTGTTAATCTCCAAACAAGGCGAGCCCGACAACTGGTGTGTGTAGGCGAAGGAGTCATGCGATGCAGTGCTAGTCGAGATGCAGCCAAAGGCAGAGCTGACATGTGTCGCTCGTGCTTGTAGGGAAGGAGGAGGCACCGAGGAGGGGGAAGCGAGGAGGGCCTTTCGGGTGGCTCGTCAACCGGAGCTAGAAAAGGGGTCATTGGCCGTGCACGGGAGGAGAGAGACTCGAGGCCAAATCTCTCACGATCCATGGTGTCCTTGAGATGTGATGGTAGGTTCACGGCCAAATCGGTTAGAGTTTTGACGAAACTGCCAGATTCAAAACTGAATCGATAAGAAGAGGCGACAATGGTCAATGGAGGAGAAGCATGAGGCCGACTTGAAAATTCAGATTTTTAGTTGGCATGCAAGTGTTAGCATTTCTGTTTTATAGCAGCCCAAGTGCTCATATAGACATCACTTGTCTTTTTCTTTTTGACAACAAAATTGAAATAATTTTCGTCAAGACCGATTTGTTGTTCGGGGAACATTTTTTTTTTGGCCCAAATGACTTAATACAGACGGGAGTCGATGGTGGCCACGCGCGAGAAGAAAACGACGACCGGCTCCCGATATGTGGTGCCCTTGAGCAATGGACTAGTGGTATTGAATTTGTTGCAGGTTAGAATTGTGGCGGAACTATCAGATCAGAGGCCAAATCGATGAGAGAAGAGGCGACAATGGTCACCGGAGAAGAGGCGTGACAGCGACATGAAACTTCCCATTGGCAGTTAGCGTGCGTCTTTTGGCCTTTCTGTTATATAGCAGCAGCCCAAGTTTTTTATATTTGCCGCACTTGGTGTTTTTTGTTTGACAATTTTGTGTTGCTAAATTTACATCAAATGCAGGGCAATAGCTATCAGAGCAATATTTTTTGCCCCAAATGATCTATGTTATAGAATAGAGCAGCTATTGAAATATAAGAGGGGCGACACCGTTATGTGCAGTAGATAGACAAGTAAATTTTGTATTCAGTTAAACAGACAAATAATATTATTTCTAGATGGATCGGATGTAACCAATAAAGTTGTCACTTGGAGCAACCAATAAGCTTTATTTTTAGAGAGCTTAGCTATTAGAAGGATATTTTCAAACTCAATTTAAAACTATGAACTTTAAATTAATAAATAAAGTGAGCTAAGTGGGGTATATCATGATGTGGCATGTGGAAAGGAGAAGATATATATCCAATAGAATTTTTTTCAAACTCGCATTAAAACTATGAACTATTGCCACGTGGAGCAACCAATAAGCTCTATTTTAGAGAGCTTAATTATTAGAAGGATATTTTCAAACTCAATTTAAAACTATGAGCTATAATTTAATAAATTAAGTGAGCTATATAGGGTCTACCACGATGTGGACATGTGGGAAGGAGAGGATATATATTCATTAGAATTTTTTTTCAAACTCAAATTAAAAATATGAACTATAAATTAATAAATAAAGTGAGCTAAGTGAGGTCTACCATGATGTTGACATGTGGGAGAAGGAGATGGCACAAATCCTAGGGAGCGTAGTATTTAGAGAGAATTTTGGGTAATCAACCGCGCACGCACCATCTCCATCCCCAATTTCACACCCGTGATCGGTACAACATTAACTAAATTATGGGTAAATGGTACAAACGTTTTGTTTTCTGTGATCAAATGATCAAATAATGTATTGCATGTTTTGTGCATGACCAAGTAGCAGTAATAAATGTTACGGTAATTTGTCTGAATTTTTATAGGATGTAGAGTATTTTAGAATGGAGGGAGTACTATATACTACTCCCTCCGTTCCTCTATTTAAGGCGTGAAAGTTTTGGCTCGTGGATTAAGATGAGAAGTCTGTAGGAATCTTTCCGAACGTACCCCTACAAAATCTGCTAGATCTGTTCCTCGATTCTCTCCCGCATGGTGAGCATGCCTTCTATTTCTCCTTCCCATCGTAACAATAATTGCTCTCAGCAAGTCAGCATGCATGGGCCTTGCATGGCCAGTGCGCAGCACCACAGGTCTGATCTCTTTTTGGTCCGGGTCAACAACTGGGAGGGATAGTTTTGAGAGAAAGGGAGCAAATCACACCCTGCGCCTTAATTTGTGGAATATTTTGAAAAAAATATTACGCCTTAAATAGAGGAACGGAGGGAGTACATAGTATTAGTGAATTAACTATTATCACGCGTATATCTTTTGTGTATAAAACAAATCCTGAAAACAATATAAAGCTGCGGTCGTAAGAATAACCAAGGTGGCCAAAAAACAAGTACGAGCTGGCGTCTAATGTGATGTCTGATGGATGTACTGCCGTCTGTTAGCCTGGAAAGAACTAAAGATCGATGGAGTGTACACTGTACTACTCGTTCCGTTGCATTTTAATTGAGTTTAAAATAGATATATCTAATACCTAAAATATGTCTAGATACATCCATTTTAAAATCAAATAAAATGGAACCGAGAGTGCTACAGTGTACACAGTGATGATCGATGCGCCTCCACGCTGTGGGATCGAGCCGAGCAGCTGGTCTGATCCAACCAGGTTCACGTGATGCTGAAGCATATACTGTGCCTACTACCACACACTACTGATCCGGACTGTTTTCTGCCCACACACCCGGTAACGGACGGCACCATTTATGCCGCATGCATGCAGACCCATCTCATTCATGGTGTTCAATGGAGTAGGTGTCCCATTGGCAAGAGAGGAATTCAATGGAGGAGCCAGGCAAAAAGGAGAGGATGGGGAAGATGCCATTGGCACGCACTGTCGTTCTACTAGGCATACAGTGTGTGGGTAGATCGATGTAGGTGGTGCAGTTCGTTGGAGTTAATTCTAGATTTTTGCATCCGGCCACAACAAGGCCAAGCAGCTCATACCAGGATAGGAATTGTCCGGGTAGAAAAGTTCATACCACTCAACATCCAGTCATTTGAATGTTAGGATGATTTCAACAGGGCGACGCAAACGGACACACGTTTGGTCCGTTTGCGTCGCCAAAAGGATCCATGTCCGGCCCATGTCCGCCCCTTGATGGCCACTGCCTAAACGGGCCGACGCATTGAGTCCGCCCACCCGGCCAGGGTTTCGGCTATATAGACTCGAGCAATTATCAAGCACAATAAATAAGCTACAAATAATACAATCCATAAAAGCAATCCAAATAGTTCATCAAGTACTTATTATTACAATCCAAATAGTTCAAACAAACACAAACAAACAGTTTCACAAATAACAAATTGTTTCATGCATTACAAACCAAATAAATAAGACAAGTAGTTCATCAAATGGAACTACTGCCCCTGGCCACCCTGGTTGCCGTAGTGCTGCCAGACATGCTCCACCAAATCATTTTGCAGCTGAAGATGAGAGTCCTTCTCACGAATGTCACGGTGGAAGTCGAGAAACTGAGCAAATGTGGACGGTCCCTAGGGCTCAACCAATTCACCCCGGAACTGTCATGCCTGATCATTCAAACTCTCGTCACGTTCGTCCTCCACGATCATGTTGTGCATGATCACACACGCTGTCATCACCTCCCACAACTAGTCCTTGTCCCATGTTCGAGCAGGATGACGAACAATAGCCCATCGGGACTGTAGAGCACCGAATACACGCTCTACATCCTTTCTTGCACTCTCTTGCTCCTTGGCAAACCTCTTCTTCTTTTCATCATTGGGATTGGAGATTGTCTTGACAAATGTAGTCCATGTGGGGTAAATCCCATCAGCAAGGTAATAGGGCTTGTCATATTGGTGACCATTGATTTCAAAGGTCACCTCGGGTGACAGGCCATTGGAGAGCCTATTGAACACCGGAGACCGCTGCAGCACATTGATGTCATTGTGCGAGCCGGCCATGCCAAAGAACGAGTGCCAAATCCAGAGGTCTTGTGATGCCATGGCCTCAAGTATGACCGTGCAGGCCCCAACATGGCCCTTCTACCGCCCCTGCCAAGCAAATGGGAAGTTCCTCCACTCCCAGTGCCTACAGTCTATGCTCCCGAGCATCCGGGGGAAGCCTCTTGCCTCGTTGATTGCCAAGAGGCGAGTCATGTCGGCAGCATTGGGCTCCCGCATGTACTCCGGCCCGAACACCTGCACCACGGCCGCGCAAAACTTGTACATGGCTTCCAGGCACGTGGACTCACTCATGCGCACATACTCGTCCACAAGATCGCCGGCAATCCCATATGTAAGCATGCGAATGGCGGCGGTGTACTTCTGGTACGTCGAGAAGCCCCTCATACCACATGCATCTGGCTTGCACATGAAGTAGTCATCAAAATGCATCACGCCCAGCCGGATGCGGTTGAACAAGGACATTCTCATCCGGAAACGGCGCCGGAAAACCTTGGGAGGGTATGTGAGCTTATGGGGACGAAAGTAGTCCCCATACAGCTGGATTTGGCCAGCTCGCCGGTTCCGGTCAAGAGTAGGAGAACGGCCCGGCAAGGAGCCTCGGAACACCGGCCGCATCCTCTCTATGTACTCATTGACGATGAGGGTGGCAACCAGGCCGTCATCGTTATCGTCGGAGGAATCGTCCGAGGATGAGTGGTACATGATGTGGTTCTTGTAGAACCACTCATCCGCGCTATCCATGGCCGAGGGTCGTACCTGAGTAGCTGGGGCAAACGGTCGAACACCTTGTGGGCGGCGTGTCTGTCGTGGGTGCTGTGGACGGTCCTGGCCGCAAGATTCACCGATGACGGCGGGGAAGCACCTGCTCCGGTGACGGCGTCCCCGGAATGGCCTACAGTGTCAAATCGAGGGTGCGACGGCGGGTGTCAGCGAGAGGGGCGGAGGAGGAGGAGATTGGGCTGGGTAATGGTCTGATTTGCGGGCCAGGGGCGGACTAGGGCAGGACACAAAAGAGCTCCGCTCGCGTCCGGAGCCGACGCATCGGTGGCCCAAATTTGGGTCAGGAATGCGTCGCGGCGGATCAAAAAACGGACCGCGATCCGTTTGCGTCGCCCCGTTGGACCGTGTTTTTGTCCCTCGCGGACAAAAACGGATGCGCGCGCACTCGATGCGCCGCTCCGTTAGAGTCGTCCTTAGTCGCGTATATATGGACACCTGAATCCCACCTCTCGGGTATCCAATTTGGCAACTACTTTTCAAATAACAATCGAACCTACGGCTGCCACTCGTGGCATGTGCCGTAATTTTATATCCTCTTTGATGATAGAAAATATTCTGCTCTTGAGTCTTGACTTTGACCCATCAAACTCATTGAATGGGCTGACTATAGGAGACAATTATTTAGCCTTTGTTGACTTTATGAAAACAGGAAAAAATACTACTAGTAGTATCATATTTGTACGAGACAACTTATCAATATGTCCGGGCCAGATACATCACGAGCTATGTATTTTTAGCATACAATATCGTGACGGGTTTCATGTACGTAGTAGTATGGATCAACAGTTCCTTGACGATCTGCAGAATAAATAAGTTATCAGTTCCGCCCACCGGATTTGAACCCAGCCAGGGGAATAAGAGCTATTGATTTTGAGCATGCACTGTTTATTCGTCATCTTTCATTGCGATGATTTTTTTTTCGAAACACAGTACAACGCAGACGCTTACATACACGCGCATACACTCCTCCTTATGAATGCACACACGCACACCCTACTCCTATGATCACCTCCGAGAGACTCAGCCGGCGGTTGGGTCTTGAGATTGACGAAGTCACCACGGGCGCCTCGCTGTCGACGGGAACGTCGCCTCCCACTGAAGAATAATCCGCCTAAATGAGAAACATCAGCGTCAAATCTGGGGTTTGAACTGTGATGGGCTGGAGGTACAACCATCCACCTAACCATCTTGCCACAAACAAGTTCTCTGCGTGATTTTTTTTTCTAAATCGAACCTCAGCAATGCTTTTGATGGATAAAGTCGAAAAGAGTTGGATGATTTATAAGGAAACCGGCCAAAAGCCATACAACACAACGCACAACACCGGTTCAAAGGCCACGCCCCAAAAAACGAGTCGACCTCAACGCAAAAAGAAACCCGAAACCGCGTTCCGACATCCACGTCGGCCCTATGGCCACATCTCTAAACTAGTTGACGACCATGTCGCCCTAACAACTATAGACGACACTAAACACGGTGGAGGCGACCTCAATGCAAGACAAAATCCGGAGCCGCCGCTCCGACATCCACGCCGGCCACAGGGTCACACACCACCTAGCCGAAGACGAAATCTCGCCGCCGCCAACCACCAGCTGCATCCACAAGTCCCTCTGGCTGATGGAACATCCAAGTCGAAGCCCCTAGAGCCAGGAGCGCCGCCCTCGCCTGATCCGGCGTGGGATCACATTTTATAATTTGGAATGGAGAGAGTAGAAGTTTGCAGATAATGCATGAAACATTTATTTTATATTCTCATTGATGATAGAAAATACTTATAGGAAACAACTATTGACTTTGACTTGTCAAACTCATGGTATGTACTGACAATAGGAGACAACTATTTCGCTTATTGAATTTATGAATACAGGAAATGTTACTATCATATATGTACGAGTCAACTTTTCCATAAATTTTCGGGACACAGGAGCTAATTATTTTGTGATGGATTTCATGTAGCATGTAGCAACAGTTCCTTGATGATCTGCAAAATACTAAATAAGAGATCAATTCCGCCCACCGGATTTGAACCCAGCTGTCAGAGGAATAAGAGCTCTTAAATTCGACCATGCACTGTTTATTCATCATCTTCAGTTGCGTGATGGAAATATACGTTTGTACTCCCTCCGTTCCAAATTAACTGATTTGGATTTGTCCAAATATGGATGTATCTATACTTATTTATTGTCTAGATAAATTTATATTTAGACATATCCAAGTCAATTAATTTGGAACAGAGGGAGTACTATGGATATGGAGTAGTGACTTGGAGAAGGTGAATGGCAGTTCGCGTAAAACTTCATGATCATTATCGGATAAAACCAGAAGGTCACCAATTGACCATTGATGAAGATTTCTATGACGATGATACGACATGGTGCATCCAGGATAAGAGAACAATACTTACATGACATATTTGGTTCACTTGTGCCGCCGCCAAAGGTTGATCAACAGTTGTATTACACCGTACTTGCTTAACAGTCCACCCAAAGGGAAGTCTGCTATCCACAACCCAACCCCAGATGATGGAGAAGTTAGAGCATCTCCAACTGGAGGCCCTAAACCCACCCCAAACGTCCGGGTGGATAGCTCGGATAGGGTTTGGGCTAAAAACCGTCACCCAAAGGAAGCCCTCAAAGCCACCCCAAACGTCCGGGTGGTCCAGCACACCCCAAATCCAGCCCATATGTGGGGAGGTTTGGGGAGGTCCGGACGCGCCCGGACAGGCCGCCACGTCGGACGCGGCCCAACATGACCCCACATATATCCGAAAATTCCCCACCCCGGTCGGAACCCTAACTCTCACTCTCCTCTGATACCCTTTCCACTCCTCTTCATTTTCACCCTTCTCCGTCCACAGCTTGCCAATGGCCGGCTCCGGCAGCGAATCCGCCACCGAGCTGTACTAGCATGATTTCGCGGAGGAGGACATCGGAGCTGCCCCGGGCCAGATGCTGCGGCGCCATCTTCGGCGGCTCTCTGCAACGGCGCTGCGGGCAGTTCCGCCGCCGCGTCCAACGAGACAGTGGCGCCGCTTCCGCAGGTTCGCGCCTCGCCTCCTTGATACGTCTCCAACGTATCCATAATTTCTGTTGTTCCACGCTCATATTATACAATTTGCTACATGTTTTATATACACTTCGTATCACTTGTATGCATTTTCTGGACTAACCTATTAACAAGATGCCACAGTGCCAGTTCCCTGTTTTCTGCTGTTTTTGGTTTCAGAAAGTTACTTCTGGAAATATTCTCGGAATTGCACGAAACAAAAGGCCAGGTCCCTATTTTTCCAGCACGTACACGGAGTCCAAAGGAGAGACGAAGGAGAGCCACGAGGTGCCCAAACCACACCCAGGCGCAGTAGTGGGCCCAGCCGCGCCACCTGGTGGTTTGGGCCCCTCGGGGGTCCGCCGACATCGCCCCTTCGCCTATTTATTCCTCGAGACGCGAAAACCCTAAAACACCGAGCCTTTCATCCAGAACATATTCGCTGCCGCCGTCGTCGTCAACCCTAACTCGGGGGGTTTCTGAAGCTCTTCCCGGCACCCTGCCGGAGAGGGGAATCATCACCGGAGGGCTCTACATCGCCATGCCCGCCTCCGGAGTGATGCGTGAGTAGTTCAACCTTGGACTATGGGTCCATAGCAGTAGCTAGATGGTTGTCTTCTCCACTTGTGCCATCATGTTTAGATCTTGTGAGCTGCCTATCATGATCAAGATCATCTTATTGTAATGCTACATGTTGTGTTTGCTGGGATCTGACTTATATTGATACCTATGTGGAGCTGAATATTATATTATCATGTCTATGTCATTTGTGATCTTGCATGCTCTCCGTTACTTGTTGAAGCCTTGGCCACGTGAATACTTGTAACTCCAAGAGGGGATATTTATGCATGATAGTTGGGTTCAACCTCTATTTAACCTGGGATAGTGACAGCAAGTTCTAAGGTTGTAGATGTGTTGTTGCCACTAGGGGTAAAACAACAATGCTTTATTCAAGGATGAATGTATTGTTTACATTACGCACATTACTTAATGCAATTGTCTGTTGCTTGCAACTTAATGCTGGAAGGGGTACGGATGTTAACCGGAAAGTGGACTATTTAGGCATAGATGCATGCTGGATAGCGGTCTATGTGCTTTGTCGTAATGCCCAACTGAATCTCATAGTAGACACCACAGCTCACACATGCATGTTATATGTGAAAGAGCATGTGCCCCATGTGTGGTTTTGGTAATTAATGACAATCTCTATCGACTAATGTTTGCATTGAGATATCTTTATAGATCGAGTCCATGAAGAAGTTTGGAGTTCATGTGTTGGACTCTAGAAGAGTATATGATGACCAAGGTTCTATCCAAGGATTTATATATGAAGAATGGTCATGTGTAGAGATGAGCTTATTGCAAGAGTGGCTTGGAAAAGAAGATTGAGTGAAGATTCATGTTTATCTCCAAGCCATCATCATATCAAGACAAGAAGTATATGAAGCACAAGTGGATTCTTGAAGACGGAGCTTAGCGAGGCTCTCCCATAATGGAGTATGGGGGAGCATTTGGAGATGTCTTCATCAAGCATATGCTAGCAAGCGCAATCAAGAAAGGTGGTCCACTTGAAGAGATCAAGATCGTCATCATCTAGCTCAAGTGGAATGCGCAAGGCAAAGGTATGATCTTGATAGGTTTTCTATTTTACCGGTCTCATGTTGTTAGTGGGAGACCGGTTATAGGATAGATGGCGTACTATCAAGAGGGGCTCTCAAGTGAGTAACTTGATCGCATCTTTGTGGAGAGCTCAAACCTTTGCATTCTTGGCTTATCATCTTTCTTGGTTCTTATTTGGCTTTTATCCATGTGAGAATTTATAGCTTGTGTTCATCTCCATACCAAGCTCTAGTTCATCAAAAACGGATTTCATATGATCATCTTGTGATGTTTTTGATGTTGGAGGTTTTACCGGTTTATATTTTGTAAAGGGGTCAAACTCTCCTCTTGTGTTCTTCCCCTCACATGATGGACTATGATGTGAATATGCATGATCTTGTAGTGCTTGTGGTTACCTTCGGAACAAGCCCAAGATCATAGAAAATGGAGTCCGGATGAAAAACTTGTTGCGTTCTCGGTGTTGGAAATATTACCGATCCCCTCGAGATAAGGTCCACACCTTCCATGTGTGGTATCTCCTCTATATTTGTGACCCTTACTATTTCCACTTTTTGTAGGCTAACTCTTGTCGTTACCTTTCCAATGCAATTGGTTTCACCTGATTTGGAGTTCGATGAGAAAGTTATTGCATTTCAGGATTTGCCTCTCTACTGGTTTTTGGTCCGGAGTCTCCGTGGTTTTGGTCCAGAGTCTCCGGCCCCTGTTTTGTGGCTCAGTGCCTCGCGCGCGGCGCGCGCGGTATAGGGGTCCGGAGTTGGTCCGGAGTAACCCCGGAGTTTCCGCACTGGCCGGAGTCTCCGGCCTTCGTGGTCCGAAGTCTCCGGTTTGAGTCTTCTGCAACGGTTTTTCCCTGCTCTTCCGGGTCCGGAGTCTCCGCCCTTCTGGTCCGGAGTCTCCGTCCGGGCCGGAGTCTCCGGCCTTCCTGGTCCGGATTCTCCGGTGTAAGTTGGCTGCAACGGCTCTTTTGCTGGGAGGGGTATTTATACCCCTCCACCTACCTTCAGCCACTTAGCTCTTCCAAGCACGTTTTTCCCCTTCTCTCTCCTCCATTGTTGACATTGGAAAGCTTGCCCCTCTCCCAATTCCTCCCATGATTCTTGCATATCTTTGAGGGATTTGAGAGAGGAGATCTAGATCTACATTTCCACCAATCCATTCCTCCTCTTAGTGAGGAGAACCTAGTAGATCTTGATCTTGGAGTTCTTGGTGTTTCTCCTCCTTTGTTCTTCCTCTCTTATTCCCCCATAAGCATTTGTTGCTTTGTTGGAATTTGAGAGTGAAGGACTTGAGCACTCCGTGTGCTCTTGCCATTGCTTTTGTGCATCGGTTTGCTCTCTCCACGAAGATTCGTGGAAGTGAAAGTTCGTGAGTTTGTTACTCTTGGTCATTGGACCCTAGACGCCTTTTGTGGCGAGTGGCGCCTTTTGTGGCGGTGCAAGGCCTTTTGTGGCCGCTTGGGAGCTCCCGATCCTTTTGTGGGTTGTGCCTCAAGTTTGTTGTAAGGGACTCGATTTCCGCCCAAAAGGAAATCAATAGTGGAAGGTGAATCGAGCTTTTGGGCAAGGTTCATCGGAGAATAGGGTGAGGCCATTTGTGGCATCTTGAGTTTGATACTCACACCCCTCCAACGAGACGTACTCCCCTAAAAAGGAGGAACTCGGGAATACATCGTCGTCTCCGCGTGCCTCGGTTATTTCTATACCCGAGCTCTTTACTTATGCAATTTACATTGTGATAGCCTTCGTGCGTGAAGTTATATATCTTGCTATCACTTTGTTGCTTGACTTGCTTAGCATAAGTTGTTGCTGCACATAGGTGACATAGTTTATTTAGGTTGTTGGCTTGTTAATTTAAACATCTAGTTTTATTCCGCAATTAGCAAGCCTAAACCAGAAAAAGTTTTTAAACGCCTATTCACCCCCCTCTAGGCGACATCCTTGTCCTTTCAATATGCACTTATCAATTGTCAATTGCCCAGCTGTAATTTGTTTACCCAGCATGTTAGTTATCTTATTGGAGAGACACCACTAGTGAACTGTGGACCCCGGTCCATTCTTTTACATCTGAAATACAATCTACTGCAATCATTGTTCTCTACTGTTTTATGCAAACAAACATCATTTTCCATTCGATACGTTTAACCCTTTGTTTTCAGCAAGCCGGTGAGATTGACAACCTCACTGTTAAGTTGGGGCAAAGTAATTTGATTGTGTTGTGCAGGTTCCACGTTGGCACCGGAATCCCTGGTGTTGCGCCGCACTACACTCCTTCACCAACACCTTCGAAGCAAACCTCGTTTTCCTACTGGTCGATTAAACCTTGGTTTCATACTGAGGGAAAACTTACTGCTGCACTCATCATACCTTCCTCTTGGGGTTCCCAACTGACGTGTGACGTACAAGCATTGTTTCTGGCACTATTACCTAGAGCCACCAACACGTTTTCTGGCGCCGTTGCCGGGGAAAACCGAATTGCTTCTGCAAGGGGAGTCTCTCACACCCAATCTCTTTACTTTGTTATTTGTCTTGCTTAGTTTATTTTTATTTAGTCTTGTTTGCTCTCTTTATCAAAAACACAAAAAAATTAGTTACTTGTTTAATTTTGTTTTTTGTTTTTCAAAATGAGTACTCCTGAGAACACTAAGTTGTGTGACTTCACTAGCACAAACAACAATGATTTCATATGCACTCCTATTGCTCCACCTGCTTCTAAAGAATTTTATGAAATTAAACCTGCTCTATTAAATCTTGTTATGAAAGAGCAATTTTCTGGTGTTAGTACTGATGATGCTGCTGCCCATCTTAATAACTTTGTTGAACTTTGTGAAATGCAAAAGTATAAGGATATGGATGGGGATATTATAAAACTGAAACTTTTTCCTTTCTCCTTGAGAGGAAGAGCTAAAGAATGGTTGCTTTCTTTGCCTAGAAATAGTATTAATTCTTGGACAAAATGCAAAGATGCTTTCATAGGGAAATATTATCCTCCTGCTAAGATTATATCCTTGAGAAGTAGCATTATGAATTTTAAACAACTTGATAATGAACATGTTGCTCAAGCTTGGGAAAGAATGAAATCTTTGGTGAAGAATTGTCCCACTCATGGACTGACTACTTGGATGATCATCCAAACCTTTTATGCAGGATTAAATTTTTCCTCAAGGAACTTATTGGATTCAGCCTCTGGAGGAACCTTTATGTCCATCACTTTAGGTGCAGCAACAAAGCTACTTGATGATATGATGATCAACTATTCCGAATGGCACACCGAAAGAGCTCCTCAAGGTAAGAAGGTAAATTCTGTTGAAGAAACCTCCTCTTTGAGTGATAAGATTGATGCTATTATGTCTATGCTTGTGAATGGTAGATCTCATGTTGATCCTAATAATTTCCTTTAGCTTCATTGGTTGCTCAAGAAGAGCATGTTGATGTAAACTTCATTAAAAACAACAACTTCAACAACAATGCTTATAGGAATAATTTTGGTAGCAACAATTATAAGCCTTATCCTTCAAATGGTTATGGCAATTCTTATGGTAATTCCTACAGCAACAATAGAAGTGTGTCCTCTGATCTTGAAGCTATGCTTAAAGAATTTATTAGCACACAAAAAGCTTTCAATAAAACTGTTGAGGAAAAGTTTGAAAAAATTGATGATCTTGTCTCTAAAGTTGATAGTCTTGCTCATGATGTTGAAATTCTAAAACTGAAAGTTATGCCTAATGAAGTTAAAGATATAAGTCATTTGCTACAGCAAATGCCATCCAAGTTCGAATTGATAATAATATTAGGATGTTGGCTGAATTGCATGCTAGGTGGGAAAAAGAGGAAGAACTTGAAAAAGAGAATAGTATAGTTAGAGTTTGTACTATCACCACCACTAGTAATGCTAATGTTTCACATGCTAGTAAACCTCCTACTATTGATGGTAATGTTATTGGTGTTGGTAATGTCTCTACTACTTCTGCTAAGCGTTTGAAATTGCCTAAAACTGCTGAAACTTTTTCTGATAAAAGTGCTGAAATTTTTCAAACTATTGGAGACAATGGTTCCACCACCATTGACAATAATGATTTTGATTTTGATGATTGTAACATCTCTGAAGTTATTATGTTCTTGCAAAAATTAGCTAGAAGTCCCAATGCTAGCACTATTAATTTGGCTTTTACAAAGCATATTACAAATGCTCTTTTGCAAGCTAGGGAGGAGAAGTTGAAACTTAAAGCTTCTATTCCTAGGAAATTAGAAGATGGTTGGGAACCCATCATTAAGGTAAAGGTGAATGATTTTTATTGCAATGCCTTGTGTGATCTTGGTGCAAGTGTTTCAGTTTTGCCCAAGAAGCTTTATGATATTCTTGATTTGCCACCTTTGGAACATTGTTATTTGGATGTTTTTCTCGCTGATAATGCTATGAAGAAACCTTTGGGGCGAGTTAATGATGTTTTTATTACGTAAAAATAACCTTGTCCCCGTTGATTTTATTGTTATGGATATTGAATGCAATGCATCTTGTCCTATTGTTTTGGGAAGACCTTTTCTTCGAACTGTTGGTGCCATCATTGATATGAAAGAAGGTAATATAAGGTACCAATTTCCTCTCAAGAAAGGTATGGAACACTTCCCTAGGAAGAGAATGAAGTTACCTTTTGACTCTATTGTTAGAGCAAGTTATGATGTTGATGCTTCTTCTCTTGACAACACTTGATTTTCACTTTCTGCGCCTAGCTGAAAGGCGTTAAAGAAAAGCGCTTATGGGAGACAACCCATCGTTTTTATTTGCTGTTATTCTTTGAGTCAAGGAGTTTTGTTACTTCTGTAGCAACTCCTTTGTATCTTTATTTTATCGCAATGTTGTGCCAAGTAAAGTTCTATATTGAAAGTTGATGCAAGATTTGGATTTCTGCGCAGTGACAGATTTTTAGCTGTCACGGATTTGAGCTTATCTCCCTGTAGAAAATTCAAAAAATTCTGAGAAAAATCACGCATATTCCTGAGATATGTACGCAACTTTCATTATTTTAGGCCAGATCCATCTGAGCAACTTAAGTGCCTCGAAAAAATTCGTCATTCCAGACTGTTCTGTTTTTGACAGATTCTGCCTTTTGTTTTGCATTCGCTCTTTTACTGTGTTTGTGTGGATTTCTTTGCTCCACAAAGCATTGGTGGCTGTAGCTAATGTCCAGAAGCTTTGGGATTGATTGTATCATTACAGAATATGAGAATTTTTGATTATGCACTAACCCTCTAATGAGAACTGTCTTGAGTTTGGTGTGAAGGAAGTTTTCAAGGATCAAGCGAGAAGGGTGATATTATGTGATCAAGAAGAGTGAAAAGCCTAAGCTTGGGGATGCCCCCGTGGTTCATCCCAACCATATTCAGAGAGACTCAAGCGTCTAAGCTTGGGGATGCCCAAGGCATCCCCTTCTTCATCAACAAACTTATCAGGTCATCTCTAGTGAAACTATATTTTAATTCTTTCACATCTTATGCGCTTTACTTGGAGCGTCTGTGTGTTTTTATTTTTGTTTTTGTTTGAATAAATTCGGATCCTAGCAATCCTTGTGTGGGAGAGAGACACGCTCCGCTTTTTCATGTGAATACTCATGTTCTTCACTTATATTTGTTGAGTATTCTTAACTAGCTACTGCAGTGCTTTTAGCTCCTGTTTTTCATGCATCTCTTCGAGCTGTTAGCACTTGTTTATAAATACTCTCTTGCTGCATTATATTATCATTTGGAGAGTTTATGTTTAAATAAATTATTGGTGTTTGTTTGGAAGAAAGAAAATGCTACATGTAGTAGTTGGTATTGGAAAAGACATATGCATTCTTGTAGATCATTGTCTTGTTTTGATTTGATGCTTTGCAATTGTTTTGAGCTCTCAAGTAGATCATGTTTAAGCTCTTGCATCATGTAGTTAAAGCCTAGTAGTGGAGAACTACCGTAGAGCTTGTTGAGACTTGGGATGCATATTTGTTCTCTCTAAGGTCTAGATATTTTCTGGTAAAATGTTTGAGCAACAAGGAAGACAGTGTAGAGTCTTATAATACTTGCAATATGTTTTTATGTGATTCTTGCTGTACCGGTTTATACTTGTGTTTGCTTCAAACAACCTTGCTAGCCTAAACTCTGTACTGAGAGGGAATGCTTCTCGTGCATCCAAAACTTGAGCCAAAACCCATGCCATTTGTGTCCACCATACCTACCTACTATGTGGTATTTCCTGCCATTCCAAGTAAATATTTCATGTGCTACCTTTAAACTATTCAAAACTTTATTACTCCTTATTTGTGTCAATGTTTTATAGCTCATGAGGAAGTATGTGGTGTTTTATCTTTCAATCTTGTCATTTACTTCTGACAGACTTTCACCTGGACTAGTGGCATATACATCCGCTTATCCAATAATTTGCAAAAAGAGCTGGCAACGGGGTGCCCAGCCCCAATTAATTACAACTTTCATTAATAATTCTCTTCACATGTTTTGCCCTGATTTATCAGTAAGCAACTTAATTTTGCAATAGACACTCCTCCATGGTATGTGAATGTTGGAAGGCACCCGAGGATTCGGTTAGCCATGGCTTGTGTAAGCAAAAGGTTGGGAGGAGTGTCATCTATAAAGAAACTAAAATACATGTGTAAACAAAAGAGAAGAGGGATGATCTACCTTGCTGGTAGAATAACGTCCTTCATGGGAGCCGCTCTTTGAAAGTCTGGTTGACAAGGGGGTTAGAGTGCCCACTACCATTCGTTGACAACAACAAACACCTCTCAAATACTTATTTTGTGCTCTCTATATGCTTTCGAAAACTTAAAAAGCTCTAGCACATGATTTAATCCCTGCTTCCCTCTGCGAAGGGCCTATCTTTTACTTTATGTTGAGTCAGTTTACCTACTCCTTTCTATCTTAGAAGCAAACACTTGTGTCAACTTTGTGTGCATTGATTCTTACATATTTACTTATTGCACTTGTTATATTGCTTTATGTTGACAACTATCCATGAGATATACATGTTACAAGTTGAAAGCAAATGCTGAAACTTAATCATCCTTTGTGTTGCTTCAATGCCTTTTACTTTGAATCTATTGCTTTATGAGTTACCTCTTATGCAAAACTTTTTGATGCTTGTCTTGAAAGTACTATTCATGAAAAGTTTTTGCTTATATGATTCATTGTTTACTCTTTATCTATTTGTTAGCAAACTATAGATCATTGCTTTGAGTCACTTCATTCATGACATGAGCCTTGCAATATATTGATCAAGATTGTGTGAAAGCATGTCTCCTCAGAAATTATTTGTTGTTATCGTTTTACCTACTCGAGGACGAGTAGAACTAAGCTTGGGGATGCTTGATACGTCTCCAACGTATCCATAATTTCTGCTGTTCCATGCTTATATTATACCATTTGCTACATGTTTTATATACACTTCGTATCACTTTTATGCATTTTCTGGGACTAACCTATTAACAAGATGCCACAGTGCCAGTTCCCTGTTTTCTGCTGTTTTTGGTTTCAGAAAGTTACTTCTGGAAATATTCTCGGAATTGCACGAAACAAAAGGCCAGTCCCTATTTTTCCAGCACGTACACGGAGTCCGAAGGAGAGACGAAGAGAGCCACGAGGTGGCCAAACCACACTGGCGCGGCAGTGGGCCCAGCCGCGCCCCTGGTGGTTTGGGCCCCTCGGGGGTCCGCCGACATCGCCCCTTCGCCTATTTATTCCCCGAGACGCGAAAACCCTAAAACACCGAGCCTTTCATCCAGAACATATTCGCTGCCGCCGCCGTCGTCAACCCTAACTCGGGGGGTTCTGAAGCTCTTCCCGGCACCCTGCCGGAGAGGGGAATCATCACCGGAGGGCTCTACATCGCCATGCCCGCCTCCGGAGTGATGCGTGAGTAGTTCATCCTTGGACTATGGGTCCATAGCAGTAGCTAGATGGTTGTCTTCTCCACTTGTGCCATCATGTTTAGATCTTGTGAGCTGCCTATCATGATCAAGATCATCTTATTGTAATGCTACATGTTGTGTTTGCTGGGATCTGACTTATATTGATACCTATGTGGAGCTGAATATTATATTATCATGTCTATGTCATTTGTGATCTTGCATGCTCTCCGTTACTTGTTGAAGCCTTGGCCACGTGAATACTTGTAACTCCAAGAGGGGGTATTTATGCATGATAGTTGGGTTCAACCTCTATTTAACCTGGGATAGTGACAGCAAGTTCTAAGGTTGTAGATGTGTTGTTGCCACTAGGGGTAAAACAGCAATGCTTTATTCAAGGATGAATGTATTGTTTACATTACGCACATTACTTAATGCAATTGTCTGTTGCTTGCAACTTAATACTGGAAGGGGTACGGATGTTAACCGGAAAGTGGACTATTTAGGCATAGATGCATGCTGGATAGCGGTCTATGTACTTTGTCGTAATGCCCAAATGAATCTCATAGTAGACACCACAGCTCACACATGCATGTTATATGCACTTATCAATTGTCAATTGCCCAGCTGTAATTTGTTTACCCAGCATGTTAGTTATCTTATTGGAGAGACACCACTAGTGAACTGTGGACCCCGGTCCATTCTTTTACATCTGAAATACAATCTACTGCAATCATTGTTCTCTACTGTTTTATGCAAACAAACATCATTTTCCATTCGATACGTTTAACCCTTTGTTTTCAGCAAGCCGGTGAGATTGACAACCTCACTGTTAAGTTGGGGCAAAGTAATTTGATTGTGTTGTGCAGGTTCCACGTTGGCACCGGAATCCCTGGTGTTGCGCCGCACTACACTCCTTCACCAACACCTTCGAAGCAAACCTCGTTTTCCTACTGGTCGATTAAACCTTGGTTTCATACTGAGGGAAAACTTACTGCTGCACTCATCATACCTTCCTCTTGGGGTTCCCAACTGACGTGTGACGTACAAGCATTGTTTCTGGCACTATTGACCTAGAGCCACCACTCCTTACACCATTCGACATTTTAAGAACCACATTTTTCAAAGAAGTAGGATGCGTAATTTAGGAATTTGATATCCAATGTACTCCGTAGGCCTTTCCTAGAGGTCCGTCGCACCCCGTCGACGATTATAAGCTGTTGTGCAATGCGTGGTTGTCCACCCCGAGGATCCTGTGACCGGAATCCACCACCGTGCTTCATTTTGGGGCCGGATTGGTCAAGTTTTCAATGCAAACTCGGAAATTGTCCGCAATGAGGCCTCCCTACGCCATAGATGGCACATCATAGTGGCGGAAGTCAACAAGTTCGCCGGATGCTTTGCTCAAATGGGTTCCGTAAGTTTTTATTGTTAAATTTTCTTCAATGTTGGATCCATTAGCACCGACTTATGGATTATCTATTTCATTTTCATAGATAGAGAATGTCGTCCTACTGTACAACACACTTAGGGGAGGCCGAAGACGATGGAGTGGAACTTCGGCCATTGTTGGGAAGTGCTGAAGGATAGCCCGTTTGTGGACTACACGCCGAATGAGGAGAGGAGGGACATGATCCGTCGAGTGGAGAGCCAGTCTCGACAGGCACGCCGTGCTCGGCAAAGGGACCGCGAAGCACAGGAACGTGTAGAGGCCGCCACTCACGCACGCGACGCTCAACGTGTAGAGGCCGCCGCCGCTCACGTACGGAAGCTCAACGTGTAGAGGCCGCCGCCGCTCACGCACGTGAGCTGAAACGTGAAGCCGGGGTTCGCCGGGCACGTCGCCGTCGCCAAAGGCAACAGCGTGACGCAGTGGAGGCCGCCCGGGTTCTCCATGATCTGTGAGACCTCCGCTCCGCTACGCTCAGGTGTGTCCGATGAACTGTGTCCGATGAATTGTGTCTGATGTTGGTGTTGAACTATGTTTGTGGATGTTTGAACTATGTTTATTCGTATGATGTTTGAACTATGATCCATCATTTGATCTACGTGCATGTCCAATATGGTTTTGGGGGGGGGAAGAATTATTTGGGGTTATGGTTGTATGACACATTTTTTAGGGGCTGTCCGGTCACAGTTTGAGGACCGAATTTAGGGGCTCCACTTGGAGATGCTCTTCGACCCAAGACAATGGAAGGGAGCTTAAGACTTCTTCCATTTTCCAATTCGTTTATGCGGAACGATAGCTCAAAACAGCATTCCGCACAAACGTAAGACACTTTTGGAAGGTTTTGGACCTCGCGCAAAAGGGGTGAGACCTTATTACTCATGTTTGAACTCATCTTAATTTATTTTAGCTAGGATCTAGATCTGTTAGACAATTTGGGAACAATGTTTGGCACACACACGAGATGGTTACATCAGCATCTTGTCAGTGCCATTGCATCGTGTCACTGTATTTGCATAGCCTCAATTAAATGTCAAAGCATTTCTGCTTGTGCTCGGATTAGTACCAGCAGGATAAGGCACAGCTACGGCTGCGACTGTGGCAGATGCAATAGATGCGTGCAACTGTTAGACTTTGTATTCGATACGTGTACGTATAGCTTCTGTGTATACCATACCTGTACTTGTATATGCCTATAAATATATGAGAGATGCCGAACCCTAGAGGTATCGAGCCAGCCCCACAAACCCTGTTGCGTAACATGGTATCAGACTAGATTATCGATCGAACATGTCTTCCACCGCCACCTCTACCTCCACGTCCTCCGGGGCGATCGCCGCCTCCGCTTCCGCCGCCGCCGCCTCCTCTGGCTCGCTCCCGGCGACTCTCGCCTAGCTCCTCGCGGGGGTGGCGCCCAGCGGCCTGTCCGCTTCGTCCCCGATGTTTCCTGCTGGTTCCTTCTCCGTCGGGTCCTCGTTCTCGACGCCGTTCCGCGCCGTCGCGACCTCGGGCGGGATGCCCTTCGCGTCGTCCCTGTCGTTCATGCTGTTCTCTGGCTCGGGCGCGCCGTCGCCGCCCTACACGCCGCCGCCACTGCCGATGTCTTCCTCGACCCTCATGCTGCCCACTGTCCCGGCCGCGTCTCACGTGGCGTCGCCGGTTGCCGTTCCTCTGCTCGCGCCCGAGTATGGCGCCATGGCTGCGGCCGAGGCTGCTCCTGCTGGTCCGTTCCAGTTCTCGCATCACATCACGGTGCGGCTGACGACCGATAACTACCTGCACTGGCGTGCTGCCATCCTCCCGCTGCTCCGCAGCCGGCACCTCGAGGGCTACATCGACGGCTCCTTCTCGTGCCCACCGGCCACGGTTTCGGCGGTCACTGCCGACGGGGTGTGCGTCTCGGCGCCCAACCCTTCTCATCGTGCCTGGGTCGCGCAAGACCAGGCAATCTTGTCTGCCATCCAGACCTCCCTCAGTGACGGGGTCTCTGGCTTGGTGCTCTTTGTCGCGTCGTCTCTGGATGCTTGGACGACGATCGAGGCCAGCTTCGCGGTCAGTCCACTTCTCGGACTATGGCCATCCGTCGGCAACTCGGGGAGGAACACAAGCTGGACCAGACCGCCACCGTCTTCTTCAACAAGATCAAGTGCCTCGCCGACACGCTCTCCTCCATCGGATAGCCACTTCGCGACGAGGAGTTCTATGCTTACGTCCTCGCCGGTCTTGACCAGGAGTACGACTCGCTTGCCGAAGCAGTCATTGGTGCTCGGCCGCCGATGACCCCGCGCGAGTTATATGGCCGTCTCCTGAGCACTGAGCAGCGCGTGGAGTCTCGCCGCTCAGTGCCCGCTCACCAGGATCCCATGGCGCATGCTGCGTCCCGGAGCGGCGGTGGCTATCGCACGCCCGCTCCTCGCCCACCATCCACTGGTGCTCCTGCCGCCTCCGGTGGTGGTTTTCGTCCGCCTGCTCCGCAACCTCCACGCCCGCCACCACCCGTCAACAACAACAACCAGGGTGGCCGGTATGGAGGTCAGTGCCCCACTTGCCAGCTTTGCGGCATTGTGGGCCACCTTTCGTCTCGCTGCCATCGTCGCTTCAAGCGCGACTTCCTGGGGATCGGCAACGACAGACGCAACAACGACCGCCAGGCGGCTATGGCTACGCAGGGCCCTGCGCCTGGCTATACTCCTTCATATCTGGTTGATCACACCTGGGTCATGGACACGAGTGCTACGGATCATCTGACGCCTGAGCTTGGTAGGCTTACCACACATGAGCCCTACCGCGGCAATGACCAGGTTCACACTGCAAACGGGTCAGGTATGCACATCTCCCATATTGGTCAGTCTTCACTTCTTACACATACACCTCGCAAACTGCACCTTCGTAATGTTCTTCATGTTCCTTCGGTCACTCGTAACATGTTATCTGTCCTAAACTTACACTTGACAATAATGTTTTGGTTGAATTTCATCTGTCTCATTTTTTTGTCAAGGACCCAGCAACCAGGGGCGTACTCCTTAGAGGTCGATACTGTCAGGGCTGTATGCATTGGATGCGGTTTCCCAGGCTTTCACTGGTGTTCGCACGTCGTATTCTCATTGGCATGCGCGTCTTGGTCATCCAGCGTCTCCGATAGTGGGTCACATTCTTCAACGGCATGATCTTCCCACCTTATCTAGCAATAAAAATTTAGCAGTTTGTGATGCTTGTTAGCAAGGAAAGAGTCATCAACTTCCTTTTGTTTCTTCGAACCGAGTAGTTAATAATCCTCTAGAACTTGTGTTTTCGGATGTATGGGGTCCCGCCCAAACCTCTGTGAGTGGTCATAATTATTATGTCAATTTCATTGATGCTTACAGCCGCTTTACTTGGATGTATCTCCTTAAGCATAAATCTGATGTGTTTGATATATTTGTTAAATTTCAATTACATGTCGAACGTCTTCTCAAGCACAAAATTGTTCATGTTCAATCTGACTGGGGTGGCGAGTATCGCAACCTCAATACTTTCTTTGATACGCTTGGGATTTCACATCGTGTGTCGTGTCCACATACACATCAGCAGAACGGTGCAGCTGAGCGCAAACACCGTCACTTAGTCAAAACTGGCCTAACTCTCCTTGCTCATGCGTCCGTACCTTTTCGGTTCTGGAGTGATGCGTTCTCTACAGCATGTTTCTTGATTAATAGGCTTCGTACTCGTGTTCTTAATATGAAAACTCCACTCGAGCTTCTTTTTCAAGAGATTCCAGATTACACATTTCTTAAAGTTTTTGGTTGTGCGTGTTGGCCTCATCTTCGCCCCTACAACAGCCGTAAGCTTGAGTTTCGTTCCAAACAATGTGTCTTTCTTGGTTATAGTTCGATGCACAAAGGTTACAAGTGTCTCCATGTTTCCACCAATAGAGTTTACATATCTCGTGATGTCGTGTTTGATGAAAACTTGTTCCCCTTTGCTGCTCCTCCACTACACACCCCAACACCCACACAGTCACATTCATCTCCTGTTTCTCCCGACCAATTTGTGGATGCTGCATATTCTCCTGTTTTGTTACCTAACCATGGTGCAGGTATTGGCCGCGGAGCACGACTGCAATTGCTGGATGTTCCTAGTTCTCCTGGTGCAGCTACCCTGGACGACGACCAGGCGTGCATGTCTCATGCAGCACCCTCGTCGATCGTGCCCGAGCACGGTGACGCGAGGCTGCCTTGCTCGCCAGGCCCGTCTTCTGGTAGCGGCCCATCTCCGCTCAACTCGCCTGGGTCGCCTGCCACCGCGCGGGTGGCACCAGCCACTGCTTCGCCTGGGCTGCAACCTGCTCCACAGCCCGCTTCGTCCACTGTCTCGCCTGGGCTGATTCCAGCCTCGCGGGCTCCTGCTGCTACATCGACTGGGCCGCTGCCTGACGCTCGGGGGTCTGATTCCTCTGCGTCGCCCAGCTCGCCAGATTCTTCTTCATCATCTGTTGTTCTACCTGCTGCAGCTGCTCACCGTCCCCATACTCGCAGCCGCAGTGGTATCTTCAAACCCCTCCATCGGACGGATGGTACCGTGGCATGGTTGCTGCGTGTATGTCGCATGCTGCGGCTGATCCTACAGCTGAGCCTCGTCACTATCAGGCTGCCATGAGCATCCCTCATTGGAGAGCTGCCATGGAACTCGAGTATCAGGCCCTACGTCAGAATGGCACCTGGCACTTGGTTCCTCCTCGTTCTGGCATCAACATCATCGACTCCAAGTGGGTTTTCAAAGTGAAAAAGCATGCAGATGGTTCTATTGAGCGCTACAAAGCGCGGTTGGTTGCTAAAGACTTCAAACAGAGGTACGGTCTTGATTATGAGGATACATTCAGTCCAGTCGTCAAACCTACTACTATTCGTCTCCTTCTATCATTGGTTGTCACTCGTCGGTGGTCTCTTCGTCAGTTGGATGTTCAGAATGCCTTCTTGCACGGTATTTTAGAGGAGGAGGTGTACATGCGGCAGCCTCCCGGATTTATTGATCCTGCACAGCCTCATCATTTGTGTCGTCTGGTTAAGGCTCTCTATGGTCTGAAACAGGCGCCCCGCGCGTGGCACGCTCGACTTGGGTCTGCTCTTGGCAAGCATGGTTTTGTGCCGTCGACGGCTGACACGTCCTTGTTCCTCCTACAACGCCCAGAGGTTACTATGTATATCTTGGTCTATGTTGATGATATTATTCTGGTCAGCTCTTCGGACAGTGCTACTGATCGTCTCATTACAGCTCTGGGGTCTGATTTTGCTGTTAAGGACTTAGGCAAACTTCACTATTTTCTTGGTCTGGAGGTTACTTATCCTGATGGTGGTCTTGCTCTGTCTCAGAAGAAGTACTCCATGGATCTTCTTCGTCGTGCGGGTCTGCTCAAGGTCAAGACTGCCACCACTCCTATGTCTGCCACTGATCCGCTTACTGCTGTTGATGGATCTCTCCTGCCTGCCGATGATGCCACCAAGTACCGCAGTATTGTTGGTGGTCTTCAGTATCTCACTATCACTCGCCCTGATCTTTCCTTTGAAGTGAATCGTGTGTGCCAGTATCTGCATGCACCGCGGGATACTCACTGGACTGCTCTCAAGCGCATCTTGCGCTATGTCCGTCACACTGCAGCCTATGGACTACATCTACGGCCTGCACCGTCTGCTCAGCTCTCTGCGTTTTCTGACGCTGATTGGGCTGGCAATCCTGATGATCGGCGATCCACGGGGGGATATGCAGTCTTCTTTGGTACCAACTTGATCGCCTGGAGTGCCCGCAAACAAGCGACAGTGTCCCGCAGTAGCACTGAAGCTGAATATAAGGCTGTGGCCAATGCCACAGCGGAGCTCATTTGGGTACAGTCTTTACTCCGTGAATTGGGAGTCTCTCAGGACCAGCCTCCTGTCCTTTGGTGTGACAACATCGGTGCTACATACCTCTCATCGAATCCGGTATTCCATGCCCGAACGAAACACATCGAGGTTGATTATCACTTTGTGAGGGAACGTGTTGCACAAAAGCTTCTTCAAATCAAGTTCATTTCTTCTAAAGATCAGATCGCTGACATCTTCACGAAGCCGCTGTCTCTACCTCTCTTTGAAGATTGTAGACGCAATCTTAACTTGCTGATTACTTCAGGGTACAGGGTACAGTTAAGATTGAGGGAGGATGTTAGACTTTGTATTAGATACGTGTACGTATAGCTTCTGTGTATACCATACTGTACTTGTATATGCCTATAAATATATGAGAGAGGCGTCTAGGTATCGAGCCAGCCCCACAAACCCTGTTGCGTAACAGCAACAACTGTACTGCATAGTCCTCTGGAAATTAACCGCTGCGGGCCAAGCTAGCCCGGCCCGTTCTGTTTGAGCTGGCACATTGCTTCCTTTTCAGTCTTCCGTGGTTTTACTACCGAATATATTTTTAGTGTATTGCAATGTGGCAATTGGTGAAATTTCATATGTCAGCTCTTGGAGCAAGCTGCCTCACAGCAAAACATAGGAAAACAAAATGTAACTATATAAAATAAATCATGAAGTTGGCATGGATGGAAAATTTTCTTTTAGAAATGGATGCAAACTAGACTGCAGAAGAAACAGCTTGGTTTCAAAATATACAAAGTAAACAAGCTCAATGGGAAACAATCCATTGTACCAGAATCCTGAATTTCTGAAAACTGAAGAGGTGCCACATGCGTGCAAGCAATGCATTCCCATGGAACGAGAGGAGAGCAAAGTACAAGAGAATTATACAAGCATGTGTATGGATATCGATTTGATGGACGGCATGGACCAGTGATAAGAAGAGTAAATAGGACAGATATACGTCCAACGGCCGCACTAATATTGCCGTAGTACGGTCAGTCTTTACTCTTGAGCAGTCGCATCGCTCGCTGCCAGGCCAAACAAAAAGGCACTGCTTGTGATTTGACACTAGCGCTGCATGCCGAAAAGAAACTATATATTCTTCTTCTAGAGCTATCCATTAGATAACAAAATAATTCCAGCCGATCACATATTTTTGGAAACTCTCTTGTGTTTTTGTTATGTGTTGGTTCACATTTGTAATGGCAGAACTGTTGAAAATCAATTACAGCCGATGAGCCCCTTGAGGAAGATAGTTAAGCATGCAATTAGGATGAAGTGTTCTGTTGAAGCACAGGAAGAAAATGCTATTCGCATGATTGCATCCACGAATAATCCTGCTAGGCTCTAGCCTGGTACAAAGCTGGAGAGTGGTTAACGCATTGTCGCCATACAGAGTTAAGAGGAGATGATTCCACATCTGTGGACTGTGGCAAGGTAATCAATCAGCCATGTTCTCTCCTCAAGCCACAATGAATTGGTGGTCTCCAAGGGCGTAGTGAAGACTAGATGGTCCAAGAGCTAATCAAATGTGCAATTAAATTTGGGGACATAGTAATCAATCAGCCACATAGTACAACCTCAGCAAGGACGAACCGCTGGCGGTTACACTGGTTGCGAAAGCTTACATCGTAATCTACGGCAAACACATCCCGACTTTCAAAAGCAGAAAGTTCGTCGTCTACAAATAATTAATAGCATTAACATTACTGTCGGCACAAGTTTTAGTAGTTTCGCAGAATACACGATGAATCTTACTGATGGCGGCGATGATCTACAGCCGACAATCGTTCTGATCAACTGTTGTCGGAGCTGCAATCACAGAAAGGTCATCTACCAATTCGCTGACCTTTCTATGCACGCAAGACAACTTCAGTTCGGTAGCCATGATAGTTAGTGAAGCCATTCTTGTAGGCATTACCCCAGGCTTCTGTACAAAAAAATGCTCTCAGCTCTTCAGACTTCACATCTCCAGGGCCTGCCAGGGGTTGTAAAACAGTCAATAAAAGTTGCATTGAACAGAAACATGTGATTGACAGCAGAAAATGGTGATAACTGGTCCTAAGGAGGATAAGCATAAGGTAGGTATCCAACTATACGAGCACTTATAAGTAGATTATTACTTGCGGTAGTTTCAGTACAACTGTAATCATAGATGTAACGAGAAAACAGATAGGTGATAGAGCGTACCGGGGAAGCCCGCATCCACCTTCCACCCAGCCAATCACAGTGAAACCTTTAGCTGTTCAAGCCCGATCTCATTCTGTTCATTGTAAGCCTTATAGTAAACCATGAACCTCTGGTCACTAATAACCTCGGATATCATGCCAACCCACCACCCGTCGTTGGTGAAGGCGTCCACTTCATCGAGCAACTTGAAACCACTGGTGACAGGGATAACTGGAGGAGGGGGCCTGATGTGCTCCTCTCCTATGACTTCTGTCAAGGGCGTGGTTTCATCGTCGGCCTTCAGTGTGTCGTACTCCACCAGAAACTTGTGGCCAACAGATTTGATAATAGTCCCCTGGAACCAAGCTCCAGAAAAACCTTCGTCGTTGCTGGTGACTTCGACCCTGCTGCCTTCTGTAAACTTTGCTTGCGGCAAATTCTGAAAGATAGCCAAAGCGCATAGGAAATGCGACATTTGTTAGCTACGTTAGCAGTTTA
Source organism: Poa pratensis (assembly GCA_947311845.1). Lineage (NCBI taxonomy): Eukaryota > Viridiplantae > Streptophyta > Magnoliopsida > Poales > Poaceae > Poa > Poa pratensis. The sequence continues at coordinate 73,774,849 of CAMZMU010000027.1, read as the reverse complement.
CCGTGTTTCAAACATGTAGTACAACAACTACAAATTAAAAAACATCTGTGTGAATTTGCAACTCATCTTACAGTTTCAGGATTCAACGGTAAACACAGATTTATTCTAACTTTGACAAACTCGAGAAGAACTGCCTGCCACGTTTCCTGATTAATTTGGTTTCTGGATGAGAGAACATTGATACTACCGGAACTAAATAGTTCACAAGCTTGAATTTTTCTCATTTACAAAACATGCAAGTTGATTGTTCAAGTGACTGTCTGAGTGATGTAACTGCCATGGATGTGGCTCATAAAATATTTGATTTTTCCGGGATTAGTACTACCGACCATCCATTGAGACTCGAGAAACATAATTATACATATGAATAACTTCGTGAAAAAGGATGCACATGTAATAACGTTATAAGGAGGCTGTGCATTAATGAAACTGACGCTTCTCGTAACTGGTAAAACACGGACATAAAAAGAGAAGAGAATACAATAAACTTTCAAGCATCAACGCCCTATGCAGATCATGAAAACAAACATTGTAAGGAGCCTTAAAACAGAGATATTTTAAGTTCCTATATTAAGTTATCCTAGGCACAGAAAGTGTGATGCTTCTTTAGCAATATCGAATATTGAGCCGATTCTTCCTAAATAACAGACAAGGTTTCATTCTCTTTGCAGTTGCTTTCAAGATGTTCCTATCTCTGTAACTGCAAGAGGATGGTGTGAAACTGGTAGGACTCTAGCACAAGAGGGAATAGACTCTAGCACAAATTGCACATATTTTGATGCATGCTAAAGAGAAACAAGAGCAAAATGAAGTGAACTGCATATTGCACCACCGGATCAGATATTGCGACCGCAGGAAATAAGAAGTTACGGACTCAAAACTACTTCATCCAAGCACATAGGTTATGTTAAAGACAGCACTTTGAACAGAAATTACTCCATAATATGTGATTTATAAAACAAAATCACAATTATCTGTAGGTACTATTGAAAACGAAGCTAGTGATACCAATTTTATGGCATATAAACAACATATTAAGAAAGTAATTCTTTGTCAAGAATTGACTAAGGGAAACTTTATAGACAATAAATACGGGAGTGGAGGGAGTGATAATTTAGCCAGGTTAATGCGCAAAAAAAATTAAGACCTAAGGAAAACTAATAAATATATCTAATATCTTATGTTGTCAATAATGTCCAAGTTCCTTCCACATAAATGTCATAGTTGAAAGCAAGTAAATTTCAATATCGAACAAAGCTCATGTGTGAAGTAGTAAAATTTTAAACCTACCTAAAATGCAGGATTGAAAAACTTAGGAATAGGAATCATGAGCTGTGTTGTTGTACATAGCAAAAGAATTTTCTTCAGATACTAAATGCATTCCCTGGTTGCCATAGACAAAAAGAATACAAGAGGTATGATCTCATGCTAAACATCCTATGGACCAGGGAAATAGGAAAGTGATAAATAAGAATTTGGTTCCCTGTCCCATTGATCCAAAGGCCCCCTGTTGGCTGTAGCACAAATCCTATAGATAGAAATCATCCAATCCAATAGTTGAAGGGGTTTCGCTACAAGGAATGCAGGTTGAAAAACGCTCATTTTTACACATATTTATGGATTATAGCATTAAGAAGATAAGTATATAAAGCAACCCAGAAAGCATCCACATGAAGTGCAAAACTTCACGTTCTAGAAACATTTCAAAGAAATGTAACTAAGATCATGTACACACCTGAGCAGCTTGCTTCCATTGACCATCGATCCAGTCACATCTAAGCCTCAGTGCCTTCTGGTCCAACTGAACCTCCTTTCCTGAATTTGCTAGCTTACATTCATACATTAATTTGGGATGGATCTCAGTAATCCGGCCAGGCCACCAGCCATCACCTTGGAAGCCTTCAACATCATCATTGACGCAGAAACTAATAGCTGACGCACGTGGTGGGCAAGGTCTGATGTGCTTCACATCAACAATCTCCTTGCACAGTTCATTACCATCGCCCTTCCCAAAAGTCACTAAGAGGTTATTCTTCCAGATAGTCTTTGCAACAACTGCAGGGAACCAAGCGACAACAGAATCATCTTCCAACTTGGAAACTTCTACTTGTGCTCCTTTAGTATATGGCATTCTCATCAATGACTCCTGCCAGGCAAAGAGCAGTGTTTTAGCAATCAATGAATAAACGAAGGTGACAAAACTACACAAGTGAAAAAAATTGAAAATAAGCAACACTAATCTAAACTACCATGATCTACACAAATGAGAGCAAAATATGGATGCTGAAGTCAATAATTCCAACTTTAGCAATGAAAGAAAGAATAAAAAATATAGTGAAGAAACTGACAACACTACAGGAAACCCTAATATAAACTGCTATGATCTGCACAACTGGTCACAAAATATAGAAGCTGAACTGCTGAAGTCTATATTCCACAAAGAACGAATCCAAAAATTTGTGCATGTTCTACTATCACCACTGATGCTATGCATGCACCTAAGACACGGCTAGAAAGTAAATCACAAGCTATATCTAAACATATGTAATATCCAGAGGAAATCAGAAACAAGTGAAGCATTAAAATTCAGTATAAAGCATTTAAGAAACCATGGATCTTTCAGGGCTGATACTTCCACAACAATCTTGGCACGGCAACTTCTATCTAGGCTGAGGAACTAAAATAGAAACATGTGAAGCTCAAGAGAAGTAATAAGACCAGCAATATCGACTATCAAGTAAGCTGTAGAAGTACACCAACTAGACTCGCTTTGTTTCAGTATGAACACACACTGACAACTATAAGCCACCATTTGCTAACTAACAGATCGCAAGCCCTAAATCCATTCAACAAATCTGTTTTAATGGACATCTTTCAGGCAGTGGGACAGGAGCACAAGATCGATAAAATCGCACTCCATCAGATACCCTAGTATACTACTCCCTCTGTTCCTAAATATAAACGTCTTATATTTAGGAACAGAGGTATCGCATTCGTTCATTAGATAGACATAAACTATACTGAACAACAATGCACAAGCAACAGCACCCATATCCAATTTGCGTTACTAATGCAGAACAATCTAACGCATTGCAAACTTGCAAGGTCAGCATCTTTTAAATTCTAACCCTAACCGACGATCAAAATAGGGTCCTTGAGTCCTTAACCCTAGCAAGCAAATCACACGGAGGTAGATTGGTACTGCATTTTTCACCACAGTTCACAGAGAAACATCGATCCGATTGAAACCCTGCACGATGTCCCATCTTCTAAGTTGTAACCCTAACCATGGAACAAAAGGGGCTCCCCCAATTTGAACGGAGACAGAACGGTACAGAAAAGACGGCATTTTGCGAAGATGTGTCGGAGCGAGCTTGTACCATGTCCTCGGGTGAGCGCCACTCGCCGGCGACCCACTCGAGGTGGGGCCGAACGTCGGCGGCGTCGAACTCCGCCACCTCCCTTGTCTCCGGGAAGCAGACCCTGACCCTCCCGTCCGCGCGGTACCCGCCGAGGAGGACGACGCCCAGCCACCACGCGCCGTCCCGGAGCGCGTCCACGGCGGCGTGCTCCGCGGGGCTCGCCGGCGACGGAGGCGGGGGCGGCGGGCGCGGGCGGACCCGCGACGCCGGCACGGCCTCCGGGAGCGGGCGGAGGGCGTCGTCGTAGGAGACGGCGTAGGTGCGGAGGTCGGGGTCGAAGCGCGCGACGACGGCGGGGAGGAGGCGGGCCCCGCGGTCGTCGAGGAGCACCTCTACTGGGTGGCCGGCGGGGAAGACCTCGGCGGGCGGAGGCGGATCCGGGGCTCGCGAGGGCGGTGCCGGCGGCGGCGGCTGGCGGCGGAGGCGCGGCGACCGCATGCTGGGTTGCGGTGGTACTGTGGACTGTGGGAGTGAGAGAGTAGGCGGCGAACAGAAGAAGTAAACGGCGTGGGTTGAGAGCTGAGAGAGTATATAGCTGGCCAGCCCAGGTTTTGATTCGACGCTTTTTAGCGTTTGCGCCGGCCGTCTTTAAAACCTGCGGGGGTGAACTCACCAGCCGTTCGGCGGCCCAGTAAAATACATGGCGCATAAATTTGAATTTCCTTCTTTCCGCCCTAAAAAATAGCCGAGTTCGGCGATCACAGCAGACATAGTTGGGCAATCATATTACAAAATAACGCCACAGTTGGGCGATCAAATAGTCTCGATCAAGCCACAGTCGGGCGATCCACGGCCACATTCGGCATTCTGCTGATGCACATATCAAATAGAGGCCGGCGACGCCGCGGCGTCAGAATCGACGTCGACGATAGGCGTGGTGGTCGGAGTGGCAGTCGCGGTGGCCTCGAGGTCGACGACGGGCGCGGCATCCTCCAGGTCGATGGGCGTGATCGGCGTCGTGGACGTAGGCTGGGCGGGCGGCGTCTCGGCTGGACTGGCCGAGCTCGTCGGACTGCCGTAGGTCGTGTCCGTCCGGGTGTCACCGGTAGTGTCCGTCGGGGTCGGGGCTGGAGCCGGGCTGATGTCGGTGAGGATGAGACGGCGCTGCGCCATGAACCATGTCCTCACCTCGAGGTCCATCGTGGCCGGATGAGCCCCGTGAGGAAGGCGAGATCGTGGTTTCTCTTCTTCGCCACGGTGCCGGTCCTGAGGAGCTCGATCTTGACCTTGGAGTTGGCCATGAGCGCCGACCACCTCTTTACGGCGACCTCCTCCCTCTTGCCGGCGTTGGCCTGGGCGTCGGTGATGCAGGTCTGGATGGACGCCTGGAGCTTTGCCGCTGTCGGCGCGGCGTCCCTCACCGCCTTTGCTTTCTTGTGGACCATCGGTGGACGGCCATCAGACGCACCAGAAAGGAATCACGGCGGAAATTCTCACCTCCATCTCGTGGTTGGCGCCGCTCTTCGGCCTGTGCGTGACCTTCTCCTGTATGCCGTGCCACTTGTTGCAGGCGGCATGGATGTTCTGCCAATGGTTGGCTATGGCCTTCTGGCCGCGCTCCGTGACACACGACGCGTAGTCGGGGTCGATCATCCGGCGCTCGTCGTACTCCGTCTTGATGCGCTTCCAGTAGTTGTCCAGGGCCTGGTTCGTGCCGATGATCGGGTCGCAGCTGACCACCTTCCATGACTCGGCTAGGAGGATATCCTCCCTGCACGTCCACTTGATGCGCGGCTCGGCCGGCGGCTTCGGCGCCGCCTTGGACCCCTTCCTGGGACGGCGGTTGCCCGTGTCGCCATCCTTGGCCGGGCCTTCTGCTCCCTCCACAGCTACAGGCGCCGTCTCCACCTCTTCTTCCGCCTCCGCATCCGCCTCCTCTGTGCCGACGCCGGCAGCAGACGCACCTTGGCCGTAATCCTCTTCGCCCTGCGAGAAGAAATCCACACCGCCATGCGAGAGGAAGCCCGGGCATGCCGCCGCCGCCACCGAGCCGGTGGTGATGATCTCGTCCATGAGGTCCTGGGGCATCCCGCCCAACGGGGACTGCGCGGCGAAGGGGAGGGAACGACGGAGCGACGACGAAGTTGCGTAGTTGGGGTACATCATCGGCGGATGATGGGAAAGGTGATGTTGGGGTTGAAACCACCATGGGGATCAACATCGGCGTACCCAGGGGAGTAGTAGCGCGGCGACGGCGATGGCGAGGCGACGACGGTTTGGCTCCAGCCGGCGAATTGAGGATGGGGATGAGGAGAGAAGCCGGGCCTCCGCTTGGCCGGCGGCGCCGCAGACGCAGCCAGAGTTGGCGGCTCATCCAGCGCCTCCACCTCCTCTTCCTCTTCTTCCTCGTCGACGTCCTGGGTCTCGGCCTCCGCGGCCAAGTGCGCGGCTAGCTCCCTCTGCCGCTGCGCCTTCTCCCTCATCCGTCGCTGGAGGTTCTCCGCCTCCCGGCGCGCTTTCTCGGTGATCCACTGGGCATTGCTCATGCCCGTCGGCTTCTCCTTCGGCGCTCTCGGCTTTCGCGGCTTCTTGCCGATCATGGAGGTGGTGGAGCACGCAGGGACGGGGACGGCGACGGCGCGGGGTCCTGTGAATCGGGCGGGAGCCATGGCGGCCAGATTTGTGGGAAAATGGCGGGATCGGGGCGGGGAGAGGTATATATGTGGGAGAAATGGAGGGAAGGGGCCAAATTATGGAGGGAAATCGCCTTCCCTCGCCGACAAGTCTGGCCCGCGGACGCCTTTTGCCCCCAGGCCGAACCCAGTAGGCTGGGTTTGGGCTGGGTTTCGCTGGCGCGAAACGGCGCTAAAAGCGGCGCTAACCGGCGCTAAATCGACTTCTGGGGGGGGGCGGCGACTGGTGGATTTTCGTTAGCGCCGGCGCTAAAAAGGCCTCCTGGGGGGCTCTGGGGGGACGGCTGGAGATGCTCTCGAAAAACGCTTACCACCGGCACCCTCCAAACACTACTTTTATCCGACAAAATGTCCGGCACCGCCGAAAGGGCGTCCAAGTTTGGAGCCCTCTTGGGGTGTCGGACATCTCCGCACCAGTCTGCATGTGTGGTTGGCCCACAAGTCGGTGTGAGAAGCTCTTTTCCTTCTTCTTCTTGATCATGCATATAGCTCGTCGCCTTGATGATGCACATGAAGATGGAGTAGCTCCAGGCCATATCCCGCCGGCCTTCCGCGCCAGGAGAATGGCACCATTGACCTTCTTCATCTCCTGCAACCACGGAACCCGAAGGAGCACGGAAGCCGCCGCGATGGCCTCGTCTTCAACCTACGGCCGGGCGCACGGCACCGTCGTCCGGGCTTCTCCAAGCCAAGCCGCCATGTCCTGGAGGTGCGTCGTTGTCGACTATGTCCAGAGACCGAACGCACGGTGTCATCGTCCCTGTCAGCCCGTGCTTCTCCAAGCCAATCCGTCATGTCCTGGAGGTGCGCCTCCGTCGTCACATGCTACACAGCTACAGCCGCGACCACGGAGCCTGAAGCGCCACGGTCGGGATGGAGCTCGGTGGCGCCGTTCCGGCCGTCGAGGAGCCGCAACGTAGCCATCTGTACTTCGTTCTTTACTTTTTTTTCTGGGTGTGGATGGATCGGCCGTCGGCGTACGCTCGTATGCCGTCGGCGTATGCAAGGGCCCTCATACGCCGACAGCATTGCCGTCGGCCTATAAATGCAATTTTTTTGAATTTTTTGAACTTTTTTTTCTATTTTGAAATTTCTAACTCAGCTACGTACTAAATCTCTAATTACACATTTAATCATAGGTCAAAGTACTTACGCTGGTCAAAGTTCCCGTTCGGTCACCCATCCTCAAATTGGTCCAGTCCAAGCACGCTTAATCTTTGAGTTTCTTCATTGTTAGCTTCCAAATGAGAAATGAGAACTTACTGATACTTATATCATATCAATCATATTAACCCCTGATTTAGGATGTTGCACTTTTTCATTGTTTAAATTTAGAAAATTCATTTGAATAAGTAACAATGATTGTAAAATAGTATATTTTTAATAAATGAAAAAATAAAATTATTTTTACTTTTATTTCCTTTTTACATTTAATATTGAATAATTCATATCTTTAATTCCGTTAATCGAAATTTAAAAAATAAAATGTCTATGTCAATTAGAAAAATGAGAGGAATTCAAATATGACATCCATATCATCCTTTGCATTGTATAAACATCGATGGTTTTAGAAAATTGATTCTTTTTTCACAAAAATCAAATAAAGTGAAAAACCCTCAAAAAAAGTATCTTTGACATGGAGTCATTTTATGTGTACTAGTTGCTAGAAAAAATTATAAACTTGGGTTTTGACAAATATTTCAAAAAAATGTTTCACAAAAATGTCTATCATCTATAGACATGTATAACTTTCGTGTCAAATGACCAAATTAAATGACATGTATAACTTGGTCTATCATCGATTTTTACCTAATTATTCCTATTTAAATGACTTTATGCCGATTTTCCAAAAATAATTGAAATTGAACTACAAGTGTGTGATAGTTTGGTCTAATTTTTTAACAAAAGTACTTTCTAGGTACAAAAGTGGTGACTTTATCACAGAAACATCAATAGTTTTGAAAAATGTGACCCCTTTCAGTGAATAAACACGACGGTCATTTTGGCCTTTTTTCACAAAAATAAAAGAAATTGAGAAAATATTCAAACGATGAATTCCTTTGATATGGAGTCCTCTTATGTGTACTAGATGTTAGGAAAAATGATAAACTTGAGTTTTGACAAATATTTCAAAAAAACTGCTTCACAAAAAGGTCTATCATCTATAGACATGTATAACTTTCGGTTCAAATGACCAAGTTATGGCCATCCTCATGCCATAGTTTGTGATAATGTGTTCATACTTGACACATAGGGGTGTCTTGGTATGGAAAACATTGTTGCCAAAAACAATTTCCAAAATATTTTAGTAAATATCATTTTCCATTTTTTAAGTGTAAAAAATGACTTTTTAATTAAGCAAGTAACAAACATATGTTACAAAATGTCATGTGCACGGTGAAAAAGATTTTATGGATGTCATATTTGGATTCCTCTCATTTTTCTAATCGATTTATACATTTAATTTGTTAAATTCCGATTTACGGATTTGAAGATATGAATTATTTCATATTAAATGGAAAATAGAAAAAAAAGTATACGCCGACGGCCGCCGTCAGCGTATTAAATGTAAAAAATTTGAAAAGGCATACGCGGACGGCTGCCGTCGGCGTATCAAATGTAGAAAAGTATACGCCGACGGCAGCTGTCGGCATATGTCGGGCTACGCCGACGGCCGCGTTCGCCGCTTTTCTCGCTCGCATTATACGCCGACGGCCCCGACATTTGACCGTCGACGTATAACTTTGCCGTCGGCGTTTTGTGGGTTTCCCGTAGTGGGGGTTAGAGGTTAGAGCAAATGGTAGGGCATCTGCATGGATGGATCGAAGCCAACGGACTGCACAAATTAGCTGTTTGAAAAGGTAGAGCTGTGTGAAACAGCCGAGGTGTGAGCTACGTGAAATAGCAGAGAGAGAGGCAAGGAGTTGAGTAATTCAGCTCCTTCAACCATGAGCGTGCGCAGCTCCGTCGTCACCTCCACGGCGTCGTCCTCTCGTGTTTATTTAGAGACGGAAAATGCGAGCTGGGCGCTGACGACGACAGCTTCCGTGCGTTGTGCCCGGACGCGGAGATGGAGTGCGCAGCGTGCGCGGCCGTAGCTGGCGCCACCGGATGATGACCGTGGCCGTAGCTTGGTACCGCATCATCGCGTCCGACTGCCAAAGGTACAAGCTGCTCCGGCCACGCACGTCGCCGTCGTCGCCCACGCCAACTCGAGGCGCCCGTCGTCGTCGCCCGGCAGCTCGAGGTGCAGCCAGGATGGAACCAACTCACTGGCATGCGCCGTGTCTCTACCGTTCCCGCATGTGGAAGCAAGCAAGCTAGCTAGCTGTTTGTGATCGGTGCTAGCTGAAGCATGCTCCTATGTTTGTGCTAGTCCGGCGATGGGTGTCTCCCACAGCAAGAGCTCGTTAACAACTCGGGTGTGCCGCTGTGGAGGGGTCTCCAAATATCAGGCGGACACATGTTTAGCATCTCTCAATGGGGCTTTCATTGGGGTGCCGGACACACATTTGGAGGCCCCCGGTGGAGATGCTCTAACAGCACGCCACGTTAGCGGCATGATTCTATTCGTGACGTGACGTGCCGTGCCGGCACACGGGTCTCGGCTTGAGGTTGGGCATGGGCACGCCGGCACGATAAAAATAGCTATAAAATTCAAAAAAAAAGATTAATACTGACTTTAAAATTCAAAAAAAGTAAAAACATGTATAAAATCTAAAAAAGTAATAATAAATAGTTTTTTTTGAAAAAGTAATAATAAATAAATAGTTAATCGTGCCGTGCCGTTCCGCGTGCTTCAAGTCGGGGAGCGGCCAGGCACTAACGGGCACGTGCCGTGCCGCGGCCCATTTAAGCCGTGTCGTGCTTGGGCCGGGCCAAAAAAAGCGTTCCTCGTGCTGACCTGTTTGGCCAGCTATACTTGAGAGGCGTTTTAAACAACATCAATAAGATAGTAAAACATTTTCAAAAATTCTGATTTTTTTGACAAACATATACATGTTTTTTAAATACCTGCCACATTCGTGATGAAATGTCATGTATGGCGCTCTATGCAAAAATAGCAAAATCAGTGCTCTAGAAAATATGTTTTTGAAATTCCATTTCGGCGGCTCCTCCCTTCGCCTCCTGCTTCGGACGACGGAGGTTGAGGTGACCACGCAGCAATCATAAGAGTTACGGATTACCAGGCCACCTTGTGGAGCGCGCGATCCTACGCATCACGAACGACGGTGCTGCCGCCTCCGCCTTGACACGGTGGCAAGTGCCGTTTTCCTTGACCCGGTGGCAAGCGACAACCATTGTTCCCCGCCGCACTGGTGGAAGCAGCCGCAGTAGCATGGTGCTCTCGACTGCGCCGTATTGGCGGGCTGCCTCACGTTGTCCACTATGTGGCATGTCGCCTCCCACCACCAGTTAGCCAGTTACGCTCAATGGTGTTGTATCGTGAGGGACTCCAAGTGTCATCGTATGTGGCCAGGAGAATGCAGCACTCGACGCGGATACGATCGTCCATGCATGTTTCGTAGTTTCCCTTGGCATTCTCGGGGAGGCGTCGCCTGCTCCTTCTAATCATGTTGCGCCAATGGAGGACGACAAGGTTGAACGCCTTGGGGTAACAGGAATGTGCTGCAGGACAACCAAAACTCCAGCTAGACGGGCATGTCGTGGCAGTGGAACTAACATGACCTCCTTAGAACAGACCCCTCGACCTCGTGGTTGTTCGACATTTTCACAGTCGGGGTGTTGGTGGCTGGCAAAGTGGGAATGGGGAAAGAGTTGGAGGTGAGCATATGCACCACAAGTAAGTGGAGGTCCCCTTATATCGCAGAACCAGCCGAAGGATGGTACGCTAATGTTAATGTGAGGTGTGGAGACGGTACAACGCCGGCGCGTGGGCTTGCGATGGCACCGATGTTAACGCGGGACGTCTGTGGGAAGGCACACCACCGTCGCATCTTGTCGCGTCACTTGGGGAACCGTCAGACGATGGCTTCTGCACGGCGCCATTAGTCGAAGCTGAACGAGCACGTGTTTATGACAAGGGGCCCGCTCGCCAGACTCTTTGTATAGGCGTTGTCTGGCGCCCATGAGCGGACCTCGAAATTTTCGGGTCGTGTGGGGGTGTCCGGACATAATTTTGTCCGGCTCGGTCATATCGGGGCACTGTTATGACCGACTTTTTTTTATGCGGACCCCATTGAGCTTTTGGAGTGCTTTGCCCATGTTGGTGGAGACGCTCAAATTATTGGATTCCCTAGGACAAACTTGGTTTTATTTATCAGTCGGAAAACACTAGGAGTGAGACAGCTCGTAAGCACCGGAACGGAAGAAGAGAAGGTCAGCATGCGGTTCAACATAAATCACAAAAAAAAGAAAGCGCGTACTGCACACGCCGCCTGGTTCATCTCGGATTGGAGTTTCCAAACCTTCAGCCGATCGAGTCCGATTACGATCATCTCTGTGCTATACATATGCATCATGCGCAGATTGATCGAAGTGAGAAAACATGGCGTGCACGGTGCCCTACTCCGCCCAGCCGTCGTGGGCAGCGGCGCCGCCATTTCAGGGTTGCCGCCGGTGGTCCCACTCAGTGGCGGAGCCAGGATTGGAGCAAGACCCGGGCCAAAACCTAAGCACTTATAACCATGCAAGAAAAAAAACTCATGCAATAGCACAATTTTTTTTAGGTTTGACTGTAAAGATGAATATGTAATTTCAACTGAATTGTTGGCGATCCAACAATGTACAGAAATAACAAAAACTAGAAACAGCAGTGCAAAGCTACAGAAAATTATACCAAATTAATAGCTTGATTCATCTAAGCCTGACATGACCACAACGGTAGAAGAACAATCAACATCTTGAAGAAAACAATAATACTCCTATGATCCTTATGAAGTGTCGGCAGCTCTATAGTAATTTGTACCTCTGCAAGACTGCAACACACTTTCCGCGTCACTTAATTAGGACCGGAGGTGGTATAATTTCATTAAATAAAGCACAAACAGACCTTTGAATGCAGTTCAATGAGACATGAGTCAATTCCATTAGGGACAATTAGCCTCCACGTAGCTACTCCCTCCGTTCGGAAAAGGATGTCACAAAAATGAACTAGGAATTGATCAAGCTGCTTAATATAGCTACCTTTGCACACGCACCTGCCCTCGAAGGAATCCATCTAGCGCTTTAAACCAACACGAAGAGAGGCAAAATCCACATCACCCTTTTTTTGAGCGGAACAAATCCACATCACTCGAGCACCGCACCGGCTTTGCGAGAGCTGTTGGCAGGCCGACGAACGGTCGCGCGGAGGAAGGCCGGCGCGAGGGAAGGGTGCCAGATTTTGGTCGATCTACAGCACGTTTTGGTCGAGAGCAGTTCATGGGCCAGACGCTATGTGCTAGAACTGGGCTGCAGCCCAGGCCAACTCAAAAACCTAGTAGGTAATAGGCAAGAAAATTTCCTGGGCCCCGGGCCATGGCCCTGGTTGCCCGGGGCCCAGCTCCGCCCCTGGTCCCACTCCTCCTCCTCTCTCTCTCGCCGGCGGCCAAGCCGTTCCATCCCCCGATCCTGGTGCAGTGGCAGCCTCCTGCCAGGGGCTGGTTCAAGCTCAACTTTGACGGCTCCTTCTACTACGACGGGCGCCGGGCGAGCATCGGCGGCGTCATCAGGAACTGCGCCGGCGACGTCGTGGTCGCGTTCGCCGAGAAGACGGAGCACACGTCGGTCGGCGTCGTGGAGGCGCGGGCGCTCATCCGCGGGCTGCGGCTGGCGCTGGACAACTTCGTCGGGAGGCTGGTGGTCGAAGGGGATGATCTGATGCTGGTGAAGCTCCTGCGCGGGGAGGACACGGCGAGCCGCATAACGCCGGACCTGCAGGCCGAGATCATCATGCTGCTCGGCCAATTCTCGGCGTGCGTGGTGCAGCACATCTACCGGGAGGGCAACCAGGTCGCCGACGCCCTTTGCCACGAAGCGTACCATACGCCTGGTGTGTGGAAGGGTGGCCTCGTGCCGTTTGACGTCGTGGAGAAGGTGCACGACGACCGCCGCGGCGTGGTGCACGAGCGGATCCACAAGACCAAGGTGTGAGAGCTGATCCAAGAACGGAGCGGCGGGAGATGCTGATCCAAGAACTACCAAGAATGTGGTCTCAACAGTTCAGAACGTGGTCTCCGGCGAACTACCAAGAGCGGCGGGAGCGGCGCGAGATGATGGTTTCAACAGTTCGGAACGTGGTCTCTGCCGGACGGCAGATCGGCTGATCGAAGATCGGAGCGGAGGGAGACGCAGTACACGATCCAACAACGAGGGAGACGCACACGACCAAGGGAAGTGATCTTGCGGTGGAGTGCCGGGTCGGCATGGTGATCCAATCTTCAGAAACGTGGCCGGCCGGAGCGCGATGATGGTTTCAGTTTTTCAGTCTTCAGAAACTCTTGAGCAAGATGTTGTAATCTTTGATTGTCTAGTAGTGCAGTTATTTCTGCCGTAGATGGATCAGTTAAGATTCATTTCTGCGATTCTTGTAACTGTATAAGAACAGATTCTTGTTACCCGATGTAATGGTCTAAGAACTGAAAGAGTAGTTCAGGGGTGATGTACCAACACACTATTCTTAAAAGCATAGATTCTTTGTATTTGTACAAGCACAATTCTTTCTATTGCAGATCTATTATTTATTGATTAGGGATGTACAAAATTGTAGTGATGACAATACACATTCTTCTATCGATAAAAATAAAAGAGAGCAATCTTCTCTCGACGAATTCAAAGACTAGTTCTTGAATGATATACCAAAACTACACCTAAACCAGAAGTGCAAATCCGACCGCCAACCGCCTCGCGGATGTTTTGGAAATAATCATATGTCTGAGTCCGGCTACTACACAAGTTAGTTTGCCACCGGCGATGCTGTATAATCATGCCCGAGTAGTCGAGTCACACTAGTTAGTTCCATTAGTATAGTTATTTTTATTATGAGTATAAGACAGTTGATTAGCTTCCTATTAAGCTTGGACAGGCTCCGTGAGTCCGAGTCATAGTTAGTGCCAGAAAGACACTGAAGATCAAGGCCAACACGATGCCCATTGAAAGAGAAAAGGGGGAAATCTGCCGATAAACACCCCCTCCCAAAAGTGGGTCAAGCGAGAGTCTATCTCTACCCTGATCAGATCCCCCACCATACCCCTCGCGTCCCCTGATCAAGAAAGATAGCGAAAGCAGCACAATCAAATAAGTTCTAATGACAGCAGTCAAGCTGCAAATGGAACAGTAAAACAAAAAAGCAAAGGCACACAGGTTCAGCTCTAAAACAAACGGAGAAGTTCAGAGGAAAAACTTGTGGTAATACATCAGGTCTACCAAATGAAAGATCCAAAATTATTTATACAATGATGGTGTCTAAATGACCTGCATTTTCTAACTATCAAACATAAGGAGCCCCTCTGTTGTAACTCCTGTGCACCTATGCTGAACAAATCTGTAAGCATGATGAACACTCCACTGCACCACATTACACATGTTTCTTACCAATACCAATTAGACATAAAGCACGGTGTTAAACTACTAAACAGAAGTAATTTTTTCTCTAGTACCAATTGTCACTCGATTATTCACAGTACCTCCACGCCTCGGTACAGAAGGGAAATGGCACACAAAATATAGCTAGAGATATGTTACCTGAAACTTTGTGTCGCTGAAGTCTTTGTTCCATATCTGCAAAATGAACAAATAGGACAATATGTTCCATGAGTATTTATTAATAAGTCAATGTTTCAGTACAAATAAGGCAAGAATATTGCTGGCTGGCACTAAACCTTGCGGGGCTTTTGTGCAGTGTCAAGCCACAGACTTGTGTAAGCCAAGAACTGTTTGTAAGCCAGTATGCACTAATCATGCATTCTGCTGCATGCATGATCCTAAGTACTCCTACACTGCACGAATGCCTACATTGAAACTCCTAAAATTGCTCATCCTTCATGTGTCAATATCAGCAAACAGTAGATGAACGCTCAAACGACCGAAAACCCCACAGACAGACAAAAATCGTGTAGCAAAAAGAAGTGCATGGCTGCATGCTTACCGGCATAGCTTTCGAATCGACGAAGCCATCTCTCCCCGCAGGTTTAGCAAGCACAGGGACTGTACCAAAAGCTCCTGGACGCATGAGAGCATAGTTCATCGCCTCCATAAGACGTGGATGATAGTGCGCATAGAGAACTGATTGTTCACCAGAAAAAGAGCAGTACAGAACCACCTGGCCAGCTACAGGTCTGAAATGGAATCGCTATGACGCCACAACACCGACCGGAGGAATGCCACCGCACAGACGACAGAACATAAAATATTTCCATCTCGATCGTTTCTTGTTGCTACCCTCCCTGCGACGACCTGAAGGATCCCCAATCCTTTCTCTTCCACGGATCGCCGGCCGTGATCTGCACGCAGCATGGCGCTCTTCCCCAGGACGCCTGACGGCCTAGTCGAGATCGCCGAGCGGGTCTACGGTGCGTGCGCTCTCGCCATTCTTTCCTCTTTCTTTCCCAAGCACTCCACTTTGTTCAGATAGAGATAGATGTTAGAACTAATTCCTCACTAGGAGGGGCTTAAACATTAACTGATCGCAAGTAGAACACCTAATTGAATCTTAACAGAGGGATTAGGGGATGCACTTATAAGTAATTGGGTACATGGGATTGCCTGCTTGATGCAGGCAACGCTTAAAATTCAGACATTTTCCGTTGTAAACAGTGCAGACAACCTTATTAAAAAACATTAAACTCAATAAAATGCACTGCAAACTAGAAAGTCATGAATCCTTCACCATTCACAAAAAAATATCAACTTACGACATTAATTCTCAACGTTCATTGATACTTAAATGATACTCAACATTGAACATCATATTTTGGGCAATGAATTTCTGTATTTAAATCAGTGCATAAAACTTTAGGCACTCAACATTGCTATGGACTGTAATTATACCTAGGTTTCTTTTCTCTTTTCATCGAAAAAAAAACTTTAATAAGCACTGAAATAAAAAAACAGAAACTAAAACAGAGGAAATTCGGACAGAAAATCCCACTTCTGCCCAGCACAAAGCATTAAAAAAACCTAATCAGGGGCTGGGCTTACTGAAACTTGGACCGCAGTCCATCTAAGATTTGGCCCAACAAGGCAGCTGAGGCCCAGTAACCTGCCCGCAGGCCGCAGCAATCTCAGCCTTTGGATGACACCCAAATCCCCTTCTAATGGCGACGGCCCTTCGTCGAGTTCGGTCCGGCGCGGTGGCTGCGCTCGCCGGAGCAGCGTGCGGCGGACCGCGCGGTCGTCCGTAGAGCGTGGCTGCTGGCGCCGTTTCCTCGATGCGGGGCGGAGCTTCGGGGTGGCGGCGTGCGGAGGCGACGACGGCGAGCATGAAGGTCCATTCCGCGCCGAGGCGCGTTCCTTCCGCTCATCCTCTCCGTCGAGTGAAGACGGCGTCGCGGTATCACCATGTTGAGTGCCCAATCCACCTCTTGTGTGCAAATTCATTCGTGCTGGGGATTGTTCTAAGGTTTGGGTTCGGGAATAGTTTGGGATTGTTTGCTTCTGTGGTCAAAATCGTCCTCCCCTCAAGAAATTGAATGCAAATTCGAAACAGGGCTACTGCATACTCAAGATTACTTAACCAGAACACCAAACTGAACTCAAAAATGTGATATGGTTAGCTAAAACTTGATGAACTCAATTGGTGTGCACTGTTTCGAAGCTAATTTAGACAGAATCGCCACTTGGTCATGCAAATCGGGCTCATACCGAGATATGAAACATCTAAAATTGCCTAAAAACAGGAACTCTAGGAAATAAAAACAAAAGGATTGTGCATAAACATATTCTTTAAGTGCTAACAGTACGACATGAGGCAAGCTCGCTCACGGCGTGGCTGCAAAGCCTCTGCTCTGGAGACACGGCATCAGACAAAGTCTGTAAATCCATGGCGCTCATGGTGATATGGGCTATTTGGCGCGAGCGCAATGCGCGTGTGTTCCGCGAGGTTGATCGTCCAACATCTGTAGTCTTGCAGGAGATCATTGACGAGAGGTTGTCTTGGGGGCTGGCCGGTTGCCGCCATTTGCGAGATCGCGAGTAGTCTCGTTTTAGTTTCTGTTAGGCGCTAGCCTAGCCTTTGTTGCTTTCTTACCATACCATACCATACTTGTACAGTTGGGCTCCTTGTAGCTCGTTCCTTCTATCAATAAAATCGTAGCTCTCCTGCTCTTTTAGCAAAAACAGTACGACATAGATTATAAAACTTTCAACTAGCACTTAATTACATCAAAAGCATGCACATCCAAAATTAGGCCGAGGCTAAACATTCCCATCATCATACTTAGGGTTCTAATGCAATCAGGTCAGCTCTGATACCAGTGTTAGAACTAATTCCTCACTAGGAGGGGCTTAAACATTAACTGATCGCAGGTAGAACACCTAAATGGATCTTAACAGAGGGACTAGGGGATGCACTTACAAGTAATTAGGTAGATGGGATTGCCTGCTTGATGCAGACAGCGCTTAGGGTTGTTAAGGACGAGCTGCAGGTCGAGGTAGTTGTCGCCGGATCGCCGTAGTTAAGGGAGAGGCCATGGAGGCCGGCAGCACTCCTTGGAGGTGGCCGGTGGTGGTCTTGGTGTTCTAATCCCTTTATCACCCTTATCGGGATCGGTCGTTATGAGTAGTGGTCTCGTACGTGTTGTTCTCTCTAAAAGAGATCGATACCTTCTCTTCTTATACCTGTGGTGCCATGTCACGAGGGACCAAACCTGTTGGTTTTTTGGTGCCCCAATCAGGGCTTCTCTGTTACGCCCGGTTAGGTCCCGAACATTGGTTCCTGGGCCTCCCTTTTAATTTTCTTTTTTACTCTGTCTAAACCTGACAGATCAACCATACGATAGTGCATACAAAAGCGTTGAAATGCATCATAATTAAGTATGCATGGTGTTCCCATTTTTGCAGTATTCCGTTCGTGCTTAATGAGCAATTTCTTGGACGACGACAAGTACCGGACTACATCAAGGAGATCGTCACGCAGCTCCAGGACTCCTTCCCCGACTCTTCCTTCATGGTGTTCAATTTCCTTGATGAGGCAGGGCGGAGCTGGAGCTAGCTGCGTGACTTGCTGTCCAGCTTCAGCGACGACATGACTTGCTGTTTTCATGACGTTCAGAAAGTTGCCTCACTACTTTTCGGAGCACCCGATAACGGTGATCAGCAAATCCGCAATCGGGGATGTCTCACAAACCCCAACGCAACTGGGCGAGTCGCAAAGTGGCTCATCGAGCTAGGGCTACTGGGAATCACATACGCACACCCGAAGGCCATCAAAGCGCAAGTCCTACCCGACTTCACGACCGAGTGGATAGAAGCTCAGCTGCCAAGAGTTCCTGATGTATCTAACTCCTGGACCATGTACTTTGATGGGTCCAAGAAAAATGAAGGCGCAGGAGTAGGGGTCGTACTCGTATCACCTAAAGGAGACAAGCTCAGCTACGTCCTGCAGATGGATTTCGAGTTCCCGTCCAACAACGAAGCAGAATACGAAGGTCTGATCCATGGTATGCGAATGGCCAAGGCATTGGGATGCACTCGGTTGATGATCTATGGTGACTCTAACCTGGTCGTGCAACAAACGATGAAAGCTTGTGATGCCATAGCTGACAACATGATCGCATATCGAGACCTCTACAACACACTGGAGGGAGGATTCGACGGTTGCGAGCTACGACATATTGGGAGAGAAAGTAATGAAGAAGGAGATAGGTTAGCCAACATAGGCTCCACAAAAGCGCAAATACCAGCAGGTGTCTTCCTTGAGCGCATTGAGCACAGGTCCATCAAGGAGAAGCGACCTTCGCCTACTTCGACTGCCACATCCAAGGACAAAGCGCCCAGTTCAGAGGATCCGCCACTCGAAGTACTCCTCTGTCATGGTGATCAAGTAGTGTCGACGTGGACTCAACCCTTCTTGGCATACATGCTCCACGATGAGCTACCAGAAGACGTAACAAATGCACGACGAGTGACTCGACGATCCAAAGCATACACCATAATCAACGGTGAATTATAGAAGCGCAACGTCTCAGGTATGTTTCAAAGATTCATAGCATTCAAGGATGGCAAAGCAATACTTCGTGATATTCATGCAGGTACATGCGGGCATCATGCCAGCAGTCGATCACTCGTAGCGAAAGCCTTCAGAGCAGGGTTTTACTGGCCTACAACACTCAAATACGCAGAAGACATAGTCAAAAGGTGCATCGGGTGTCAAAAATTCGCCACCAAACCTCATGCACCTGCGTCGGCGTTAAAAAAATATACCTTTGGCCTGGCCTTTCGCCCAATGGGGGCTCGATATGGTTGGACCATTCAAAAAATCCTCGCCCGGAGGACATACTCATCAACTGGTGGCAGTTGACAAATTCACGAAGTGGATTGAAGCAGTTCCCATCACAAGCTCGACTGCCGCTACAGCAGTCAAATTCATAAGATCCATGTGTACCGTTTCGGCGTCCCAAACAGCATCATCACGGACAACGGTACCAACTTCACAGCCGAAGAATTCCGTTCCTTCTGCAAAGAGCTACATATCACGCTCAACTATGTATCGGTGGCGCATCCACAGTCCAACGGACAAGTCGAAAAGGTCATTGGGCTTGTATGCACTGGCATCAAGAAGAGATTGCTGGTACCACTCAAACGGGCCGCGGACGTATGGGTCGACGAGCTCCCAGCAGTACTATGGAGTTTACGTACAACTCCAAACGCCACGACACAATTCACACCATTTTTTATGGTCTACGGCGTAGAGGTAGTACTGCCACCGGAGGTGAAGTTCAGCGCACCCTGAGTCGAAGTATATGATGAAGACGACGCAAACGAGTCACTCGAAGACTCAGTCAACTTGCTCGAAGAAGCACGCAACACGGCATTTGCTCGCACAACCGTTTACCAGCAGGACCTCCGCAACTATCACAGTCGTAGATTGCGCACAAGGTCATTCTTGGTAGGAGATTTAGTACTTCGACTGAAGCAGAAGAAGGTGCAAAAGCTTGCCTCTCCATGGGAAGGACCCTTCATCATCACTAAGGTCATCGATGGTGGAGCTTATCGGCTGAAGCACGCGAAGACAGGAGAGCTATCAAATAACCCATGGAATGTGGCGCACTTGCGTCGTTTCTACGCTTAGACTCCTTACTCGCCAATAGACCACAATGTCAAAAGGCCAGCAGGTTTCAGACGCACTCTTTCCCTTACCAGGGTACCTAAGGGGACCGGAAGGTTTTTAATGAGGCGGCTTGCTGGCCAATAGTTGGAATAAAGAAAAGTGTTCCTCTATGAGTTATTCGCATATTTTCTTCTTTCTCCACACCCGAAGCCTCGGGGGCTGGATTATAAAATATCTCTCATAAAACATAGCAAATTCGCACCCTACCCGAGTACTCGGGGGCCGGGTCATAAGTATGTAAACAAAAACTTAGCCGCGCCTGAGTACTCGGGGGCTGGGTCTCAAAACAAACTGTTCACAAAGTCATATTTCCAATCAAAATTCGATTACTCGAAATACAGAACAACAAAGCAAAACCATATTAAGCTAACCTCACACACCCCACTCGACAGGCTCGGGGGCTGGATAATTACACAAGTTTGTAAAACATTGTATCATATACCCCGCGCGACAGGCTCGAGGGCTGGTGATACGTGCATTTTATATCATCATTTATGCAACCTTTTGTAGCATATTAGAATGTTATTTGCACTGTTATATCATTGTTTTTACATGTTTTAGATGATTTAGGGGACTTTCATACAAAGTCCCTATTTTTGGTATTTAATTTCCGGGAGGCAGAAAACCCCCATTTTTCTTGTTTTTATTCTTTCAGGAGTTTCAGGAACCCAAATAATAAAGGGAAAAATACCACGGAGGTTTTTCATCGGAAGAAAGGCAATGGAAAGAAGACCGAAGAGAGGCGAGCCACGAGGGCCAAAAGAGGGGGCCCACGCGGCCCATGTACCTAGCCGCGTGGGGCCCACTAAAAGTGGTCTCGGGCACCTCCTCGCCTGGGGCTTTTTAGCAACGCCTTCGTCTCGCCTGAAAACCTACGCCCTAATTTTCACGAAACCATCCGAGGCGGCGGCGGCGGCGAAACTCCTGATTCCCTCCGAGGGGGATCAGATCCTGCTGCTCCGGAGCTTCAGAGAAGGGGGAAATCATCGTCCTCGTCATCACCTCTCCTCCTTGGCGCGGGAGGAGGCCTCTACATCATCATCCCCATCAAGACCAGCACCATCTCCATCATCATCACCGTGATCCATGATGTCTACGCACGCTTCTATTCTTGTAGACAGTGTTGGGCCTCCAAGAGCAGAGGTTTGTAGAACAGCAGCAAGTTTCCCTTAAGTGAATCACCCAAGGTTTATCGAACTCAGGAAGGTAGAGGTCAAAGATATTCCTCTCAAGCAACCCTGCAATTAAGATACAAGAAGTCTCTTGTGTCCCCAACACACCCAATACACTTGTCAGATGTATAGGTGCACTAGTTCGGCGAAGAGATAGTGAAATACAAGTAATATGGATGATTATAAGTAGTATTTGCAATCTGAAATAAAAATGGCAGCAAGCAAACATGTAGCAGAACTTGTTGTAAACGGTGTTTCAATGCTTAGAAACAAGGCCTAGAGATCACACTTTCACTAGTGGTATCTCTCAACATGTTAGCACAACTGAACGCAAGTAAGTGCTACTCGGGATTATTCTCCTTCTTGGTGACACAAGAGTACTATGCGTAGGGTTGCAAAAGCACTCCTCAAAGTCTGAGTAAACAAACACCACAATTCCCAAGAATAAGCCATGATAAATATCTAAATTATTCATAGAGTCACACACAAGTACCCACATTGTCACCTTGATACCGTGTTGTCACAATGACTCTGGAAACTAGATAAAATCACTTGAGTAGCATAAACATTACATATGAATTCAGCGATACTAGCAATACTCATGATCACATAAAGATCACACCATGGGAGAGAGAGAGATAAACCACACAGCTATCGGTAGAGCCCTCAGCCTCGGGGGAGAACTACTCCCTCCTCATCAGGGGAGTCAGCAGCGGCGATGAAGATGGCGGCGGACTCGATGGAGATGGCTCCCGGGGCAATTCCCCGTCCCGGCAAGGTACCGGAACAGAGACTTCTATCCCCCGAAACTTGTCGCCGATAGCGGCGGCGCTGCGGAACCCTTGGTGGAATATGACTGATTGTTTTAGGGTTTTCGCGTCGGGGAGAATAAATAGGCGAAGGGGAGATGTCGGTGGAGGCCCGAGGCCCGCTCCCCACATGGCGGCGCGGCAGTGGGCCCACCCATGCCATGGGGCGGGGACGGCGCCTCGCTGCCCCCTTCGTCTCTCCTTCGGACTTCTGGAACGTGTCGGAAAAAATAGGAACGTGGCAATTTGTTTCGTCCAATTTCGAGGATATTTGCAGAACAGCTTTTCTGAAACAAAAAACAGCAGAAAACAGGAACTGGCACTGTGGCATCTTGTTAATAGGTTAGTCCCAGAAAATGCATGAAAATGCTAGGAAGTGTGAATAAAACATGTAGCAATTGATATAATATAAACATGGAACATAAGAAATTATAGATACGTTGGAGACGTATCAAGCATCCCCAAGCTTAGTTTTACTCGTCCTCGAGTAGGAAAAACGATAACAACAAATAATTTCTTAGGTGACATGCTACCACATAATCTTGATCAAATAATATTGTAAAGCATATGTCATGAATGAAGTGACTCGAGGCAATGGTCTATAGTTTGCTAACAAATAGATAATGAGTAAACATTGAATCATATAAGCATTTTTTTTTCATAAATAGTACTTTCAAGACAAGCATAAAAAGCTTTGCATAAGAGTTAACTCATAAAGCAATAGATTCTAAGTAATAGGCATTGAAGCAACACAAAGGAAGATTAAGTTTCAGCAATTGCTTTCAACTTGTAACTTGTATATCTCATGGATAATTGTCAACACAAAGCAATATAATAAGTGCAATAAGTAAACATATAAGAATTGTTGCACACAAAGTTGACACAAGTGTTTGCTTCAGGGATAGAAAGGAGTAGGTAAACTGACTCAATAATAAAGTAAAATATAGGCCCTTCGCAGAGGGAAGCAGGGATTAAATCATGTGCTAGAGCTTTAAGTTTTTGAAAACATATAGAGAGCATAAAGTAAGTTTTTGAGAGGTGTTTGTTGTTGTCAACGAGTGGCAGTGGGCACTCTATCCCCCTTGTCACCCAGACTTTCAAGAGCGGCTCCCATGAAGGACGTTATTTCTACCCAAGGGTAGATCATCCCTCTTCTCTTTTGTTTACACATGCAAATTTATAAATTGGTATGACACTCCTCTCAACCTTTGCGTACACAAGCCATGGCTAACCGAATCTTCGGGTGCCTTCCATCAATCACATACCATGGAGGAGTGCATATTTGATAGTTTAACATTTTGGATTTGCTTCTGATAAATCATTGGCAAGCATGTGAAGAGAATCAAATGGTTAAAGTTATAATTAATTGGGACTGGGTGCCCCATTTGCCAGCTCTTTTTGCAAGTTATTGGATAAACAGATGTATATGCCACTAGTCCATTAGTGAAAGTTTGTCATGAGTAAATGACAAGGTGATAGAGTAAACTCCACATTCTTCCTCATGAGCTATAAAACATTGACACAAATAAGGGATAATAGCTTTTGAATAGTTTAAAGGTAGCACATGCAGTATTTACTTGGAATGGCAGAAAATACCACATAATAGGTAGATATGGTGGACACAAATGGCATGGGTTGTGGCTCATGGTTTTGGATGCACGAGAAGTATTCCCTCTCAGTATAGAGTTTAGGCTAGCAAGGTTGTTTGAAGCAAACACAAGTGTAAACTGGTACAACAAGACTCGCACGAAAACATATTGCAAGCATTATAAGACTCTACACTGTCTTACCTTGTTGCTCAAACACTTTTACCAGAAAATATCTAGACCTTAGAGATACCAATCATGCAAACCAAATTTCAACAAGCTCTACAGTAGTTCTTTACTAATAGGCTTTTAACTACATGATGCAAGAGCTTAAACATGAAACACTTGAGAGCTCAAAACAATTGCGAAGTGTCAAATAAAACAAGACAAAACAGCCCTCAACTAGTACATGTACTAGTAGCTTTCTACAAGAATGAATATGTCCTTTCAATATACCAACTACCACATGTTGCATTTCTGTTTCCAACCAAACACCAATCAACTTATTTCAACAAAAACTCTCCAAGTAATTTACAAATGAAAAAGAGAGTACTACTCAACAAGAATTAACAGCTCTAAAAGAGATGCATGAAAAACATGAGCTAAAAGCATAGCAGTAGCTAGATAAGAATACTCAAAAGATATAAGTAAAGAATATGAATATTCACATGAAAAAGCGGAGCGTGTCTCTCTCCCACACAAGAATGCTAGGATCCAACTTATTCAGAAAATAAAAATAACAAAGCAAAAATAAAAGCACACAGACGCTCCAAGTAAAATACATAAGATGTGGAAGAATTAAAATATAGTTTCACTATAGATGACCTGATAAGTTGTTGATCAAGAAGGGGATGCCTTGGGCATCCCCAAGCTTAGACGCTTGAGTCTTCTTGAATATTTCTGGGGTGACCCACGGGGGCATCCCCAAGCTTAGGCTTTTCACTCTTCTTGATCACATCATATCATCCTTCTCGCTTGCTCCTTGAAAACTTCCGCCACACCAAACTCAAAGTAATTCTCATTAGAGGGTTAGTGCATAATCAAAAATTCACATGTTCTACTGTGACACAATCATTACCAATGCTTCTGGACATTAACTACAGCCACTGATGTTTTATGGAGCAAAGAAATCCAATCAAACATAATAAAAGAGGCAATGCAAAATAAAAGGCAGAATCTGTCAAAAACAGAACAGTCTGGAAAGACGAATTTTTTCGAGGCACTTAACTTGCTCAGATGCGAAAAATCATAACTAATGAAAGTTGCGTACATATATAAGGATCATGCGTGAATTTTGTCAGAATTTTTCAATTTTTCTGGAGTGAATACAGCTCAAAACGGTGGACAACAAAAATCTGTTACTGCGCAGAAATCCAAATCTAACATCAACTTTCAACTAGAGACTTTACTTGGCACAACAATGCGATAAATAAAGATACAAAGGAGTTGTTACAGAAGTAAGCAAGCTTCTTGACTCAAATAAAAGAAAATTGCAGAAGTACAAAAAATGGGTTGTCTCCCAGGAGCAATAATGCTCTCATATGTATAAGAGTTGAATATAAAAGAGCATCAAGAAGCAAATATCAAACACATTTAAGTCTAACCCACTTCCTATGCAAAGGAATCTTGTAAGAAAATAAATCAATGAAGCACAAAGTGACTAGCATAGGAAGGCAAAACAATCGCAACTTCAAAACTTTCAACATAAAGAGAGGAAATTTAATAACATGAAGATTTCTATAACCATATTTTCCTCTCTCAAAATAATTGTAAGTAGCATCATGAATAAACTCAACAATATAGCTATCACATAGAGCATTCTTATCATGATCCACATGCATAAAAGTATCATTACTCTCCACATAAGCATAAACAGTATCATTAGTAATAGTGAGAGTAAAAGTATCACATCCATCATTGTAATCATCATAAATAGGAGGCATAGAATAATCAAAATGATTTTTATCCTCAATAGTAGATGGGCTGAAAATATCATATCCATCATTGTAAACATCATATATAGGAGGCATATCATAATCAACATAAACTATATTCTCAATAGTAGGTGGACTGAAAACATCGCAATGATTATAATCATCATATATTGGAGGCAAAGTATTATCAAAGCAAATTTCCTCCTTACAGCTTGGGAGACTAAAAATATCATATTCATCACAACCAGCTTCCCCAAGCTTAGACTTTTCCATAGCATTAGCAATAATGGTGTTCAAAGAATTCATGCTAATAACATTGCTATCACTATTTTGCAAACAAGCCTCCATAGGTTTTTTAATTTTCTCTTCAAAAGCATCATGTCCTAATTCAATATAAAGTTCATAAAGATCTCTATTTTTGTTGTTGTTTTCCATTAAGCCTAACTAGTGAAATAAAAACAAGAGACAAAAAGAAATAATTGCAGAATCTAAAGGAGATACCTTCCAACACTTACCTCCCCGGCAACGGCGCCAGAAAATAGCTTGATGTCTACGCACGCTTCTATTCTTGTAGATAGTGTTGGGCCTCCAAGAGCAGATGTTTGTAGAACAACAGCAAGTTTCTCTTAAGTGAATCACCCAAGATTTATCGAACTCAGGGAGGTAGAGGTCAAAAATATCCCTCTCAAGCAACCCTGCAATTAAGATACAAGAAGTCTCTTGTGTCCCCAACACACCCAATACACTTGTCAGATGTATAGGTGCACTAGTTCGGCGAAGAGATAGTGAAATACAAGTAATATGGATGATTATAAGTAGTATTTGCAATCTGAAATAAAAATGGCAGCAAGCAAACATGTAGCAGAACTTGTTGTAAACGGTGTTTCAATGCTTAGAAACAAGGCCTAGGGATCACACTTTCACTAGTGGTATCTCTCAACATGTTAGCACAACTGAACGCAAGTAAGTGCTACTCGGGATTATTCTCCTTCTTGGTGACACAATAGTACTATGCGTATGGTTGCAAAAGCACTCCTCAAAGGCTGAGTAAACAAACACCACAATTCCCAAGAATAAGCCATGATAAATATCTAAATTATTCATAGAGTCACACACAAGTACCCACACTATCACCTTGATACCGTGTTGTCACAATAACTCCGGGAACTAGATAAAATCACTTGAGTAGCATAAACATTACATATGAATTCAGCAATACTAGCAATACTCATGATCACATAAAGATCACACCATGGGAGAGAGAGATAAACCACATAGCTACCGGTAGAGCCCTCAGCCTCGGGAGAGAACTACTCCCTCCTTATCAGGGGAGTCAGCAGCGGCGATGAAGATGGCGGTGGAGTCGATGGAGATGGCTCCGGGGGCAATTCCCCATCCCGGCAAGGTACCAGAACAGAGACTTCTGTCCCCCGAAACTTGTCGTCGATGGCGGCGGCGCTGCAGAACCCTTGGTGGAATATGACTGGTTGTTTTAGGGTTTTCGCGTCGGGGAGAATAAATAGGCGAAGGGGCGATGTCGGTGGAGGCTCGAGGCCCGCTCCCCACATGGTGGCGCGGCAGTGGGCCCACCCGCGCCATGGGGTGGGGACGGCGCCTCACTGCCCCCCTTCGTCTCTCCTTCGGACTTCTGGAACGTGTCGGAAAAAATAGGAACGTGGCAATTTATTTCGTCCAATTCTGAGGATATTTGCAGAACAGCTTTTCTGAAACAAAAAACAACAGAAAACAGGAACTGGCACTATGGCATCTTGTTAATAGGTTAGTCCCAGAAAATGCATAAAAATGCTATGAAGTGTGAATAAAACATGTAGCAATTGTTATAATATAGGCATAGAACATAAGAAATTATAGATACGTTGGAGACGTATCAAACCACTCCGTTCCCCTCGTAGTTTGAGAGTTGCTATACCCTAGATACTTGTCTTGTGCTACTATTCATGTTTGTGATTGAGTACCTGTCATTATTTGTGGGTGAAGTTATATTTTCAGATTGTGTTGTACCACTTATGCCACTGAATATCATCATGTTTGCACGCTGTGAGTAGTTCCCGTATGTTCCTGAGGGCATAGGATGAATTGGCAATGATTTATATATAATATGTGTTGGTATTTTGTCGAGAGTTTATCTTTTATGTGATTCTATGATGGTGTTGTGCGAACGTCGGCTGCACAACACTTCACCTATATGGGCTCATAGGAGAACACCGTAGTATAATTAATTGAGGAAGACTTGGGAGGACAAGTAAACCTGAGACAGAGTCATGAAGTTATATTATGAGGGTATTAATATCGGGGACCTTAGAGTGTAATGCTATGGTGGGACATTATGTCTTAATAATTCTTCTGTAGTCATTTACTTGGCCACATGATCCATCATAAGGGGTTGTAGTCTATTTATTTAGCTATACCGAATTATGGCTCCGTCCAAAGAAGATTAAAACTTGACAAGATATTCAACGTGTTGTTTAATAAATCTCTATGCCTAGCATTATCCATGTCGCCCTCGGGAACGTTTTCCACATAAGTTACACATCACTTGAGCTTGTCCTCTTGCCACATAAGAGGATTGGGCTTTCTCTCTTTGAGAGCTTTCACTTGCTACTATTTATTTTCTGCATTGCAACTACACAACCAAAAATACCAAAAACAGTTGCATCTTTTATTGTTTTATTTATCAATCTTGCTAGCCAATACCTTCAGCTCCTCGTGGGTTCGACAACCTTTTCTAATCGAAAGGTACTACAATTGATCTCCTGCACTTGGGAGTCATCAGCTGGATGATTACATAAGATACAGTAAGAAATTATTACGTATACCCCACTCGACAGGCTCGGGGGCTGGACAATTACATAAGTTAACAAGATATTGTTTTACACACCCCACTCTGCAGGCTCGGGGGCTGCGGATCTGCGTATATTCTACTATACAAAGTATAAAGATTTACATTGGCTCATCTTTAATGGGCATGTTAGGGCCAATGAGTTGATCATAAAAACGCTCCACCAGCGTATTGGCAGCAGCCACAGGCCCATCTAGATCTTCTTGGTCCAGATGTGAGCCAATCGCAGGAGAAGGAAGCTGCAAAAAAGGCCGATGGCTACGAACGTATGCCATGGCGGCATTGGCTCCAAGCACAACTCTTCGGGTGATTGCCTCCCGAATTGTATCTGAAGATTGAAAGAGGTCAACCAACGCGTGGATTCCCTGTGGCTGGGACTTCAAGTTATCATGGTCTATGTGATATTGGAGCAAGTATTAGTGTCATTCCATACTCTCTTTATCTTGAAATCAAGACTGATATTGATCCTATCTATTATATAATTAAAACACAAGACAAACAACGATAGAGATTTGTCAACATATAACTAGGATGTACAAACGGTGGAGATTAACCGAGACAAGATATAGATCGACGTGATTCTAGATGGAAGCTAAGAAGTGCGGTTCAGATGTCCGACGTCAACACGTTGGAGAATCTGGAAAGCAAAAAGGCTAATTTTGGGAAGTTACACCCGTACCTAAAGTTAGAAAAATACACGGATAGTGTTTGGCCTGATCACGTGCATT
This sequence comes from Poa pratensis, assembly GCA_947311845.1. Lineage (NCBI taxonomy): Eukaryota > Viridiplantae > Streptophyta > Magnoliopsida > Poales > Poaceae > Poa > Poa pratensis. The sequence goes on along the minus strand of CAMZMU010000027.1, from coordinate 73,745,436 downwards.
GATACGTTGATTTAAAAGGAAACTAACCGATGATCCAATGCGGAGTCAATATATCTCATGGACGCCTGTACACGACCAAATATGCAGTCGGCAACTCGAAGGATGCCGAGCAAAGGCTACTCCTACAATCGAATCTGACGTACAATTGGTAGGCTAGCTCAAGATAGAGCTGACGGACGATGCCGGCCGGTGAACCCAATATCTCCGGCGGTCGGCAAATCGAAGGATGCCGAGCAAAGGAACCTACCTAGCAATCGAATCCGAGGTGCACCAGGTAGGCTACATCCAGAAGGAGCTGTCGGACTACACGCCGGCCTGCAAACCCAATATCTCTGGCGACCACAAGACGTAGCGCACAAAACATGAAGGAGCTTGGCCTTTAGGGTTCCGGCACTCGGGTGGCCCACGAGTACCATCGATCGATCGGAGTTCTTTAGATTGATTGATTGCCGTGATAGAAAGGTTAAATCTTCACCAAGGCTACGGGTGACATACTATTGGGCCAGCTCCAGGGCACCATCCCTTTGGCATCATGCACCCAAGTATCATCACAAGCATGTTCAAGGATCCCCGGTCTGGATGGATGCAAGGAACAATGTACCCTCGACCGGCCGGAGATTTTTTAGATTGATCGGGTCAAGAGGATAATCGTTATGCTAGTCATGAGAATACTCTAGCATTACCGCGCCTACCTTGGCCGGCGGCCTCGCATTGCCAAATTCAATACCAGCTAAGGCCGAGAAGAAGTCCATGATACCCGCCGTGTTCAGGTTGTGGTCAATGTTTCCGATGTTGAGCGAGGCGTTCATGAAGGCTTAAAGCACCTTTGGCTAAAAGAATTGCACGGTGGCCAGATCAACGACACGATAGCTGTAATGGCGGTGGGGGCAGGAGATTTCAGCGGCGGATGTACGCTAATGAACGCCTACAATCATCGTTGTACGGCAAGCGGGCCGTCGTCCAGGAGCTTGATGTTGTTCTGAACTTAGCAGCTTGGCCTAGCAGGGAAAAGGAGCTTTGATGCTGTTCTAACCTAAATAGATGGAATACTCACCTCATGATTGAATCTCTCCTTCTAGAGCATCTAGCTTCCGATTGTTGTTATTTAATTCAGAGCATCTACATGGCATGGCGAATGTGCTCGCGCCCTAAATAGATGGAATACACACCTCATGATTGAATCTCTCCTTCTAGAGCATCTAGCTTCCGATTGTTATTATTTAATTCAGAGAATCTACGTGGCATGGCGAATGTGCTCGCGCTATGCTTGCTCGCCAGCGCCGGGCGACCACGCACTGCTGGTGAAATTGGAGCGCCCGACGACCCCAAGTGCCTGATCTCCGTGTTGTCAGGTTTCAACTCCACACACCGACATGATCGATTGACATGCAGTTCTTCGGAGTTGAGAACTGCTCAAGCGGGTGATTATTTCAAGTCGTGATCAGTATGGATGAAGTCGATGTAGAGGAACGTCGGTCCATTGGCTGGTGTTGGTTGACGTCAATCTGAACAGGATGTAGATGCCCTCTCTACTGGATACGTGCTCACGCCATTGCAGAATGAGTCACGAACCATGTTTTCCATGCATGTCCTTCAACTTATTAGCGTTGGTCTTGACTGATCGTGTACACGTAAATACTCTATAGCAACCTGCCGCATTAGAAGAGGCTGCGGTTTCCACGACTGACCAATGCGCAGCCGCGTCTCGATCGGTGTCGTACAGAAAAAGCTAAAGGATATAGAGGGATCCCAGGTGAGTAGAAAAGGGCTACCAAGCGGTTGTTTCAGAATTTTCTTTTATTCTGTTATCCCGGTGCATTTCACACATGTAGAAAATTTCCGAAACTTTTGAACTGAATCAATATTCATCACTAAGTGTGTACTCTAAGTAGGTTCCAAAAGCTGGTAAATATAGCTGAAGCTGAAGATTGATCAACTGGCGGTCTCATTATCATGGATATTTCAGTGGCTTTTGATCTTCATTGCAAGTGCTACGCGTCTATCAGGTATCACAAAGATAAAAAAAAACATGTATTTTTGCCTCTATGCTGCACAGAAAATTTCCTTCGTGCATATGTCCGAATGATCATAGAATTCCTGCTATTTATGCTTGACCTTTTTATGCTAGAAACAAGAACTAAATGTTGCAGCCTTAGCTCTCAGCCTGTGTTTATATGAAAAAATTACGAACAAATCTGTCTGGTATGAGTACGACGAATTAACACAGAACCATACACCACAGTCGCTGCATGGAGCACCATCATTTGATAAACTGTCGTACCAAAATCATACTACTATTCGTTGTACACGTAATAGTTCAGTGGGCGCGAAATACATGACAATAAAATTAGTAAAATCCTTTTGTATTATGTCAGGTAAAAAATTAAGAGCACCGGGCTCTCCCAAAATAATTTGTGGTGCATAACAAGAGTGCTCCGGGTTCTCCGGTGATGCACAAATTTTGCATGGTGAAGTATTTCAAATAAGGGTACCAAAGCTATTGATAAATTATTGTCAGAAAATTTACTTTTGGAAAACATTTCAAAACCTATGATTTATTTTGACCAGGACATAGTGGGGGATGCCCCGATGGTTAATTTTGTAATTAAGAGAAAAACAAAACATTTTCATATTATGTACAAAGGGCAGAAAAAGAGATGATGCCGATATCCAAGTGATGCCAAACGCTCTCCTACATCATTAGTACAAAGAGCACTAAGAAATATCAGTGAGAGTAATCTTTAATTGTACTTGCTAAAGATATCATACAGTTCACAAGAAAGATCAGTAATGAGAAAGCAATCTTTGTTTCTGTTATTAGACATAGAAAAATTACTCCACGTGCGATTAGACACATTTGATTGCTAGAGTGGAGGAAAAGAATAAAATTAATTTAGTGGTAGAGTATGACCACTGCTATACATAATAAAATTTGTAATCCTAATTAACCAATAAAGTTAAGCGGGATTTGCATGCCTACATGTGCAAAATATTTATGACCAGAAACGTGGACGTATATAGGAAAGCTCTCAAATTGGATAGCGTAATTCCTATATTGAATTCTGGCTTCTTATTTATCTTACATTGCTAAAAAAATGGTATCAATTAGAAACAAGTTACATTAGATATGAAAATTAAAAATATGTTCGGGCTAGCCGCGCAATTGCGCGGGCCACCCAGCTAGTTGTTATGGAAGAGACAGGTATGACAATTCAACTTGCTAATAAGGATTATATTAGTCCATTTGGGATTGTTAGTGTGGCAGCAGTGGAACACGGGTTCCCCTAGTGCTGTGCCAAAGTGGGTCCACCGCCTGTGGGCCCAGCACGAAGACGGACAAGACCAAGACACAACGCAAAGCTGGCGGGCACCCCGCGTGCCAGCCAAGTCTGCGGGGTGCGGAGGACCCCGGGGTCCCTCGCACCCCGGAAGAGCAAGAGGACCCCGAGAGCCCGAGACCCCGGCAGAGCCGGACTCTCTCTCGGGTATCAGGTTGTACCCGACGAAGTTAGGGCTTCCACCGCCCTCCAGAAGATGGTAGAAGAGCCCAGAAGACTTGGGAAGCAAGGCGCAGGCAGGGGACACCACCTGCGGTGTGCCAGCCCTTTTCCCACCTCGCTTTCCCCTAAAGTGCGGGGATCTCACCAAACCGGCGGAAGATACTTGGAGGAGGAGAGGCCACGTCTCCACCTCAAGCACGGAGAGGGGGAACTTCCCGCCAAGACCCCCTCACGCTCCTCGCATGACCTCTGTGGCATCCCCTTGACTATAAAAGGAGGACCAAGTCATGGCGAGGAGGAGGATGAATCCAAGGCAGAACCCAAGCAAGAGCAGAGCAAGAGATAGCTAGGGCAGAGAGGAGAAGGGAGGTGATCTCCTTAGGGCTAGGATCTGCCCTTTCTCCTTCCTCTCGCCAAAACCCTTTCCGGGGTACCTCGCCGGAGACTCCATTGTAGCCACACCATGATGCTCACATCTATCCATACATGCAGGAGCAGGGCTGTTAGCCTTCGGGCGGCCTGAACCTGGGTAGATCGCTGTGTCCTTTGCTTGCTTGCCATCCACGCAGAGAGAGAGAGAGAGAGACGGAGAGCTTGCTGGCGGTACTTCTCCGGGAGACATCTTCCAGCCTCCTTCGCGCCCCTACCGAATCTACAAAGGGGGTGTCCTTCATCCCCGGTGTCCATCCTTCGTGACACGACAGTTAGAGATGTTGAAGTATTGGTTGGCAGAATAAAATATCCTGCTGATTTTATTGTGCTTGGTTGTCCTGAAGATTCATTTTGTCCTATCATTTTTGGTAGACCTTTCTTACATACTGTTGGTGCTGAAATTAATTTGCTTAAAGAGAAAGTGTTTATTAAATGTGCTGGTGAAAACTTGAATTCAACTTTTCTAATTTGCTGATAAACATGTTGAAAGAGCCAATTTCTGAAGATTTAATTGAAACTCTTGCTCATATAGCTGTAGCTTCAACAGATGTTGTAGAACGTTATATGCTTAATCAAGATGAACCATTTAATGATGAGGAAAAAAGGCTTTAGAACAAATATTATGGCAACAACCACCACAATTACAATTGCATATCCCACCTGATAATTTAGGAGTGCTACCACCACCTAAAGGGGATCCTAGTTTTGAATTAAAACCTTTGCCTGCAAATCTGAAATATGCATATTTGGATGAGAAGAGCATATATCCTGTCATTATTAGTGCTAACCTTTCAGCTGAAGAAGAAGAGAAATTACTTGATGTGCTAAAAGCTCACCGACCAGCCATTGGATACTCTCTTGATGATCTTAAAGGTATAAGCCCAGCTCTATGTATGCATAAAATTAATTTGGAGAAGATGCAAAACCTGTTGTTGATTATCAACGCCGCCTCCATCCAAAAATGAAAGAAGTGGTAAGAAAGAGGTAATAAGACTTATTGAAGCTGGTATCATTTATCCTATAGCTGATAGTAAGTGGGTTAGTCCTGTTCATTGTGTTCCTAAAAAGGGTGGAATGACTGTTGTTCCAAATGATGAGGATGAACTTGTGGCTCAACGTACTGTGTTGGTTATAGGATGTGTATTGATTTCAGAAAATTAAAAAAGCAACTCGAAAAGATCATTATCCATTGCCATTTATTGATCAAATGTTAGAAAGGTTATCTAAACACTCTCACTTTTGCTATCTAGATGGTTATTCAGGTTTCTCACAAATTCCTGTCCATAAGGATGATCAAGAAAAGACCACTTTTACTTGCCCATATGGTACATTTGCTTATAGGAGAATGCCATTCGGTTTATGTAATGCTCCTGCTACTTTTCAAAGATGCATGAATGCTATATTTGCTGATTATATTGAAAAGATAATGGAGTTTTATGGATGATTTTTCTGTGTATGGTACTTCCTTCGATAATTGCTTGTTCAACCTTAACAAAGTTTTGCAGCGTTGTGAAGACCAACACTTGTTCTTAATTGGGAGAAGTGTCACTTCATGGTTACTGAAGGTATTGTTCTTGGGCATAAGATTTCTGGAAAGGAATAGAAGTTGATCCAGCAAAGATAGAAGCTATTGAAAAGCTACCATACCAAGGGACATCAAAGGTATAAGAAGTTTTCTTGGGCATGCAGGTTTTTACCGTAGGTTTATTAAGATTTCTCCAAAATATCAAAACCTCTAACCAATCTTTGCAAAAGGATGTTCCTTTCTCTTTTAATGATGATTGCATTGAGTCCTTTAATATTTTGAAGAATGCTTTAATAAGTGCTCCTATTATTCAACCTCCTGATTGGAAATTGCCTTTTGAAATTATGTGTGATGCTAGTGATTATGCAGTTGGGGCTGTTTTGGGCCAACGTGTTGATAAGAAACTGAATGTTATTTTATTATGTAGAACACTTGATGCTGCTCAAAGAATTATGCTACAACTGAAAAGAATTTTTAGCAGTACTGTTTGCTTGTGACAAGTTTAGACCTTATATTACTGATTCAAAAGTCACATTGCATACTGATCATTCTGCTATTAAATACTTGATGATAAGAAAGATGCTAAGCCTAGATTAATAAGATGGGTACTTTATTGCAAGAATTTGATTTACACATTGTTGATAGGAAAGGGGAGATAATCAAGTAGCTGATCATCTCTCTAGAATGGAAAATATACCTGATGATCCTATTCCTATTAATGATAGCTTTGTTAATGAACAACTTGCAATATTAATGTTTCTAGTGCTAAAGTTGCATCTCCTTGGTTTGCCAACTATGCAAATTTTATTGTTGGTAAAGTTTTACCTCCACACTTCACTTTCAACAAAGAAAGAAATTCTTTTATGATCTTAGACATTATTTTTGGGATGATCCTTTCCTTTATAAGAAAAGTGTGGATGGTATTATTAGACGTTGTGTACCTGAGCATGAACAACAGGCTATTATAAGAGATTGTCATGACAGTCCCTATGGAGGGCATCATGCAGGAGATCGCACAGGAGCAAAGGTATTACAATCTGGTTTTATTGGCCTACTTTATTTAAGGATTGTGCTGAATATGTTAAATCTTGTGATAAATGTCAAAGAGTAGGAAATATTGGTAGGAGAATGAAATGCCTATGAATTATTCATTGCCATTTGATGTGTGGGGTTTTGACTTTATGGGTCCTTTCCCAGAATCAAAGACAAAGCATACTCACATTTTGGTTGCAGTTGACTATGTTACAAAGTGGGTGGAAGCAATTCCAACCAAAAGTGCAGATCATGCCACAGCAATGAAGATGCTCAAGGACATCATTTTCCCCAGGTTTGGTGTTCCTAGGTTTTAATTACTGATGGTGGTTCTCATTTCTTGCATGGTGTTCTTAGAAAAACTTTGGCAAAATATGATGTTAACCATAGAATTGCATCTCCTTATCATCCTCAAACAAGTGGACAAGTTGAATTAAGTAATAGGGAAATTAAACTCATTTTGGAAAAGACAGTGAATAAGTCTAGATCTGATTGGCCAATTAAATTAATGATGCTTTGGGCTTATAGAACTGCTTTTAAAAATCCTATGGGAATGTCTCCTTATAAAATGGTTTATGGAAAAGCTTGTCATTTACCTGTTGAGTTAGAACATAATGCTAGATGGGCTATTAAACAATTGAACTTTGATTTTAAAACTGCGGAGAAAAGAGAATTCTTGATTTAACCTACTAGATGAATGGAGAAATGAAGCTTATGAAAGTGCTAATGTTTAAAGAAAAAGTTAAGATTTGGCATGACAAGAAAATTAAGAAAAGGAATTCAAAGTAGGTGATCAAGTTTTATTATACAACTCTCGTTTCAAGTTTTCTGCAGGGAAGTTGCTTCAAAGTGGCAGGGACCATTAGTGATACAGGAGGTGTACCGTTCAGGAGCTATCCGTCTTCACGGTGACATGAAAGGTAAACCTCATGTAGTCAATGGACAACGCCTTAAACCTTATATTGCAGGAAAGAGCTTCATCGGAATGGTGGAGGAGTTGAATTTACAAACACCGGAGGAGGTAATTGAGAGAAACCGTGCAGTTCCAGAAACCCTAAATAAAGAAGGTAACTTAGTGTTGGAAAGTTTCTCGGAATTGCATAATATTTTACGGAAGTCATTTTTTATGGAAATTAACATGTGGGACAAGAAAACTGGACGAAGCGGAGACCCGAGGAAGGAAAGAGGGGGTCCCACGCGGCCAGGTACAGGGCCGCGTGGGCCCACTCCTTTCCCACCTCGGAGTCCTTTTTCGTCTCGTTTTCGATCCCGACGCTTCGTCTTGACCTAAAAACCTCAATATATACCCCTCTCTGCCGATCTAATCTCGCACCGAGAGCTTTCGAGCGATTCTTTCTTTTGCTGTTTCTGCCTGTCAGGTTTTTAGCCATGTCTTCGGGAGACTCTACCAATGCTCCTCCATGGACGACGATGATGATGAACTCGAGGGTCTCAGCCCCACGTCCATATGGAGGAGGAAAGGAAGAGGAAGGACTACTCCGATGATGAAGACTACAAGCTTGACGAGAAGGAGATGGAGAAGCAAGAAGCTGAAGAAGGAGAGTACAAGCCCTCCATCGACATCGCACCCTGGCGACAGCACCTGCTTCACCCATTGTTGTTGCCGGTGTGAGGGTGAACCACTCCCTTGGAAACAAGAGGCGTACGGCGCGCATGCAAACCGGAGGGAAGACTCCAGGCACGCACTTGCGAGCAAAAACGTGGTTTCTACTCTTATTGACAGGGAATTCCAGTGTGTCACCCAAGATAACTATCCTGGTGAATGGGATCGCAAGATCCCCAACAAGAAAGTACCAAGCCCGGAGTGGAAGCCTTGCAAGGAGACGGTGGAGAAGATTCTCATGCAAAAACTGGGAGAAGCCGCAAGCAAATTTGAACAGGCCTACAACCTTATGATGAGCATTATTGGAGATCTTGAAGAAAATTACTATGAAGGCAACAAGAAAGAAGAGAGGAAGTTCTACACGTCAAGCTTGGGGGAATTCCACCTAGTCTTTATCTTTATTAGTTCATCATATCTATCTAATCATGGTGTGTTTTGCTTTTATCGTTTAGTTATCAATATCTCTTAGGCGTGTGTGAGCTCATGGAACATTATCATGTATCTCTGTCTTATGGTTTATCAATGAATATTAAAGTATGGTGTCATCCATAATTCTCTTGTTTGGAGATTGATGGGTAACACTCATGCAAATGCGCATGGCATATTTAGAGTTTCAGTGACATCTTGCCTTGAAATTAATTAACTTAAGTATGTTGGACAATTGTAGAATCTATCTATTATATAATTAAAACACATGACAAACAACGGCCAGGATTAAACCTATATACATCATTAAGGAAGAGTGGCTCAGATTAGAACTGCGGAGAGATTCGCTAAAAGAAACCCTGCGGGGTATAGAAACCACGTAGGAAACCAATACTACAGGAAGTCCTTTCCCTACACGATTCTCTTTCCTAGGCAGTTGTGGCGCAGATTTCCTTCCAATTGCATTGTCCCATGCATGCATAAAAAGTCAGCCGCCTCTCCCTGTTGTTAATTGACGGAGAAACAATATGTTTATTTGATGATTTGCTTGATGTAGTTACAGGAAGATCGATCAATTAAGGTCAATAGAGAGAGGAGAGGAAGTGAAGATGGGGGAGCGTCCGAAAATTGTGTCGGCGAGCTTTCTTCCTCGCCTCTTTTCAACACAGCCAAGGATCCCAATCTAAGTCAACCGCCGTCTGGAGCTGGAGAGGTTATTCACTACATGCCAATCTACGGCCAGCAGTCCGACGCCGGTGAAGCCTAGGTCAAGGGCCACTTTCCGGCCGAGACGCAGCCCTATTTGTCTTGGTTTGGTACGTCAGCCAGTTAACTCTCGCTCCTATCCGTAGATCATCAGGTTTCAATCTTGCCTCATACACCACATGCGGCCAACACCAATGTAGATCAATCAATTATGATTTGCCTCATGCACATAGCCGGACTGATTATTGCTAAAGGAATCATGCACGAGTGGAACATGAATCGATGGAGAGAAGCAAGATTCGGCTCACGAACATAGCCAGCTAACGTCTAGCCCTAGAAGCATGCGCCGGTGAACCCTCTGTTGCACGCCTACATAGCACATACATGAGGCCAGCTCTCAATCGATTAATCCATATTTTGCACATCTATGCTCTCGCATACTGTCCGGCAAAATTTGAATCTGTTTTTTAAATAAATCCACCACTTATGCCATTAAATTTACAAATGATCGTACTTTTGCTCAGATAAAGAAATTTCTTCCTCCATGATTATTTGAAGCATGTCTTTGATTCTTTTCTTTTTGCAGGGAGGATGCCTTTCATTCAGACAAGCCGTATGTGATTTCTTCTGTTTCTTATCGATATATTATTGGCAGCGAATTGAGCCTATATGCTTTTCATGAGGGAGAGAAATAATATATCTCGGCAGTTGATCGTCCTCTTCAACACCCCAACATAAGAGATTCTAGCCTATACGTTTTGCAAGATGGAGAAATCTTATCCACCAGTGTCGCTGCCAGCGTCGCCTACAATGCCCCAACATAAAATCTCCAATGTGCTCGAGGAGGCGTGGATTGCAACATCACAATGGCAAATTCGACGACAGAGATCTCACGCCAACAAGCTTGACAAGCATACAAAAAGCAATAAGTATACGATGAATCTGCATGGCGACATTTATCCGGCGAGAAGCAACATCACCGAAAATCCATACACGTCCCCTACAATGCCCGAGCATAAAACCGCCTTTGAGCTCGAGGCATGGATGGCAATCTCACGATGAAAATAATTGACGTATGTGATCTCACGGCAGCGATCTTGACTAACATAGAACAAGCCAAGTCTACAACGAGTCTGCATGCGGACTTTGATCCAGCGAGAAGCAATTGTTGGAAAGCCATGTGGACGATTTGGATTGATGCCGACAAAAAAACATTGCTTAAACTGACAACAATGCATCAAGTCGATTCAAATAGGATTCTGATCGTTATGCATTTGCAACCACTTCATTGGATGGTGACGGTAGCCACACACATGCTGGACGTTTTCAAGGTAAGTTGGCCATACTTGGGACGATCTATCAATCTTTCAAATGAAAACTGAACTTGCTAATTTACCTTTGTTACATATTTGGAATTTCACATAGAAAGTATGCTTCCTTATCCACCTAATAAGAAGTTAATTTATCTACTATAGTTTTGGATGTACACTACTGTTGAAAAAATGATTCTTCATTTAATCATTGTAATCTTGAATTAATCACTATTAGCGGTACACATATTCCATCGTGATGAATTCATCTACATGCAAAAATGTATAGGCCATTAATTTAAACTTTTACTGCTGGGATTTGAAATTTTAATGCAAGTGATATGTATGTTTAAGGTCCGAGTGCATGAAGGACTCAGACTGCAAATGGACATCAGTTCAGTTCATGCATGTACGTACGTGAGTTAAAAAAAAGGAAACGCATTGTAATGCTACATCTAACGGAAGATCAAAACATGCAGCAAGGTAGGGCGCATGCCGGCCTGTTTGTTAAAAGTAAACAAGTGCAAGCATGAACTGACATCTACATGCTAAGGGAATAGGAACGAAGAGTAAAATATGATGGACTGGATCGTTTTTGTGGTACTCCACCACCAGACGGTTCGCTAATCACTATGAAGATGTAGTTGGTATTTCTGGAAAAAAACCGTAAGACAAGACAATTTTAGCCGAGCAAGACCATTGTGCGGAAGGATAACCCATTGGTGGTATAACGATATGCACCAGTTGTACCCGTATGCATGAATGAGAGTGAGTGTTTGTTTTAGCAATCTTATAAATGAAAAAACCGATATAAATACATTGCCTTGAATGGACAATGAGGTGTGCCCAGCTTCAAATTAGCAAGGCTCCTAACAAGTAATATATTGCTTCATTTTCAGGATTTTGTCGTAACATGATTATTTCAATGTACTATAGGTATTATAATTCACATGATTGATTGATTAAGAAGGACCATAATAGGTAGTGGATATCGCAATTGTATCAAGTACATCACTCAGGTTCGATAATGTTCCCGTTGATGGCAAAATAAATGCTGCATACTTGAGCAAGCAAAATACAAACCGAAGGGTAGAGTACAACATAATAAAACTTTCAAGCCTAAACAATGCACATACTCACGCTTTGCAGTGATAACATGTGAAAGTGGTTCATCTAGCCGCGCAATTGCGCGGGCCAACAAGCTAGTTATCTCATTATAAAATAAGTAAAGAGTCAATATGACTTGGAATTTATAGTTTAAAGTTGAGATATAGTCTTGTAGGATAAAACATTGAGAAGGTATAATGAAAAAGGATATAAAACACTCTTGTTAGACTCTAGTATCTTTTGAGCAAATTAATGATCATGGATATTTCAATACTTATGCTCTTGAATGTGAATGTAAAGGAAGGCACCTGAAGTTTCAGTTAGCCATGGAAAGTGTAAGATAAAGGTGGTATAGAGCATAGGAACTTGATTGAGATATCCGTGACTAAAATTTGCACTAGTTACTAGTGAAGCCAGGCTGAAACAATTTTTATATATGCCTATCTTTTCATTTGTCTTCTTTGAACTTGTTATCCAATGAGAGTCTATCTTGTCTTTAAATTTCAGCAAAGTATAAAAGATTGTAATGCTTGCCATGAAGAGAAAAAGCATGTGAAAAATAATATGATTCGATTGTCTAACATACAATGGTTATTTGCGTTCAAAAGTAAGGGGTGATTGCTAGATCTTCTACTTATGTTGCCCTTATATGTATGAGTTTTAGTTCATTAATCTTACATTGCAACTGAATATGATAATGATACAATGCTCGTATTTATTTATCAACCATAAGTCCATTGTTGCATGTAATGATCTATGTCCTTACTTACTCGAGGACGAGTAAAGGTTTAAGCTTGGGGGAGTTGATACGTGCATTTTATATCATCATTTATGCAACCTTTTGTAGCATATTATAATGTTATTTGCACTGTTATATCATTGTTTTTACATGTTTTAGATGATTTAGGGGACTTTCATACAAAGTCCCTATTTTTGGTATTTAATTTCTGGGAGGCAGAAAACCCCCCTTTTCTTGTTTTTATTGTTTCAGGAGTTTCAGGAACCCAAATAATAAAAGGAAAAATACCACGGAGGTTTTTCATCGGAAGGAAGGGAATGGAAAGAAGACCGAAGAGAGGAGTGCCACGAGGGCCAAAAGAGGGGGTCCACGCGGCCCATGTACCTGGCCGCGTGGGACCCACTAAAAGTGGCCTCGGGCACCTCCTCGCCTGGGGCTTTTTAGCAACGCCTTCATCTTGCCCGAAAACCTACGCCCTAATTTTCACGAAACCATCCGAGGCCGCGGCGGCGGCGAAACTCCTGATTCCCTCCGAGGGGGATCAGATCCTGTTGCTCCGGAGCTCCGGAGAAGGGGGAAATAATCGTCATCGTCATCACCTCTCCTCCTTGGCGTGGGAGGAGGCCTCTACATCATCATCCCCATCAAGACCATCACCATCTCCATCATCATCACCGTGATCCACTCTGTTCCCTCGTAGTTTGAGAGTTGCTATACCCTAGATACTTGTCTTGTGCTAATATTCATGTTTGTGATTGAGTACTTGTCATTATTTGTGGGTGAAGTTATATTTTCAGATTGTGTTGTACCACTTATGCCACTGAATATCATCATGTTTGCACGTTGTGATTAGTTCCCGTATGTTCCTGAGGGCATAGGATGAATTGGCAATGATTTATATATAACATGTGTTGGTATTTTGTCAAGAGTTTATCTTTTATGTGATTCTATGATGGTGTTGTGCGAACGTCGACTGCACAACACTTCACCTATATGGGCTCATAGGAGAACACCGTAGTATAATGAATCGAGGAAGACTTGGGAGGACAAGTAAACCTGAGACAGAGTCATGAAGTTATATTATGAGGGTATTAGTATCGGGGACCTTAGAGTGTAATGCTATGGTGGGACATTATGTCTTAATAATTCTTCTGCAGTCATTTACTTGGCCACATGATCCATCATAAGGGGTTGTAGTCTATTTATTTAGTTATATTGAATTATGGCTCCGTCCAAAGAAGATTAAAACTTGACAAGATATTCAACGTGTTGTTTAATAAATCTCTATGCCTAGCATTATCCATGTCGCCCTCGGGAACGTTTTCCACATATAAGTTACACATCACTTGAGCTTGTCCTCTTACCACATAAGAGGATTGGGCTTTCTCTGTTTGAGAGCTTTCACTTGCTACTATTTATTTTCTGCATTGCAACTATACAACCAAACATACCAAAAACACTTGCATCTTTTATTGTTTTATTTATCAATCTTGCTAACCAATACCTTCAGCTCCTCGTGGGTTCGACAACCTTTTCTAATCGAAAGGTACTACAATTGATCTCCTGCATTTGGGAGTCATCAGCTGGATGATTACATAAGATAAAGTAAGAAATTGTTACGTATACCCCACTCGACAGGCTCGGGGGCTGGACAATTACATAAGTTAACAAGATATTGTTTTACACACCCCACTCGGCAGGCTCGGGGGCTGCGGATCTGCGTATATTCTACTATACAAAGTATAAATATTTACATTGGCTCATCTTTAATGGGCATGTTAGGGCCAATGAGTTGATCATAAAAACGCTCCACCAGCGTATTGGCAGCAGCCACAGTCCCATCTAGATCTTCTTGGTCCAGCTGTGAGCCAATCGCAGGAGGAGGAAGCTGCAAAAAAGGCCGATGGCTACGAACGTATGCCATGGCGGCATTGGCTCCAAGCATAACTCTTCGGGTGATTGCCTCCCGAATTGTATCTGAAGATTGAAAGAGGTCAACCAACGCATGGATTCCCTGTGGCTGCGGCCCAGTAGGAAACAAGTAGTGGTTGATGCGCAGAAATGCCGCCCTGCACCGCTCAAGAAGGATGGCGCCTCGAAACACTCGATCCTTCAGCGTGGCAAGCTTGCAGGCACGGAACCTGTCCAACCAAAAGTGATGTCGACCAGATGTTGGATCATCAGCAACACTATCCAAACGTTCGTTGACACGCTCCTCTTCAGCTTCGAAGCTAAGAACAAAAACTGCAAGGTACAAGTCGAGTAAGCAAAAAAGCTATGCCACAACTTATGTAGAAACCAAAAGAGCAATCCTCACCATCGAGCTGCCTGTTCACAATTTCTACTTTGCCAAGCACATAATCTTCTCGTTGGGTGGCATAAGTTGGCATCCCCTTGAGTATTTTCAGCTCAGTTTGGGCATTCTTTAGTTCCTGCTCCAGTTTTGCCACTCGTTTCTTTGCATATGCTAACACTTTGATATCGTTAGCCACTTGAGCGGGCGTCCGAGTGTCAGTACGAGGTAATGTGGGCCTGGCTGACGCACGTTCAGGCGGCTGTCCAAAGCATAAGCACAAAATCTCAGAAGAGAAATAAGAAGCAAAGTGACTCAAATACAGGTGATCAAATTAAGCATTTATACATCATAGCATTCATTCACATAACAGAGTAGCAAAAGCACACATGATTCGTGTGAATTATATTACAAGTCATAAAGAAGCGGCTACCCTAAACATGGGACACAGACTCCGACCTAGCCCTACGCGACTGAGACTGAGCAGCGATCACAGTTGACCTGCGCTCCATAGTGCGGATGCAGATGTCAGACAGTCGCACAGCGGCGTCGGTCACACCTTTCAAAGACAACGGCTTCCCATCTGACTTTTTGGGGAAGTCAGACAGTATAGTCTCGTAATCAATCGATACGCCGTTACCTAAGAGGAGCTTGAGGGTGGACTCCGAGCCGCTACCGTGAGATCGCGAGCAAAAGCTGCCATGGTCGAGGAGCCTGGACCAAGGACGTCTGCAAAGCCTTGGGCAGTCGAAGGAACCTCGCTTGATGGAAGCACTTCCTAGAAACACAGCGCCAAGTGTGCTTGAGGAAGTGGCCAGGGAGTTCTTCGCTTGCATAATCGTAGCATCCAGCTCCCCGAGAGCATGGTCAAGTGACAAGTCGTCACTCACCACATCTGCGGGTGCTGGTACACTAGCAGCTCCTTCATATGTTGAAAAAAGAAACAAATCGACTGTTAGCACGAGAGAAAAGAGGAAAACACAATCAGGGAGGAAATTTACAAACCTTCAATGACACGCGCAAGGCTGGATACCCGCCCAGCATATTCTTTCTCGCGCAAAGTGGCCGCGTTTCGGGCGTCGTCTAGCTCTTTCTTCGAGCCAGTTCGCTGATCGGCGAGTTGCTTCTCCATCTCCCTCACTCGCTTTTCCAGATCAGATGCCCGCTCCTTGGCTAACTTCTTGTCGCCTATGATAGACAATGAACACCTC
This sequence comes from Poa pratensis, assembly GCA_947311845.1. Taxonomy (NCBI): domain Eukaryota; kingdom Viridiplantae; phylum Streptophyta; class Magnoliopsida; order Poales; family Poaceae; genus Poa; species Poa pratensis. Next base: position 73,729,532 of record CAMZMU010000027.1, on the reverse strand, counting down.
AATTACAAGAAAGCATAAAAACAGGTAAAAAATTCAGGTGAAGCCAACACAACTTACGGCTCAGTTGGTCCACATCGGAGCGAAGGGAGTCCCATTCTTCCTCCATCTGGACATAAGCTTTGCCCGATGCGACCATGTTGCAGAAGAAGGGCTGCAAAGCACACACAAATCGTGTCAGCTAAGCAAAAAGGGCTTCAAGTACAAAGAAGTAAACGAAGTTACTCACATGCTCAGCCTAGGAAGAAGTCTTTGAAGTAGATGGCCCAGCATCCAAAGCAGAAACAGGCACCGTCTTGCCCACATCAGTCGCCTCAACCACAAGGTTGGTTTCGGCTGCGTCTGGAGTAGTCTTGGGAGGACTCACAGGGGAGTCCTCCACGACTGCCAATGGGCGCAGTTGCCAGTCACTAGTGCTGCAAAGGAGTAAAAGATTGCATAAGAACAAGCATTAGCAGAAACAATGCAGATACAAATGAATCACAACGCGTACCTGTTCTCATCCTCATCTGTATCAGGTTCTGCTCCAATTGGTGGGCCTCCAAAGTTAAGAGTTCCTCTCAAAGTTGGGGGAGGACGAGAAGCCAATGGAGCGACAGTCAGGGCAGCGTCCCTAACAGGTGGGGAGGAGCCCGAGTCCCCATCGTCCTTCAAATCTGCGTCCCTCGAGTGAGAGCTCGAGGACACAGAAAGATTCAGACGACGACGCTTAGCAGCAGGATTCGCTGCAGGTGAATCGTCCTTCTACACCTCATTCGCTTCCTCTTCGGCTTCTTCTGCGCTGGAGGTATGCGCGGAAGGAATGGGTGACAGGGATGTTGCATTCCCCACCTCTTGCAAAGCCACCTCGTCGGTGGGACCTGATTTAGGAAGGGGGGAAGAGAGGAGGCAGTCGAGTGCCCTTGCACGTACACGAAAAGCAAACTCAAAAACCATACAGGTAAACGCAGAAAGTATGAAGAACCAAAAGCAGCAAAAGTATGATGCTAAAATTTACCTCGGGTAAGGGGTGCTCAAGATCATAAGGAGCGCGGGCGCAGTCGAAGTTGCATGGATCCGTCTGCTTGAGGCTGGTGATGGACCTCACATGATTGTCCAGCTCATTCTTCGACATCTCCTCTTGCTCATCCGCGTGGCGTCGAGTGGACCTTCATACTGCCACATCGGGTGAGCTCGGACGCGGAGTGGCCACACTCGACGCTTGACAAAGGTGCCAATAAGGTTGACACCAGATACGGTCTCAAGCATCTCGCTTATCCGCTTCAGAAGGGGCACCGCCTCCACGATTTCTTCAGTCAATAGCGGATGATCCCAGGCGTTGGTCTTGAGCAGAGGCTTGCGAGCAGAAAACACAGGGATGCCCTCCTGATCGACTTGCACGTAAAACCACCTGCTTCTCCATCCTTGGGCGGAGTCGACCATTCGCAAGTTGAAGTACTCGACATCGTTCTTCACCTGTATGTCGAATCCGCCGACGGGGAAGGGTGGCCGCCACCACAGTTGTGGCGCACATTGAAGACCGACTTCCACAAAGGCCAGCTTGGGGATACCCCCAAGAAGCACTCGCACAAAACAATAAAACATGCAATGTGCAGAATGCTATTGGGGGAATCATGGATTTGTACGACATATGCGTATAGCAAACCACGGAAAAAATCGTGGAGAGGAAGAGCAAATCCACGAGGCAAAAACTCCGCAAAGCAAACGCGCTCCCCAGGGCGAGGTTCAAGGAATACCTCTCCATTGGAGGGGACGCGGTGAAAGTGCATGTGTTGCCCATGCGTGGTTTTGGTAATTAATGACAATCCTTATGGACTAATGTTTGCATTGAGATATTGAAAGTGCATGTGTTGCCCCATGCGTGGTTTTGGTAATTAATGACAATCCTTATGGACTAATGTTTGCATTGAGATATACTTGTAGATCTTGTCCATAGGAAATGTTTGGAGTTCATGTGTTGGACTCTAGAAGATGACATGATGATCAATGCTCTATTCAAGGGTTTATATGAAGAATGGTCATATGTAGAGAAGATGAAGTGCAAGTTCAAGAGAAGAATCTCGAAGAAATCATATGCTTGAAGCTTGCCACCCATTTGGAGATAGTGGTCAAGTGAAGATGTTCCTAAGAGTGGCACTCCCATCTTGGTGTATGGGGGAGCAACATTTGAATCTTCACCAAGCAAAGCGCAATCAAGAAAGGTGGTCCACTTGAAGAGATCAAGATCGTCATCATCTAGCTCAAGTGGAATGCGCAAGGCAAAGATATGATCTTGATAGGTTTTCTATTTTACCGGTCTCATGTTGTTAGTGGGAGATCGGGTTTTAGGATAGACGGCGTACTATCAAGTGGGGTTCTCAAGTGAGTAACTTGATCGCATCTTTGTGGAGAGCTCATACCTTTGCATACTTGGCATATCATCTTTCTTGGTTCTTATTTGGCTTTTCTCCTTGTTGGGTTTTGGTGCTTGTCATGATCTTCATGACAAGCCAAGTTCTTCGAAAACAGATTTCATTTGGAAAACTTGTTGCGTTCTTGGTGTTGGAAATATTACCGGTCCTCCTCGAGATAAGGTCCACACCTCCCATGTGTGATATTGCTAGCGCTAAGTTCACGAGGGAATATCTCCCCAGCAACAGCACCGAAACAATGCTTGTACGTCACACGTCAGTTGGGAACCCCAAGAGGAAGGTATGATGAGTGCAGCAGCAAGTTTTCCCTCAGTATGAAACCAAGGTTTAATCGAACCAGTAGGAAAACGAGGTTTGCTTCGAAGGTGTTGGTGAAGGAGTGTAGTGCGGCGCAACACCAGGGATTCCGGTGCCAACGTGGAACCTGCACAACACAATCAAATTACTTTGCCCCAACTTAACAGTGAGGTTGTCAATCTCACCGGCTTGCTGAAAACAAAGGGTTAAACGTATCGAATGGAAATGATGTTTGTTTGCATAAAACAGTAGAGAACAATGATTGCAGTAGATTGTATTTCAGATGTAAAAGAATGGACCGGGGTCCACAGTTCACTAGTGGTGTCTCTCCAATAAGATAACTAACATGCTGGGTAAACAAATTACAGCTGGGCAATTGACAATTGATAAGTGCATATAACATGCATGTGTGAGCTGTGGTGTCTACTATGAGATTCATTTGGGCATTACGACAAAGTACATAGACCGCTATCCAGCATGCATCTATGCCTAAATAGTCCACTTTCCGGTTAACATCCGTACCCCTTCCAGTATTAAGTTGCAAGCAACAGACAATTGCATTAAGTAATGTGCGTAATGTAAACAATACATTCATCCTTGAATAAAGCATTGCTGTTTTACCCCTAGTGGCAACAACACATCTACAACCTTAGAACTTGCTGTCACTATCCCAGGTTAAATAGAGGTTGAACCCAACTATCATGCATAAATACCCCCTCTTGGAGTCACAAGTATTCACTTGGCCAAGGCTTCAACAAGTAACGGAGAGCATGCAAGATCACAAATGACATAGACATGATAATATAATATTCAGCTCCACATAGGTATCAATATAAGTCAGATCCCAGCAAACACAACATGTAGCATTACAATAAGATGATCTTGATCATGATAGGCAGCTCACAAGATCTAAACATGATGGCACAAGTGGAGAAGACAACCATCTAGCTACTGCTATGGACCCATAGTCCAAGGATGAACTACTCACGCATCACTCCGGAGGCGGGCATGGCGATGTAGAGCCCTCCGGTGATGATTCCCCTCTCCGGCAGGGTGCCGGGAAGAGCTTCAGAACCCCCCGAGTTAGGGTTGACGACGGCGGCGGCAGCGAATATGTTCTGGATGAAAGGCTCGGTGTTTTAGGGTTTTCACGTCTCGGGGAATAAATAGGCGAAGGGGCGATGTCGGCGGACCCCCGAGGGGCCCAAACCACAGGCGGCGCGGCTGGGCCCACTGCCGCCGCCAGGTGGTTTGGCCACCTCGTGGCTCTTCGTCTCTCCTTCGGACTCCGTGTACGTGTGGAAAAATAGGGACTTGGCCTTTTGTTTCGTGCAATTCCGAGAATATTTCCAGAAGTAACTTTCTGAAACCAAAAACAGCAGAAAACAGGGAACTGGCACTGTGGCATCTTGTTAATAGGTTAGTCCCAGAAAATGCATAAAAGTGATATGAAGTGTATATAAAACATGTAGCAAATGGTATAATATAAGCATGGAACAGCAGAAATTATGGATACGTTGGAGACGTATCAAGCATCCCCAAGCTTAGTTCTACTCGTCCTCGAGTAGGTAAAACGATAACAACAAATAATTTCTGAGGAGACATGCTTTCACACAATCTTGATCAATATATTGCAAGGCTCATGTCATGAATGAAGTGACTCAAAGCAATGATCTATAGTTTGCTAACAAATAGATAAAGAGTAAACAATGAATCATATAAGCAAAAACTTTTCATGAATAGTACTTTCAAGACAAGCATCAAAAAGTTTTGCATAAGAGGTAACTCATAAAGCAATAGATTCAAAGTAAAAGGCATTGAAGCAACACAAAGGATGATTAAGTTTCAGCATTGCTTTCAACTTGTAACATGTATATCTCATGGATAGTTGTCAACATAAAGCAATATAACAAGTGCAATAAGTAAACATGTAAGAATCAATGCACACAAAGTTGACACAAGTGTTTGCTTCTAAGATAGAAAGGAGTAGGTAAACTGACTCAACATAAAGTAAAAGATAGGCCCTTCGCAGAGGGAAGCAGGGATTAAATCATGTGCTAGAGCTTTTTAAGTTTTCGAAAGCATATAGAGAGCACAAAATAAGTATTTGAGAGGTGTTTGTTGTTGTCAACGAATGGTAGTGGGCACTCTAACCCCCTTGTCAACCAGACTTTCAAGAGCGGCTCCCATGAAGGACGTTATCTCTACCAGCAAGGTAGATCATCCCTCTTCTCTTTTGTTTACACATGTATTTTAGTTTCTTTATAGATGACACTCCTCCCAACCTTTTGCTTACACAAGCCATGGCTAACCGAATCCTCGGGTGCCTTCCAACATTCACATACCATGGAGGAGTGTCTATTTGCAAATTAAGTTGCTTACTGATAAATCAGGGCAAAACATGTGAAGAGAATTATTAATGAAAGTTGTAATTAATTGGGGCTGGGCACCCCGTTGCCAGCTCTTTTTGCAAATTATTGGATAAGCGGATGTATATGCCACTAGTCCATTGGTGAAAGTCTGTCAGAAGTAAATGACAAGATTGAAAGATAAAACACCACATACTTCCTCATGAGCTATAAAACATTGACACAAATAAGGAGTAATAAAGTTTTGAATAGTTTAAAGGTAGCACATGAAATATTTACTTGGAATGGCAGGAAATACCACATAGTAGGTAGGTATGGTGGACACAAATGGCATGGGTTTTGGCTCAAGTTTTGGATGCACGAGAAGCATTCCCTCTCAGTACAGAGTTTAGGCTAGCAAGGTTGTTTGAAGCAAACACAAGTATAAACCGGTACAGCAAGAATCACATAAAAACATATTGCAAGTATTATAAGACTCTACACTGTCTTCCTTGTTGCTCAAACATTTTACCAGAAAATATCTAGACCTTAGAGAGAACAAATATGCATCCCAAGTCTCAACAAGCTCTACGGTAGTTCTCCACTACTAGGCTTTAACTACATGATGCAAGAGCTTAAACATGATCTACTTGAGAGCTCAAAACAATTGCAAAGCATCAAATCGAAACAAGACAATGATCTACAAGAATGCATATGTCTTTTCCAATACCAACTACTACATGTAGCATTTTCTTTCTTCCAAACAAACACCAATCAATTTATTTAAACATAAACTCTCCAAATGATAATATAATGCAGCAAGAGAGTATTTATAAACAAGTGCTAACAGCTCGAAGAGATGCATGAAAAACAGGAGCTAAAAGCACTGCAGTAGCTAGTTAAGAATACTCAACAAATATAAGTGAAGAACATGAGTATTCACATGAAAAAGCGGAGCGTGTCTCTCTCCCACACAAGGATTGCTAGGATCCGAATTTATTCAAACAAAAACAAAAATAAAACACACAGACGCTCCAAGTAAAGCGCATAAGATGTGAAAGAATTAAAATATAGTTTCACTAGAGATGACCTGATAAGTTTGTTGATGAAGAAGGGGATGCCTTGGGCATCCCCAAGCTTAGACGCTTGAGTCTCTCTGAATATGGTTGGGATGAACCACGGGGGCATCCCCAAGCTTAGGCTTTTCACTCTTCTTGATCACATAATATCACCCTTCTCGCTTGATCCTTGAAAACTTCCTTCACACCAAACTCAAGACAGTTCTCATTAGAGGGTTAGTGCATAATCAAAAATTCTCATATTCTGTAATGATACAATCAATCCCAAAGCTTCTGGACATTAGCTACAGCCACCAATGCTTTGTGGAGCAAAGAAATCCACACAAACACAGTAAAAGAGCGAATGCAAAACAAAAGGCAGAATCTGTCAAAAACAGAACAGTCTGGAATGACGAATTTTTTCGAGGCACTTAAGTTGCTCAGATGGATCTGGCCTAAAATAATGAAAGTTGCGTACATATCTCAGGAATATGCGTGATTTTTTCAGAATTTTTTGAATTTTCTACAGGGAGATAAGCTCAAATCCGTGACAGCTAAAAATCTGTCACTGCGCAGAAATCCAAATCTTGCATCAACTTTCAATATAGAACTTTACTTGGCACAACATTGCGATAAAATAAAGATACAAAGGAGTTGCTACAGAAGTAACAAAACTCCTTGACTCAAAGAAAACAAAAATAACAGCAAATAAAAACGATGGGTTGTCTCCCATAAGCGCTTTTCTTTAACGCCTTTCAGCTAGGCGCAGAAAGTGAAAATCAAGTGTTGTCAAGTGGCAAATCATTCAAATCATCAAAAGCTTCTTCCAACACACAGCTTGTAACAATGGGTATCTTAGATGTTCCTGGAGGTGTTTCATTACCTTTAACCGTACTAAAAGTTTTATCAATTTTAAGCTCATAATGAGTCTTTGGTTTTGGCACTTTAGGAACATACATAAACTTTTGCTCTCTACCCACATAAACTTTCTCCTTTTTAGACTTAAGAGAAGTAAAGGTTGAACTTAAGGTTTCAATAGCTTCCTCTAACTCATCAATTCTATGATTTTGGGTGTCATGGATATTATTATCCTCAAGAACAGTGATTCTTTCATTGATGGTGGCTATTGATTCATTAGTCTTACCAATACAATCAAGAAAATTTGGAAAAAAATTCTCCATAGAGTCTAACTTATTTATAACATCCTCCAAGGTGATCTCAATTTTAATATCTTTAGTGGGTGGTGTTCCTACCAAACTTTCAATAATATTACAGGCTTCTAAAGCAGGAGTACCCAAGAAATTTCCACCTGTAAGAGTGTCTAGAACATACCTATACCAACTAGAGATACCAACATAAAAGTTCCTAAGGAGGATAGTGGTAGAGTGTTTCTTAGTACATCTATGATGAGCATCACTAATTCTATACCAAGCATCTTTCAAATTTTCACCTCCTAGTTGCCTAAAAGAACGAACTTCAACTTCAGGAGCATTCATTTTGAAAAACAAAATCAAACCGAATTAAACAAGTAACTAATTTTTTTGTGTTTTTGATAAAGAGAGCAAACAAGACTAAATAAAAATAAACTAAGCAAGACAAATAACAAAGTAAAGAGATTGGGTGTGAGAGACTCCCCTTGCAGAAGCAATTCGGTTTTCCCCGGCAACGGCGCCAGAAAACGTGTTGCTAGCGCTAAGTTGACGAGGGAATATCTCCCCGGCAACAGCCAGAAACAATGCTTGTACGTCACACGTCAGTTGGGAACCCCAAGAGGAAGGTATGATGAGTGCAGCAGCAAGTTTTCCCTCAGTATGAAACCAAGGTTTAATCGAACCAGTAGGAAAACGAGGTTGCTTCGAAGGTGTTGGTGAAGGAGTGTAGTGCGGCGCAACACCAGGGATTCCGGTGCCAACGTGGAACCTGCACAACACAATCAAATTACTTTGCCCCAACTTAACAGTGAGGTTGTCAATCTCACCGGCTTGCTGAAAACAAAGGGTTAAACGTATCGAATGGAAATGATGTTTGTTTGCATAAAACAGTAGAGAACAATGATTGCAGTAGATTGTATTTCAGATGTAAAAGAATGGACCGGGGTCCACAGTTCACTAGTGGTGTCTCTCCAATAAGATAACTAACATGCTGGGTAAACAAATTACAGCTGGGCAATTGACAATTGATAAGTGCATATAACATGCATGTGTGAGTGTGGTGTCTACTATGAGATTCATTTGGGCATTACGACAAAGTACATAGACCGCTATCCAGCATGCATCTATGCCTAAATAGTCCACTTTCCGGTTAACATCCGTACCCCTTCCAGTATTAAGTTGCAAGCAACAGACAATTGCATTAAGTAATGTGCGTAATGTAAACAATACATTCATCCTTGAATAAAGCATTGCTGTTTTACCCCTAGTGGCAACAACACATCTACAACCTTAGAACTTGCTGTCACTATCCCAGGTTAAATAGAGGTTGAACCCAACTATCATGCATAAATACCCCTCTTGGAGTCACAAGTATTCACTTGGCCAAGGCTTCAACAAGTAACGGAGAGCATGCAAGATCACAAATGACATAGACATGATAATATAATATTCAGCTCCACATAGGTATCAATATAAGTCAGATCCCAGCAAACACAACATGTAGCATTACAATAAGATGATCTTGATCATGATAGGCAGCTCACAAGATCTAAACATGATGGCACAAGTGGAGAAGACAACCATCTAGCTACTGCTATGGACCCATAGTCCAAGGATGAACTACTCACGCATCACTCCGGAGGCGGGCATGGCGATGTAGAGCCCTCCGGTGATGATTCCCCTCTCCGGCAGGGTGCCGGGAAGAGCTTCAGAACCCCCCGAGTTAGGGTTGACGACGGCGGCGGCAGCGAATATGTTCTGGATGAAAGGCTCGGTGTTTTAGGGTTTTCACGTCTCGGGGAATAAATAGGCGAAGGGGCGATGTCGGCGGACCCCCGAGGGGCCCAAACCACAGGCTGGCGCGGCTGGGCCCACTGCCGCGCCGCCAGGTGGTTTGGCCACCTCGTGGCTCTTCGTCTCTCCTTCGGACTCCGTGTACGTGTTGGAAAAATAGGGACTTGGCCTTTTGTTTCGTGCAATTCCGAGAATATTTCCAGAAGTAACTTTCTGAAACCAAAAACAGCAGAAAACAGGGAACTGGCACTGTGGCATCTTGTTAATAGGTTAGTCCCAGAAAATGCATAAAAGTGATATGAAGTGTATAAAAACATGTAGCAAATGGTATAATATAAGCATGGAACAGCAGAAATTATGGATACGTTGGAGACGTATCAGATATCTCCTCCATATTTGTGACCCTTAATATTTCCAACGCAATTGGATTCAGCTGTTTTGGAGTTCTTACGAGAAAGTTATTGCATTTCAGGTTTTGCAGTTTCACTGCTCTTAGACCGGAGTCTCCGGTCTTCCGGACTGGAGTCTCCGGTCCTTAGGGTTTCCCTGTCGAAGTTTTGGATGTTTAGCTCCTGGACTAGGCCGGAGTATCCAGCCCTTGGGCCGGAGTCTCCGCCCCTGTCCTGAAGTTTTTGGCCCCTGTGGCCAGAATGTTTGGCCGTGCTACCCTGTGCTCTTTATTGCTCAGCCCCTCGTGGGGGCGGAGTTTCCGGCCTCTGTAGGCCGGAGTTTCCGCCCCAGGCCGGAGTTTCCGGTAACTTGGACCGGAAACTCCGTGCAAATCTTGCTGCAACGGCTCTTTTTCTGGGAAGGGTATAAATACCCCTGCACCTACCTCCAGCCAGTTAGCTGAGCCCAGCAACCTTTACTTTCTCTCTCCTCCATTGTTGCAAGATCATTTCTTTGATATCTCCCAATCCCTCCACCCAAACTCTTTGATCTTTGGAGGATTGAAGGAGAAGACCTAGATCTACATTTTCACCAATCAATCTCTCCTCTAAGTGAGGGGAACATAGTGGATCTAGTTCTTGGAGTTCTTGAGTGGTTCTCCTCTTTATTCTTCCTCTCTTATTCCCCCATAAGCATTTGTTGCTTTGTTGGAATTTGAGAGTGGAGGACTTGAGCACTTGTGCTCTTGCCTTTTGCATTTGGTGCATCGGTGTGCTCTCCACGAGGATTCGTGAAGTTGAAAGCTTGTGAACTTGTTACTCTTGGGTCCTTGGACCCTAGATGCCTTTGTGGTGGTTGGACCCTTGTGTGGTCACTTGAAGCCGTTCGGAAGCCCCCAATCCCATTGTGGGTTGTGCCTCGGATTGTTGTTGAAAGCCGTTCGGGAGCCCCCAATCCCATTGTGGGTTGTGCCCCGGATTGTTGTTGAAAGGCTCCGGATTCCGCCTCGAAGGAATACCGATAGTGGAAGGTGAACCAAACCTTTGTGGTGCGGTTCATCGGAGAAGAGGGTGAAACCTTTGTGGTTGTTGAACCGTTGTGTCGGTTCACACCTCTCCAACGAGACGTACTCCCTTTCAAGGAGGAACTCGGGAATACATCCTCGTCTCCGCGTGGTTCGGTTATTTCTATACCCAAGCTTTTTACTTATGCACTTTACCTTGTGATAGCCTTCGTGCTTGAAGTATTCCATATTGCTATCATCTTGTTGCTTGTCTTGCTTAGCATAAGTTGTTGGTGCACATAGGTGAGCCTAGTTTATTTAGGTTGTTGGCTTGTTAATTTAAACACCTAGTTTTATTCCGCAATTAGCAAGACTAAACCGGAAAAGTTTTAATCGCCTATTCACCCCCCTCTGGGCGACATCATTGTCCTTTCAGATATACTTGTAGATCTTGTCCATAGGAATTGATTGGAGTTCATGTGTTGGAGTCTAGAAGATTACATGATGATCAATGCTCTACTCAAGGGTTTATATGAAGAATGGTCATGTGTAGAGAAGATGAAGTGCAAGCTCAATATGATCCATCTCGAAAGATATCATTTGATTGAAGCTTGCAAAGGAGACATGAAGACGGAGCTTAGCGAGGCCCTCCCATAATGGAGACATGAAAGGTAACGACATTTGAATCTTCACCAAGCAAAGCGCAATCAAGAAAGGTGTTCCAACTTGAGAGAGTAAAGATCGTCATCATCGAGCTCAAGTGGAATGCGCAAGGCAAAGGTATGATCTTGATAGGTTTTCTATTTTACCGGTCTCATGTTGTTAGTGGGAGATCGGGTTTTAGGATAGACGGCGTACTATCAAGAGGGGCTCTCAAGTGAGTAACTTGATCGCATCTTTGTGGAGAGCTCAAACATTTGCATACTTGGCATATCATCTTTCTTGGTTCGTATTTGGTTCTTCTCCTTGTTGGGTGTTGGTGCTTGTTGTGATCCTCATGACAAGCCCAAGTTCTTCGAAAATGGTTTTTGTTTGGAAAACTTGTTTGTTCTCGGCGTTGGAAATATTACCGGTCCACCTTCGAGTTAGGGTCCACACCTCCCCATGTGTGGTATCCCCTCTATATTTGTGACCCATAGTATTTCCACATTTGTAGGAAAGCACTCGTCGTTATCTTTCCAACGAAGTTGGTTTCAGCTCATTTGGAGTTTTCTCGCAAAAGTTATTGCCGTTTTTGTATCGGTGTTTTTGCAGTTGCAAGTTTTTAAGCTCTGGCCGGAAGTTCCGGCCTCAGGGGCGGAAGTTCCGGTCAGAACTTCCGGCCGACATTTTTTCGCCGATTTTGTGTTCTGTTCTCGACCGGAAGAAGTGCCGGAAGTTCCGGTCCAACCGGAAGTTCCGGCCCAAGTGAGCGCGAAAAGAGTTGCAACGGGCAGATTTTCTGGGAGGGGTATTATACCCCTCCACCTACCTCCAGCCAAGCAGCTCTGCCCAGCATGTTTTGCTTTCTCTCTCCTTCATTGTTGCAAGCTCATTTCCTTGATATCTCCCAATCCCTCCACCCAAACTCTTTGATCTTTGGAGGATTGAAGGAGAAGACCTAGATCTACATTTCCACCAATCAATCTCTCCTCTAAGTGAGGGGAACCTAGTGGATCTAGTTCTTGGAGTTCTTATGTGGTTCTCCTCTTTGTTCTTCCTCTCTTATTCCCCCATAAGCATTTGTTGCTTTGTTGGAATTTGAGAGTGGAGGATTTGAGCACTTGTGCTCTTGCCTTTTGCATTTGGTGCATCGGTGTGCTCTCCACGAGGATTCGTGGAAGTTGAAACTTGTGAACTTGTTACTCTTGGGTCCTTGGACCCTAGACGCCTTTGTGGTGGTTGAGACCCTTGTGTGGTCACTTGAAGCCGTTCGGGAGCCCCCAATCCCATTGTGGGTTGTGCCCCGGATTGTTGTTGAAAGCCGTTCGGGAGTCCCCAATCCCATTGTGGGTTGTGCCCCAGATTGTTGTTGAAAGGCTTCGGATTTCGCCTCGAAGGAATACCGATAGTGGAAGGTGAACCGAACCTTTGTGGTGCGGTTCATCGGAGAATAGGGTGAGCCTTTGTGGCGTTGAGATCGACCTTTGTGGTGCCTCACACCTCTCCAACGAGACGTACTCCCTTAACAAGGAGGAACTCGGGAATACATCCTCGTCACCGCGTGCCTCGATTATTTCTATACCCGAGCTTTTACTTATGCACATTACTTTATGATAGCCTTCGTGCTTGAAGTATTCTATAGCTATCACCTTGTTGTTTGTCTTGCTTAGCATAAGTTGTTGGTGCACATAGGTGAGCCTAGTTTATTTAGGTTGTCGACTTGTTAATTTAAACACCTAGTTTTATTCCGCAATTATTAAGCCTAAACCGGAAAAGTTTTAAACCGCCTATTCACCCCCTCTAGGCGACATCATTGTCCTTTCAATTGGTATCAGAGCCTAGGCTCTCTTTTTGGGCTTTACCGCCTAGAGAGTAAAAGATGTCGTTTAGAGAATTAGTGCACGATCCCACTTTCATATTCGATGGCACAAATTATGATGTTTGGAAAATTCGCATGCTAAATCTTTTTAGGGCCATGGGTCCAAATTATATTAAGAGGATTGTGGATGTGGTTTTTATCCTCCAAAGGATTCTCAAGAATTATCTTTAGAGGATGAGAAAACTCTCATCTCGAGACTCTAGTTTCTAATGGTCTTATATGTGTTTTGAGCGATGTAGTTCTTCCATCAATCATGCCTTTTCGAACGCTCATGAGCTTTGGACCAAGCTTCAAGATATATATGAAGTGTCCAAAATTATTGAGGATGATTGTTCTCCTCCACGTCGGCCGCGATGAGTTCACAACTTCTTCCACTTCACCAACATGTGATTTGTCACAAGGTAATGATATGGTGAGTGGTGATAGAAATTGCATTGTTGATGGTGAATTCTATTGACTATATTTCATCTCTATCATTGCAATGTTCTATCTTTGGACTTAAACTCTTCTAGCACACCAAATGTCATACATGCTAGAGTTGTTGGTCCTTGCATATCATGTAATAGTTGTTTAACTAAATCTAATGATGATATGCTCTCTATGTCTTGTTGTCATGAATATGCTCCATATCCTCTAGTACTTGCATGACTAACAATGTAGAGGAATCCCAACATTTGTTGGAACAAGACATGGACCTCAATGGTGCTTCAAGTAATTCTTCATCCTCCTCACCCATTCATCATGTTTGCCTCATGGCTAAGGATTCCAAGGTAACTCTACCTCGAATCCCGATATATGTGATGATGTGGTTGAGGATCCTCATGGAGAAGATTTTGACATTGAAACCTTAACCAAGAAAGGTGAGATTGTTCTTGGTACTCTTCCCAAAGGTAGTGAAGCTATCTCTTCTCTATGTGAAATCGTTGCTCATGGTATTAAATGTATAGAAATCATTGAGGATTTGGATACTCAATTTGAGAAAAATGTAAAATTGAGAGAGAAGATGCCGATGAAAAAGCATCCTTAGAGAATGCCCTTGAGGAAGACAAGAGCTTCGAGTGTCTCTTGAGGAGAAACTTGAATCTCTTGATGAATCAAATGATCTTATCATTGCTAAAATCATTGAGGAAAGAGATCATGCTATTGCTAAATATAAAGTGCTTAAGAAGGAAAAAGTTGAATTTGGTGTTGGCAATGCTAGACTAAGTGAGGACATAGAGAAACTTGACAAAGCTCACAAGGCTTTAGAAAGTGAACACTCTCTCCTTATCAAGTCTCATGATCAACTCCAAACTCAACTATCTAAGAATGATGAGCTTGTCAAGTGTCTTCTTCCATTTCTAATATTAATGATGCTTGTGCTACTAACTCCACTTCTTGTGAAGCATCTATATTGAAGGAGAATGTTGAGCTAAGGGCCCAACTTGAGTTGCTAACTAGCAAGTATGGGATATTGGAAGAAATTCATGAAAAGCTCTCTAGCTCTAATGAGGACCTTCTAGCATCCCATGCTAAGCTAAAGTTAGCTCATGAGGCTATTATGTCAAAGGTAATCTTGTGAGCCTCATGTGGACAATGGCACAACTTCTTCTCTTAATGCTATATCGTCTTGTGCTAGTCCTTGTGATTCATCCACTCACAATGTTGCTACATCTTGTGATGAATTACTTTCCATACCTTGTTGCTCTAACAATGAAGCTTCTACTTCCTCTAGTATTTGTGTTGATACTAACCATGTAGAAATTAAAAGAGCTCAAGGCCCAAGTCACTTCTTTGAAGAAAGACTTGGAAAAGCGTCATGTTGGGAAGTCCACACTTGACAATATGTTGAGTGTTCAAAGACGCCCCAATGACAAGAGTGGACTTGGATTCAACTCCAATAACAAGAACAAGTCCAAGATCAACAAGAAGAAAAGGGCCAAGAACAAGTCAAAGATTCGGCCAAGATTGTTTGCTTCAAGTGCAAAGTTGAAGGGCACCATGTTAGATCTTGCCCTTTGAAGAAGAAGCTCTTAGTGAGAAGCAACAAGGGAAGAAGCCTCAAGTTCAAACTCAAGTTCCTCAAGTTGAAGAACGACCTCTTCCCAAGAAGAATCAAGCTACTCCTCCCAAGTCGAGATTCCAACAAGAAGAGAGGAGGAAGTCGATGTTGCTACCTATGCCGTGAGAAGGGTCACCTTGCTTCTTCATGCACAAATGGTACCTTATCCAACCCCATTATAGTTGATGATGTTTATTCTCTTCAAAGGATAAGGTTGGCAATGTGTTTGCCAAATATGTTGGTACTCAAAGTGGTGTCAAGAAAAGAACCATTTGGGTTACCAAACCTATTGTGACTAACCTCTTAGGACCCAACTTGGTTGGGGACCAACAAGCTAAAACTTGATCAATAGGTGTTGTTGGAGGGCATTGGAGACTTGGCTACATCATGAAGAATTAAGGGATCTTCATCAATTATATTCTCTCAAGCCAAGTCATTGGTTATATTGTTCTATCTCTTATCCAATGTTCCTCCTTGCGGTAACTTTTATTTAAATCATATATCATTGAAAGTTGCTTGCACCCTTGCATGTGTTAGGTTTTGTACCTTGCTAGTGTTTGTATGTGTTGTGCTCTCTACTTACTTATCTTGAGAAATCAAGTATGTGTATTTTGGTTTGCACACCATTTACTTTTTGAGCCTTATTGTTTTATATGCTATCTTATCTTGTTGGCTCTTTTGAGAGATTAATGGACTATCCATTTTTGGAGAGTGATATGATTCGTGCACTTCACAATCCTAAAAATGTGTGTACATGAGGAATACCACTTAGTGTTGATATATCAATATTATCTATTCTCTATGTGGTATGTCATGCTCATGAGAAATTCAAATTCTATAATGTCCATTAATTTCTTGAGTTGGTTTTGTTTGCCTCTTGTTTTCAAATAAATGGATTATCACATTATGGGGGAGTAATAAGCTATGTGCATATTACAAGCCTAGAAAATGTGAACATGTGAGGTTTTGCCACCTAGAATTGATATTGTCAATTATCTTGTTCCTATGTGGCATGTTTCTCAAACAAGTTCCATATTTGCTTAAATGTCTTTTATTTCTCATCTTTTGGATCTTGTGTGTGAGAGAGTTTCTTGGTGCTTTGCATGATCGTTGATCAATTGAAGCCGTCAAGAATCTCTATCTAAGCATGTGTGCAATTCCTATCCTTTGACATATGCTTATTTGTTGTGAAGTTGGTCTTGTATATCATTCCTATTTACCACCGAGAAATATCTCCATACTCCTTGTCCATGACAAGTGATACTCATATTTGTGGTGAATTTTGTAGACCATCTTCATTTGGCCTTTGCTTTGAATTCCTTATTTTGTTGCCAAAACGTGTTTTATCAAACTCCTTTTGTCTTCCTTGTATCCTATGGATCTTATTGCTCTTCTTGAATTTGACTAGTGTTGTATAATATATATGTGTGTGATGATCCCATTGGTGTGCATTTGTATTCAAATGCAAAATCATAAATAATGCACACATATTGGGGGAGCTATCCTATATGTTTTGAACACTATTTGTCTTTAATTGGTTTTAGATCCCGATGATATGTCTCTTTGAAGACAAGCATTTTCCGTCTTGGTACTTTGTGCCATCATGAAAAATGTAGAGGGTTTGGTTATTCCTTGACCATATTTTCATTTGGTATCTTTTCTTTTTGGTATCTTCAATCATGTGTTGATTTGGGTATTTGATATAATTTGGACAAATCTCTTTTCGTGTCACACTAATGTGTGCTCTCTTGTTTTAATTGGTGTTTTATCCAAATTGTATCTCTTTTGGTTCTTGAAAGTCTTGTGCATGCATATTTACTATATGTATTTCTTTGGCATGCTTACTTTCGTTGATCCAATATATAGGATAAACTCCATCAAATCCTATATGGCTAAGATGTGCATGAAATTCAATTTCACATTAATATGCACATATTTATGTGGAGTTTGTCCTATGTATTGTAGTTGCTCTAACTACTTTGGACCCAATGAGTTTGGGTACCATTTTGTACTTGAATTTGTTTTAGGTATTGGAGATGCATTGGAAGCTTGTCTCATTACAAGGAAGGTGTTGTCACCATGTGCTTATTGGAGCCAAGCTTGGATGATCATGAGCTCCTATCTTCTACATCACCAATGCTATCTCGGTAACAAGTATCTACCTCATGCATACTTTTCTAGCTTTCAACCTTGTGTAGGTTGTTCATGGCATGAATCTCTTTCATTGCAATTCTTTTGATTCTTGCAAAACGTCTTTATTGCAAATGTGAGTAAGCCGGGATGATTACATATCAAGGGGAATATATATAATCATTTTCATGATTCACCAATCCCAATTATGTTAATCTAGCACTTTCTACTCTATGTCTCGCATATGCAATATTGATGTTTCTTCAAAATCATTTGCCTTTCGTGATACTTGTTATCTTACTCGGAGCATCCCTTTTATCACCTTATCCCTTGTGGATACGTTTGATGCTATGATGAGTGTGTGTTGAAGTTTATCTATATCCCTTTAAGATAAAATTGAGCTTTGTGCTATGCTTTTAAGCAAAAATCTTATTGGTGTACTTATGACTTCCTCTTGGATATCATGACCTTTACCTTTGTATCTATATTGTGTGTACATGTTTATTTGTGGACTTATATCTTCATGATTGGTGTCTACTTGGAAACTTATACACATAAGAATAGTTACATCTTTATTTGGTATTCCAATTCTTTAGTAACCACCCCTTTTGCCTTTGTTTCTTTGGTGGTCTCTAACTAAAGGCACAAGCTTTGTTGTTTATGTGTTATGCTTTTGAATCTTAATAAGCTTGTGGAGCTATTTGCTATATCTCCGTTGGTGTGTGAGTATGGGAAAGACATGATATCCTTGTATTAGTCTCCTAAAATGTCTTTATATCTCACACCCATCCCTTTATTTGCCGCTCCTTGCTCATGTTGCAAAGCATTTTATTTGTTGCAAGTTTTTTTTTTGCCTCTTTTCACATTTATATTCTCTTGCATATGCTTGTGTTCGATTTTATCTAGGAGGGAGTGAGGATTCCATGTTGTGCACACTATATTGAAATACAAATCCTATTTGTGCACGTACCTTGGGGAGTTCCCTCTTGATATTTAGAACACTTTTTGGATCCTTTTGATTGCTTGCTTCTTTCGTTGAAATATTTTTCTATTTGATATTCTCTTGCAATCTTTGGATCCTCAATATAGTTTGATCTCCCTCCATCTATTCTTCATTGGATATGTGCATTTGATTTCACTCACATTATGAGAAATGCACACTTTATGGGGGGGCTCTTATTATATTGGCCTTCTTACTTTTCACCCATTTCGACAATCGTTGCCAATGGGGGAGAAATTTAGAGGGTTTAAGGGAATATGGGTTTGTTCTCTTGCGGTTCTCTTGCATCCTTGCTCTTTGTGTTGCATGGTTGCTTAAATTCATTATATAAACCCTCGCAAAAGGGATTGTCATCAATTACCAAAATGGGGGAGATTGAAAGTGCATGTGTTGCCCCATGCGTGGTTTTGGTAATTAATGACAATCCTTATGGACTAATGTTTGTATTGAGATATACTTGTAGATCTTGTCCATAGGAATTGATTGGAGTTCATGTGTTGGACTCTAGAAGATTACATGGTGATCAATGCTCTACTCAAGGGTTTATATGAAGAATGGTCATGTGTAGAGAAGATGAAGTGCAAGCTCAATATGATCTATCTCGAAAGATATCATTTGATTGAAGCTTGCAAAGGAGACATGAAGACGGAGCTTAGCGAGGCCCTCCCATAATGGAGTATGGGGGAGCATTTGGAGAAGTCTTCATCAAGCATGTGCTAGCAAGCACAATCAAGAAAGGTGTTCCAACTTGAGAGAGTCAAGATTGTCATCATCGAGCTCAAGTGGAATGCGCAAGGCAAAGGTATCATCTTGATAGGTTTTCTATTTTACCGGTCTCATGTTGTTAGTGGGAGACCGGGTTTTAGGATAGACGGCGTACTATCAAGAGGGGCTCTCAAGTGAGTAACTTGATCGCATCTTTGTGGAGAGCTCAAACATTTGCATACTTGGCATATCATCTTTCTTGGTTCTTATTTGGTTCTTCTCCTTGTTGGGTGTTGGTGCTTGTTGTGATCCTCATGACAAGCCCAAGTTCTTCGAAAATGGTTTTTGTTTGGAAAACTTGTTTGTTCTCGGCGTTGGAAATATTACCGGTCCACCTTCGAGTTAGGGTCCACACCTCCCCATGTGTAGTATCCCCTCTATATTTGTGACCCTTAGTATTTCCACTTTTTGTAGGAAAGCACTCGTCGTTATCTTTCCAACGAATTTGGTTTCATCTCATTTGAAGTTTTCTCGCAAAAGTTATTGCCGTTTTCGTATCGGTGTTTTTGAAGTTGCAAGTTTTTAAGCTCTGGCCGGAAGTTCCGGTTGGGCCGGAAGTTCCGGCCCAACCGGAAGTTCTGGCCCAAGTGAGCGCGAAAAGAGTTGCAACGGGCAGATTTTCTGGGAGGGGTATAAATACCCCTCCACCTACCTCCAGCCAAGCAGCTCTGCCCAGCACGTTTTGCGTTCTCTCTCCTTCATTGTTGCAAGCTCATTTCCTTAATATCTCCCAATCCCTCCACCCAAACTCTTTGATCTTTGGAGGATTGAAGGAGAAGACCTAGATCTACATTTCCACCAATCAATCTCTCCTCTAAGTGAGGGGAACCGAGTGGATCTAGTTCTTGGAGTTCTTGTGTGGTTCTCCTCTTTGTTCTTCCTCTCTTATTCCCCCATAAGCATTTGTTGCTTTGTTGAAATTTGAGAGTGGAGGATTTGAGCAGTTGTGCTCTTGCCTTTTGCATTTGGTGCATCAGTGTGCTCTCCACGAGGATTCGTGGAAGTTGAAAACTTGTGAACTTGTTACTCTTGGGTCCTTGGACCCTAGACGCCTTTATGGTGGTTGAGACCCTTGTGTGGTCACTTGAAGCCGTTCGGGAGCCCCCAATCCCATTGTGGGTTGTGCCCCGGATTGTTGTTGAAATCCGTTCGGGAGTTCCCAATCCCATTGTGGGTTGTGCCCCGGATTGTTGTTGAAAGGCTCCGGATTCCGCCTCGAAGGAATACCGATAGTGGAAGGTGAACCAAACCTTTGTGGTGCGGTTCATCGGAGAATAGGGTGAGCCTTTGTGGCGTTGAGATCGACCTTTGTGGTGCCTCACACCTCTCCAACGAGACGTACTCCCTTAACAAGGAGGAACTCGGGAATACATCCTCGTCACCGCGTGCCTCGATTATTTCTATACCCGAGCTATTTACTTATGCACATTACTTTGTGATAGCCTTCGTGCTTAAAGTATTCTATAGCTATCACCTTGTTGTTTGTCTTGCTTAGCATAAGTTGTTGGTGCACATAGGTGAGCCTAGTTTATTTAGGTTGTCGGCTTGTTAATTTAAACACCTAGTTTTATTCCGCAATTATCAAGCCTAAATTGGAAAAATTTTAAACCGCCTATTCACCCCCCCTCTAGGCGACATCATTGTCCTTTCACGCGGGCAGGCAGTTGCTGCTCCGATGGCAGCAAACCCTTCTGCCGGAACTGGAGGAGGTTGGCCTCCTTCAGGGTGGATTTCACCCAACCCCCAGATGATTTCTTCAAATCAGAGGCGCCGGCTGCCACTTTCTTCCCTTTCTTCTCCGCGGAAGGGAAGTGCAGAAAAGCGAGAGCTCTAGTAGCAGAGGCAATGGAGATGGGCGCACGAGGAAGAAGACGAAATTGGAAGCAGAGGAGGCAAATGGCAAGTAAAAACTCTGCAAGCGCTATGATCCTTATTTACCACAACTCAGAAAAATGATCGCAACCGTTCGTGAACGATCTGCAATACATGTGGCGATCGTGGAGCACAACCGTCGTAGGCCACGCCGCCCACTACGCACGTAAAACGAGGAAGTTATGATTACGCAGCGAAAATCTCGCCACGTTCGATCAAATTGGAGCTGAAGCGGCGTCCTCTGCAGTCAAACAGTGGGACCGCGTCGATACGACTTGTCAAAACTCTGCGCGCACGCCAAAAACGTCATGAGTGACGTCATCAGCAAAACAACCGTTGGATACTAAAAAGGCCACATGAGCAATCATTCGACTGATTCAGAGCACTTGACTTTGTGTCTACTATATCGATTGAGGTGGTATTTTCCACTCGACACTATGTCGAATGTTATAACTCCCATCGGGAGCATATCAAAAAAATTCTTCGATTAACACATGCAGGGTAGAAGCAAAAAAGAATTTGAGATTATCCTCCATTACAAGTAATAAAACACAATCTCGGGGGCTACTACCATCGGGAGCGCTGACGCGCACCCGATAGATTAAAAAGCAAAAACTGTAGTCGAAAAGCAACTTGACTCAGTCAATAGCAAAAAAGCAAAAAATCAAAGAATTCCCGAGTTACGTCAATCGCTGATGTTTCGGATGCTGCATGCGAGAAATGCAAAGGTAAGACCCGCCGATCAGTCGAGCAGGGCTAAGGACCACTTCGGCAGTGCTAGTCCTTAAAACTTTCCGTGTCAGCAGACATGATGAAAAATCCTGGCGGACGCGCTAGGTAGCAAAGTATAAATTGCAGAACGATTCAGTAAGACCTCAACGGCCTGAGTCGAGTCTGTCCAGTATGTACCAGATTCGAGCCCGGGGACTCGAGTTTGATTGAAGGCTAGTAAGGTTTTGCCCAAAAGTGTAGTTAACTGGTCTCGATCCGTCGAGTGAACCGGGCCTACTATGTCACAATCCCTTGGCAAATCATAAACCATAGTCGAAAATCGGCACAATCATCAAACATTATTGACATAAATCCTCATAATATAAAGCATAGGTACGGAAATATGACGTGCACTATCGAGTGAGTCCATGCCTGATTCTTTGAGTCAGCCAAACACTCGGGGGCTAATAACGAGGTTATACCAAATGGGTACCCTACCATGAGGGTACCTGGTGCACGTGATGACTAAAGCCCAATTATTGTCGATGATCCATTGAAGCCCAAGAAGGGAGGCCCAAGACGAAGGAGTACTTCCCAAGTTAGGCATAGTCGGTTGAACTTTCCTTATCTATAATCGTGGTCGGTCACAAACCCGAGACCCAGCCTCCTATATAAAGGCTGGGAGGGCGTACGATCAAGGACACGCAATACTCAAACCCCAAAACCCTAGCGAAATCAGCAACTCGCTGGGACCCTTGTAAACGCATATTCCCCACAATCAATACAGACAAGCATGACGTAGGGGTTTTACCTCACTCGAGGGCCCTGAACCTGGGTAAATCCCGCTTGTCAGCCGTTGATTCTACTAACACTACGCGTTCTCTACCACATAACTCTAACCCTAGGTACTCAACCATGGGTATTGCCGAGGACACACCTCGTCACCCCTCGGGGAGGAGATGTTTGTAACGCCGCCTCCGCTAGGTGCGGACCCGGAGATAGCTGTGATGGACGCTGAGATTGAGGCGGAGGCGATCCCGATGGGCCTTGAGGCTGCCGTGGGTGCGGCTTCGGCGGGGTTAATGGGGACAGCCTCAGGTGGAGGAGAAGTTCCCCTTGTCTAGGCAGGTGCCGGGGCTGGTGACGAGGGTGCTTCCAGCCCCCAAAGCGCCTCTGGAGCTTCCGAAGATGGAGGCTCCCACCAGAGCCCCCGAGAGTTTGTCAACGAGGAAAAGGCGAGCCCCTAGAGGCGTCTTGAAGATGACCCAAGCCCCGGGCGCAAAGTTTGGGAGGCTTCGGGATCTGCGCCCAACGCGAAGAACTGGGCTATGGTGCTGCGACAACGGCGCCCTTGCGAATCTCGCCGTGAGGCTATCTTCCGCTCAACGAGGGAGATGCTCGAAAGCCTGCAGCTTCATCTTGTCGATGAGGAACGCGTCGCGGACGGGGACCGTCTAGACCTTGCGTGGGGCTGGGCCCACCTCCAGGCGGCGTTCGAGCGCTGCTGCCAGGAGGACGCGAAAGCTCAGGAGTGGCGTGTCGAGGCCCGCCACTTTGCTGACGAGATCCGCGCTAGCATTACTCGCGAGGCCGAGGAGGTCCTTGCGAGGCTGAAGCACCAACGCGAGGCTCTCGAGGCGGAGACTGCTGTGAAGCATCAGGAGCTATCTTCTCGCGAGGCGGCGGCCTCCGCCAAAGAAGGGGAGCTCCTGGC
The DNA here is from genome assembly GCA_947311845.1 of Poa pratensis. Taxonomy (NCBI): domain Eukaryota; kingdom Viridiplantae; phylum Streptophyta; class Magnoliopsida; order Poales; family Poaceae; genus Poa; species Poa pratensis. Next base: position 73,706,329 of record CAMZMU010000027.1, on the reverse strand, counting down.
TGGCGAGAATAAAATTGCTGCGGCGGCGGAGGCTCTTCGAGCCAACCTGGACAAGTTCCAGGCAGAGCTTCGTCCCCACGAGGAGGAGCTTGACCTGCGCCACCAAGACCTTGTTTTTTGCGAGTCTGAGGTCCGCAAATGCGAAGAACAAGTTGAGCAGGTTGAGAAGGACCAAGCGGCGGAGAAAGATCGCCTGGAGGTTCGCGAGAGCAAAGTAGCTCAAGACGAGGCTGGACGCGAGGGTTGCATCAGAAAGGCCAATGAGAAGCTCCAGAAGCGGGCGAAAGAGCTAAACGAGCGGTCCATCGAGGAGCAGAAAGACTTCCGCAAGGCCTGCAAAGAGGAGTACTCGCAGAAGCTGAAGATGCAGGAGGACCACTTTGTGAAGAAACGCGACGAGTCTAACAAGCGCATCGAGGAGCTGGAGGAGAAGCTGGAGCAGCTCAGGTCTCGCATGAAGACTACCAGGGACGCCCGGCGGCGTGCGGAGCATGACCTCCATGCTTTGGAGGACATGAAGGACCTCCAACAGCAGGTGGCACTAGCCGCAGCGCTTGCTGAGGAAGCCAAAGCCTCCGCCCGGAATGCCAAGGCCCTGAAGAGGGAGCAGCGGAGCATGCTCCGCTCCTTGGCATCTCGGGCTCAGGTTGTCGCGGGGCGCTTGGGTGCAGAAGCCCCCGACTTCGTGGCCGAGGGGGATGCCGGTGTCCAGGGGTACCTGGGCTTCTTCGAATGGCTCGTGGAGAACCTGGAGAAGTCCGTGACGACCATGGACCACCTAGTCGAAGAAGAGAGCCGCAAGCTGCTTCACGCCGCGGTTAGCCGTGTCTTTGCCAACCTTCGTCGTGTCCAGCCCCTCTTCCATTTTAAGGATGTGACAGAGCCTTTGGAGGGACCCCACGCCATGGCCCTGACTTCCAAGGTGGAGGACGACGTGAGAGCGTACGTCGAGCGTTTCGAGGTTGTGGACGACGAAGACTCCGAGGAGGATGGCAAGGACCCTGACGGTGAAGGCCTTGACGATGAGGAGGCCTGAATCTAGGTGTGCCTAGATACAACACCTTAGCTTTTGAAGACTACCATGTGCTGTAATAACTTCTAAGACTTGCATGTTTGTATGCCAATGTGTGCCTCTCGTGAGGCTTTTTATCCCCTGCTCATGTCTTTTTCGCTCTACGTCGTTAGGGCCCTTTTCTTCGCGCTTTAACATTGCCGCTACGGTATGTCAGAGTTTGGGCTCGACAAGGCTGGGGATGCGCAAGGCTTAGAGAGGTAGGGGCTCTTGAGGCTCGATGCTCGGGAGCCCCCCTTTTGACGCGCAAGCAGCCCATGAGGCGTGAGTGAGAAAAAGGAGCTCGAGAGGCAAAACAAAACATCGAGAGGGGAGGACAACGAGGAGCTTAAGTTCTGGACTTAGCTGCGTAGGGTCTTGTCTCTTTGTGGGCACCATGTCCCCTTGGGGATGTTTTGCGGCCTCGGCGAGGGTGTAGCCTTTCCTGCGTTAGTCAAGTGGGTATACCCGCGAGCATTGCATAGTCGAAATGACTCACGCGCGCTTATAGGTTTTCCTCATGTATATCTCTCGAGGAGAAAATGAGCACCAAGGTCCTTGGTGAGGTGATGTGCGTGGGAGCAGGCCCACGAGCCAGAGCTCGGATCCCTTGGGTTTTTCGGTGCTGCTGGGATGTTCCCGAGACACAGGCACCGTGCCCAGCCCCCGCTCGCGAGGTGCGGAAGCGGAAAACGCATGAGCGCGAGTGATTGCGGACAGAAAAAACACCTTACCGAGATAATATTACAAAAAAGATGACATTCAGGCTGGCCCCACCATCTATGAGCGTCTTTCTGACAGGGATGTTGTTGATGGTGGGGGTACATATCAGGGGAATGGTGCCAACTGACTTGGTGGTCTTGGGTGGTCGTTGGAGTCGAATGCAATTGGATATTGAGACCACTTGAGGGGTTGGGCAGCCTCGATACTTGGGAGGGCGGCGTTGACCGCTCGAGAGTGCTGCTTGAGGTGGTTGTTCGACCTTGGCGCCTAAGCCCCACCGAGGATGCATGCCGCGATCCCTTTGGGGGCCTGATAGCCCCCAGGGTTATCGTCAGGGAGGTTGTTGTTTTGCCCGGTGGGGTTCATGTTCTATTGAGGCTGCTGGTTGCCGTTGTTGTTGTAGCGTCCGCCTCCGCGGCCTCCACGACCTCTCCCGCGACTGCCGCGGTCATCTTGCTGTTGGCGCTTCTGGGAGAGCTGTTTTAGCTCCCAGCAGTCCTAAGTGTTGTGGTTGGTCCTGTTGTGATAGATGCAGTACATGCGCGTAGCCTGTTTCTTGCCTGTGGCCTCTGAAGGGTCCTCGTGAGGCAGCTTGTCTTCAGTTTCTGCCGCGAGGACCGTGGTGACCTTGCGCTTCTCGTGATTTTTCTTCCTGGTCTTGTCGTCCTCTTCCACTTCTTCCTTGAAGAGGAGGCCCTCTTCAGCCAGATCGAAGAGTTTGGACACCGAGGTGAGCGTGTCGTGGATGCAGAGCTTCTCGAGCATCCTGCAGTTCGAGACGCCCTCCCTGAAGGCGACGATGACTTGCGGACCTGGCTGAAACGCTGGATGAACTTGCGCAGGGATTCGCCCGTCTTCTGACGCACAATGCGGAGGTCGTTGTAGGTGAGGGATCGCTCGTATGTGCCTTTGAAGTTTGCCACGAAGCGCCTGCAGAGGTCCTCTCATGAGTCGATGGAGTCGTCGGGAAGATTCATCAGCCAGGAGAGCGCTGAGTCCTTGAGGGCCATGGAGAAGCAGTTGGTCATGACCTTGTCGTCGCCTCCCGCGGCCTGAATGGCCACGGTGTAGAGTTGCAGAAACTCCAGGGGATTGGTTCGGCCGTCGTAGCGCGGAGGCAGGTCCGGCTTGAACTTGTACGGCCAGGCGACCTTGCGCAGCTTCTTCGTGAAGGCAACGCAGCCTGTGGCGTACGTCGTGGCGGTGGCATTCACATTGCGGTTCTGGCGTCCTGCAGCGGCAATGTCGTCGACGATGCGATTGTTGCGCTCCTTCTGGCGCTCGATCTCCACCCGCAGGTCCGTGGCCGTCCTCACCACGATTTGACAATCGCGTGGAGAGGAGCCGTGCGACGGGGCGGGGTGGGCTCCCACTGGTGGCGGGGGTGGTGGAGGCGGAGGAGGTGGAGGAGCGCCTGGCGCTGGATCTCCTGCGCGCCCAGAGTGGCGCACCATCGAGCGTGAGGCAGCTGGGGCTGCGGGGACGCCAACGGCATGCATGAGCTCAGTGATGCGCGCCAGCCAGTTGGCGTGGCCTTCTTCGGTGGGGCGATGGCGTAGAAGCTCTTGCGCCATGAACAGCGCGGCGCTCGGGCTCGGCGCGGCCCGGCTCTGCGACGAAGGCCCTTGGTCCCTGGAAGGGTGTAGGGAAGAGGCCTCTTCGTCGACGTCCTCATCTTCTGGCTCCTTGACGTGGGGCTCGGGGTCGTCATTGCGTGGCGCGCGGTTGGCGCGGGGACGGCCACGCGGGTTGCGGCCTGGAGCGGGCTCGGTGGCGGCCCTGCCGTTGGCGTTCGTGCGGCGTGCAAGACGCTCAGCTCGGGTCTGAGCCATGGTGCTGAAGAGGTTGAAGAAGAGGTCGAAAGCGCACCTCAGCCCCCTACCTGACGCGCCAAATGTTGGAGACTAGTCCCCGAAACTAGGGATAGTGTCTCACTGCTAGGAAACGTAAAGGGCTGAACACGACGTCAATCAACAACTCGTCAACCTCGGCGACCAAACTCGGCGAACTTGACAAAGAACATCACGACAAAGATGGAACACGAGCTCGTACCCAGGTTCAGGCCCTCCCGGAGGAGTAAAGACCCTACTTCCTGCTGTGTTGTATTGCACTCCTTCGAGAGGTTACAGTACAAAGGTGCTTCCCGAGGGTGAAGCTACAACCATGGAGGAGCTACAATAGTGGAACTTGTGCTCTCTATGTGTTGTAGTAGTAGTCTTGGGTGTAGAATTGCTTGATCACCTTCTCCAATGGTGCTCCTCCTCCTTATATAGGCGCAAGGGTGGAAGCTAGGGTTCCACAATGGTATTGGCGCAGGAGGGCAGCACACCCTTGGTCCAGGGCCTGGTGGACGCGGTCCACCGTGGTGGTCTTGCTGGTCTTCGTCAGATAAAGCCACCGCCCGGCCAGGATAGTGGCCGGCGCTGCAGAGGTCAGCGGCGCCCCTATGGTGACGTCGTGCTTGGAGTGGAGCGGCATGTTGTCTCCTTCTCACCGGAATGGTAAGCTTGGTAGTCCGTTATGCTTGGGGCAGCTTTGTCGCCCCCCTTTATGCATAGGAATGGCAACTGCGGCATCTTCATCACCGCGTGCAGAGGCGCGCGTCATCCTGCTGTGGGCGCAGAGCCCACGTGCGCCCCGCCAGTGCGGCAGAACCTCGCCAAGCACTTCGAGTGCTCCGACGCCTCGAGAGGGAAGAATCTCTCGAGGCTATCCCTTGGATGCGGGGACTTGGTCGTTCCTCCAGTGTCGAAGCCCTCGTGAGGCGGAGGCCCTCGCGAGGCTCTCCATGCAGGCTTGCCTGGTCCTTAGCGGTTTCGAGCCAAGGGTCGAGGCCTGCGGAGGGCCGGCCCGTGATACCCTGGTTTTCACTGGGCCGACAATGAAGGAATTAAGTTTGAAAATATAATCTACTCAGTGTAATAAAATAACACAAAATGATATATAAGAGTATTAAACATAATAGGTTTGGGAGCACTGCTTGCGTTAGTCAGTTGAATATTAAACACATCATGTTTTTCATCATATGTGAATTTGACAACATCATCGATTTCGATGCCATAACCTACACAGTGCTCTACACTTTGGTCCACAGATCCAAGTCCGAATATGAGTTACCTTGAAGTATTATTTATCTCCTTACACATAGTATTTATATCAATTCCCCACATTTCCAAGTTGAAGTAGAATATATCTCCTTTCAGACACTTAGCTTCCATCCAGTTCTTGTGAGTGTAAATAGCCAGTCTCTATAGACGATGGTCCAATCATCATGGCACAATCTACATTTTTTATAAAAATCAGACAAACTAAGAACACATGAATTGAAAGGCAAACAACATTCACTCGAATTGAAAGCCCATACTTACAAATTAAATTTGGTAATTGCCGAATTCAAAATGAAATCTAATGTTCCAAACTTCTCGATCTAAACTAACATAGGTCATTTTTGTGACATCCTTTTTCGAACGGAGGGAGTACAAAACAAAGAAAAACCTCAACTCAGAAAACCCAAACTAAATCCCAATTTTTTCAACGACCTAGTGCATAAAATTCGAGAGGAGCATGAGGATACTTACTCGTCTATTAGGGACGCGGAAGTAGAAGAGAACGAGGTGGTGGTGGGAGGAATCGGATGAGGAAATAAATGGTGTGGCGAGGAAGAGTAGACAAAGATATAACATGAATTTGTTTTTTAAGTTTCATTCATGATGATTGGTACACGATAATACAAAATTAGATCATAGTTCTCGCAATTTGTAAAAATGTATTAGATGAAAACATGAAAGCGACCAAGTCATTCTCTACTGGTTCAGCGAGAACTTCAAAACAGTCGCCCCCGAGAAAGCCATCGGGGACGAGACCACTTGGATGCGAGGTTGGTGAGTGGTGTCGTGGTGAGGTCGTAGCATATCCTCCGATGTGGCACCCTAATATAACCTTGAGGAAGATGTTCCATCAGAGTGGCAAGCTCTGAGGCACTGAGCGGCCTCTTTGGCTAGAAAAGGCGCATGCCATGGAAGGTACGAAGAAAAATTAACGACATGCCAAGTGTATAATACTAAAAGTCACTAATTGGATTAATTCCCCTCTCGGTATCGCCAAAGTGGACAAGTATTTTGTTAAATGAAGCGGATTACAGACCCAATGGTAACAAAGGACCACACCGGCTGGACGTGTACCCGATCCAAACCATCTCAATCCACAGAGCAAAAACAACACAAGCCATTGATCTTTCTCCACCACCCAACCAAAAATGATGCCCCTCTCCCCTTATGCCCTTTATCGTTGCCCCATGAGCCGCCACAACGCCTTTCTCAATCACAAACCCTAGTCACACATTGTCCTCATCCCCTTCTTCTAGACCCCGCGGATCTAGAGGAGGCAACGGGGGCCTTCTTCTACCGCAAGAACCCAAGATCCTCAAATCACCGAGTAGGTCTATGGTGTATCGCCATTTCTTCTCCAGTAACTCTGTTCGAGGATAGCCACTGCATCACATTGCCTTTTTTCTTTCTGTAGTGTGTGTTTTTGTGCCAGCTTTGTAATCATATGTTAACTCTCTATTATTGTACAGTCTTGATACACCATCTTTTACGTCAATAGACGATTGCCCGTGCATTGCTACAGCTCATACCTCCCTCCACGCTCGCGTCTCTCCTGATAATGACCGTTGTGCACGCATTTCCGGTGGTCTGGGTTCTTTTTATGGTATTGTGGACTAATGGATGTAAATCGTGCTGAGTTGGTAGAATAAGGAAAAATAATTGTAGTGATTGATTGCCATTATGAAAAAAGAATGTAAATTATGATGATTGATAATTGGTGGAAGCAAAACGAATGTAATTAATGTACTCTATTAAAGACAAAAATAAATCATGTATTCTTGCACTAAGAAACAAAAAAAGCCAGCTATTGCCCACTCGTGGGCCACGCGTGGCTATCATAAATGATGCCCTTGTCCCTCTTCCCCACATGCCCTCCACCTCGTGAGCAGCCGCACCGCCTTTCCGAGTCACAAACCTTCGCGACACATTGTCCCTCCTCCATGCCTCAAGACCCCGCTGAGGTGGGCGTTCTTGTACCGCAAGAACCCCAATGAGCTCCTTCAAATCACCAGGCAGGTTTACGATGCATCGCCATTCCTCTTCTCATCCAATTGGCCTTTTCCGTTTTGTAGTGTGTGTTTTTTTGCGGCTTTGCGCATTTGAATATACAGAGACCAGATGTGAACTCTCTATTATCGTATGGCCTTGATTCACCGTTTCTAAGTCACTAGACGATTACCCATGCGCATACACATGTTGGACCGACCTCCATGCCCGGGTCTCCGCCGACAACGCCCGTCATGCTTGTATGCATGCATTTTCCGTGGGGCTGTTCTTTTAGCTGTAAGTTGACACGTGACGAGTTGGTACATAGAGAAAAAAATAACCGTAGTGATTGATTGCTAGTACCCTATCGTGACGAGTCGGTAGACTCGCTAAATGCATCCTATAAACCGGAACGGAGGACCGAGGAAGTACGAAAACGTAAAGTAGATTATGGCGATGACGATTTGATCATTGGTGGAAGCAAAATGAATGTACTCTGTTTAAGACAAAACGAGAGAATAAACACTATAATCCTTCCACTAAGAAACAGAAAGAAACACCAGCTGTTGTCTCCCTCGTGGGCCGTGGGTTTCCTAATCAGCTGTCCGAGGAAGGAAGACGAGTCTTTTGTTAAACGCCACTGTCTGTCTGTCTGTCTGGTAACGCACGACCACCGACCCGAACCAGCCTTCTCCGCCACCTTCTTCTCTCTCTACCACCCAACCCGGCCCGGCCGATCCGCCCTCCCCCCATCACCGGCCGCCGCCGCCCGCAAACCCTAGCGCGCATTGCCCTCCAGCCCCCCCGCGCGCGGATCTGGACGCACGCGAGGCGCCGCCCGCATGTCGCTCTTCCGCAAGTTCTTCTACCGCAAGCCCCCCGACGGGCTCCTCGAGATCACCGACCGCGTCTACGGTGCGTCCCCAGTCACCTGCGAATCTCCCTCCCCCTCCATTTCCCCTCTCGTTAGCGCGCGGCAGGGTTTCGTTCAGATAGTCCGTCCGAACATCCAAAACACACACCGAATGGATGGCCCAAAAGGGAATGTTTGATTATTTATTTTCCATTCTAAGTTCGGTTTTGACAAGTTTTTTTCTTCTCCAATTCAAATTTTGGCCGCAACTCAGTGTGAGTGTGTACATATCCTTACGGGCGTTGATATGCGACAATAAAAAGATCTGCCAACTCAACTCAGAGATGCACTCATGTAATGTAGTAAGAGCACACAAGACAAAATCACTAGTAGCGAATCACAGATCACAGGCACACACGATTACACCATGGATTACTGATTACACGTCTCCACTGGCATCGACTGCCGGCGGATCAACCAGGAGATATATTACACCACGTGCTGGTGACCACCTTACTAACACAACTGGCTACTCACTGCTGGTGCTAGGATTTTTTTTTTCCACAGAAACTGCTAGTACTAGTTACTGCTACTCGCAGCAGCCATAGCCAACGTCTAAAATCCCGTTTGTTGGGAGAAGAAAACGCTTTTAAGGTGGACTTGGGAAAAATCTGTGCATTTATTTCAAAGGTAAGATGGCGATTCGACGCGAAAGAGGTCAAACTCTGTGTGTTCTGACAAATGTACAACGAATTGTAATGGTACTGGGCAAAGACGCTTTCCGTCGGTGTGTCTTGGCAAAGGCCGGAAAATAACAGTGTCCTCTAGCCAATCTATTATATAATTAAAACACAAGACAATGAACGCTTAGGATTAATCACCCTAAAGTTAAGAAATATCAACGATACAGATTAATCATTGTATTTGATCCGAGTCAATCAGATCCAGATCCGCATGCACGAGTCAGCCTGGTCTACGATTAATTGATTTCCTTTGTAACACCTATGCCAATTGATCACGTTTGCTAAATTTCGCTCATTATTCCGGAAACAATGCGCATAGCCAAGCTGAGTATGACGAGGATACGCAGCTCGCTTCATACGGGGTAAACAATGGCAGACATGCATCTATACACGCCAGCGACGCCCCGGCGGCGTCCGGCGAATCGTAGTCAGGACAACAAGTATCCAGTACAGGCCGGAGATGATCCGTACACGCCGACAGCCGACGTCCGGCGGACTGCAGTCTCGACGGCATACACCACATAGATACACGGCGTCCAACGGAGAATCAAGATTATGGAGAGAAGTTTTGCTCGGAGCGGTCGCAGTGAGACTCAAGTATCGCCTTCCGGACGTGTACTTGCGCAAGCCAGGACGCGATCGTTGCCATTGGCGTGCACTTTCTCAGGCCAGCCAAATCACGATCTGTGTGCATGCATGTGAGGTTCGTAATCATTTGACATGCACAATGGTACATACGTATTTCGATCATGCAAGACTAGGTCGCCCGGAGAAGATTGGCAGCTAGATAATATATGAGTTTGCAGCTACCTTTGCATCTAAATTTTGCAAATCCTCGCCGGAAGGTACTAGGCCAGGAGCATATGGACCATCAGCTATCCCAGGGAACAGATCAACTAGGTTCCACTAATCCAGTACGTGCATCTCGGCGACATAAGTCTCGCAGATCGTTCTTGATGTATTGTCTCGGCGAAACCAGCTGCCCTTCCGATCTATTGACCTGAATTGATTCGCTTAACTGCTTCCAAATTTTCGATTGGATCAGCAGGTATGAGGTAAAGAAAAGAGTATCTTCCTCCCCGTAGTGTAGATTCTCTTCCCAGCGTTTGGCGGAAGTTTGCGCTCTCGCTGGCGCCAAGTTTCTACATCCGACCACCGCAGCTAGGGATGGCCAACGCCCTTCACTCGGCTCTGTAACCAGTATCATGTTTTTACACAAGCAATGTATACTCCTGATTCAGATCCGAGTGCTCCTCTTGACCTGGAAAAGGTTGCATTGTAGTAATACAGTGGTTTTAAGGTATCTTCTAATCAATTATTCATGGAATCGGTTCTTTGATTTACTATTGGCATGGCTTCTATATCAGGTTAATACATTGCATAATATTTTTTTGATGGTTAATTCTTTTTTTACTGCTGGACTCCTACATCTGACCACCGCAGCTAAGCATGGCTTCCATGAATGGTCGTCTCGGATACATTTACGAGTTGATCGCATGGAGTTCTGTTCTCAAGTTTCACTCTTATTTGCTTCTTTAGGTGGTTGATGAAATAGCCACCAAGACAATTTTCTCCTTCTGTTGTACCAGGGATACAAGGTGGATTTAGATGATAATTTATACACCTGCATTGCATCCTTGACGTTACACAAATTATATGGAGCCCACTAATTTGTACCAGGGATACAAGGTACAAGGTGGATTTGGATGAGAATTTATGCACCTGCATTGCATCCTTGACGTTGCACAAATTATATGGAACCCAGTAATTCGTAACAGAGATACAAGGGGATAGGGAAAATTTTCTTCTTCTGTCGTACCAGAGATACAAGGTGGATTTAGATGAGAATTTATGCACCTGCATTGCATCCTTGACGCTGCACCAATTATGGAGCCCACTAATTCGTAATGATGTCTTTGTTACAGGTATTGAACCGTGTGCAATCAGAAGTAACAGTATGTGAGCATCATGTTGGGGGATGGCAAGAAAACAGAAGTAAGCAACGGTGGAAATTGATCAAATCTGAAGGTATGACATGTCAACGGTGGAGATGTAAATCTCCATTCTCCGTTTCCAGTTCAGTTAACACACCTTACCTGACCTTTTTTGTTGTAGTCTCTATTCGTATGGGATGAGGACTTCTCGCAAGGGATCGACGCATCGTGAAAGAAAAAATATTGGCCACACACGTATGCTTCATCCATCGATACCCATGGAGTTCATATCCACCGCAAAATCTAATCGAGAGCAAACCAAGCGTTTATCGATATTCATGTCTAGCGTGAAGGCGCGTGACACCGGCGGCGATCACAAGCAAGTACCAGCGAGCCAGCAGTGTTTAATTTGTGTTCACATCCGAGGCGACATACTGGAGGCTTGGACTACATCACCTGGGACATATTTCCGATGCTATTATGTAAGGTGTGTTAAATCTTTACATGTATCTAAACGTTTTTATTTCACTGCTATGCAACTGGTGATTTTTTTTATCCTATACATATTTAATTCTGGCCTACTTTGTACAACCACAAATAAATAATTTTGCACTGCCCTTACTTATAGTTTGTTTATTAAGACTTTGGTCAAATGAAGTTATCGAGCATACAATTAACTCTTATCTTTTTCTTCTGCAATAGACAACAACACAATTTGGATGGAAGAATTTGAACCATTTTAGCAACTAAACTATGTCTCAAAAGAATTTCCTAGAAATTTGGGGAGGTTCATATTCCTTCTGGAGTTCATGTATCCAAGTTAATATTACAATTGCTGCACATAGATGTAATTTTCTGGATTCGCCCAGCTCACGAAGCTACAGCCTTCACGAGACAATACATTATTTTTCAACACAGTACATATGTCTCCTCTTTTTCCTTCATGTATTTCATATTCTAACTTGGTTTCCTATTCTAGCTGGGTGGCCCGCGCAATTGCGCGGCTAGCAATGCCATTATTTTTGCACATGCTCAAATGCGATTGTTTGAATTTTTATATGTAATGTAATTATTTTGTTCTTGGTACCATCTATTGAAACCATTTAAGAGAAATAAGAAGTAAATATAAATTCCAATCATTCAGGACACTCAGTTTGTAAGCGTTTCTACTACTCTCATGAGCCAATTGTAACGTATTCAAATTTCTGATCTCCTATGTCAATGCCAAATCCTTTCAAGATTAAAGGGAATATACTTCAGAGTTTACACTGATCACAATAAAAATGGAGACCTTTTGTGAGCTGGCGTAGATGTGTGGTGCTACTGCAAAACGAACTGCACAAACGAGACCGCGGTGAGATCACAAGTACATCAGACAAGTTAGCAGCTAGATCAATCTGTACAAGCCATGAACAATCACGTCTGCCTGAAAGTCTGAAACTGTCAAACTCAGAAGGTTGCATGAGTCTACAGGGAGTCTGTATGACGATATCGATCTGGCAAGAATCTGCGACGCCTAAACTCAACTTGGGCGTACGGCAGTAGACGATTTGGTGATCCGACATGCAGTTTGCAGCGGATATTGTTCGAGTTCTCCACGGTCGTGCTCGCGCGGATGAAAAACCTTGATCCGGCAGCCATCCTCCTGTTTTAATTTGGTCCCAATTGATTCCTATTATTATGTGCAAGCTGCAGGTCAAAACAAAAGTCTATGCACGCTGGATTGTCGCCTCTTGCTTCATATGATCGTGTACCTCCGTCGTCATGCAGTTTGCACTTTGCAGCATCCCCGGCCGATGCCAAGGCGCCAACATCGTGAAGCCATCTGGTGCTGTATGGTTTGGAGCCATCCACTCTGTCCACTCCCAAGTCAACTTGGTGTGCTGATTTGATCAGGAAAAGCTGACACTGGGAAACATGCCGACCTACAGGTTTGGGTCATCAACTTTCAGAAAACTGGTGGTACACAGTCGGTAGAAAAAATCTGCCAGGGGCTACTCTGCTGTATCCGTGCAGGCCAGTGCAAGTTCCAGGATAAATTTCTCCCCTCTACTTCATCTAATATGCTGATAGTTTGGAATATTTCGTTTTACTTTATTCAGACAATAATATGGTTGCCGGTCTACATGGAGACTTTGATCCGGCGAGAGGCGAGGTCATTCGGAAGGCCACGGGTGTTCCCTTCAATGGCCTAGCATAGAACCTCGGATGGGCTCAAGGCCTGGACGGAAACTCACGACGACAAATTTGACGACGGTGATCTCATGTCAGCCATCTTGACAAACATATAAGGAGCCGAGTCTAAGTGAGTCTGCGGTGGGCGAGAAGCGACATTGTCAAAAAGCAATGGACGATTAAGTCGATTCAAATAGGTTTCTCCTGATAAATTTGCAACGACATGATTAATTGATGGTGACCATAGGCCGAGACATGCAAGAGGTTTTCCAGGTAAGTCGTCCCATGGATGGGATCTATCTATCTTCCAATGAAGATCGAATTTGTAACTTATTTTTGTTCCATATTTAGAATTCAACATAGAAAGTATGCTTTCTTATCCACCTAATAAGAAATTTATCTACTATAGGTTTCGAAGTACACTTATCATGAACCAAAATTACAATTATTTTCAACTGTGTTAACAATAAAATAATGTTTCTATTAAATGATGAATTCATCTACATGCTAAAATATATAATTGGTTGATACCTGAGATTTAAATTTCTAATGTACATGATAATAGGGTGTTGTGTATTCTTTGGCGCCCTCCACTCTGTCCACTCGGAAGTCAACTCGGTGTGCTGATTTTATCAGGAAAATATGATACTGGGAAAAATGGCGACCTACAGATTTGGGTCATCAACTTGCAAAAAACTGGTGGTACACACTCGGTAGAAAAAATCTGGCAGGGGCTACTCTGCTGTATCCGTACAGCCCAGTGCAAGTTCCAGGATAAATTTCTCCTCTCTACTAAATCCAATATGCTGATAATTTGAAATATTTTGTTTTACTTTATTCAGACAATAATTTTGTTGCCGGTCTACATGGAGACTTTGATCCGGTGAGAGGCAACGTCATCAGAAAGCCATGGGTGTCCCCTGCAATGGCCCAGCATAGAACCTCCGATCGATGAGCTCAAGGCGTGGACGGCAATCAGCAAAGAAGCGACATTGTCAAAAAGCAATGGATTGATGCCGACAATTTTTTCCGAACTGATTGCAATGCATCAAGTCGATTCAAATAGGTTTCTCCAGATGCATTTGCAACCACATGATTAATTGATGGTGACCATAGGCCGAGAGATGCAAGAGATTTTCCAGGTAAGTCAGCCCATGCATGGGACGATCAATATATCTATCTATCTTCCAATGAAGATCGAACTTGCTAACTTATTTTTAAAAAAATATTTTGAATTCCACATAGGCTGTGTGCATCCTTTGGATGCAGAGGCTGGGGGCACACCCTCCATTTCTAAAAAAAAAGTATGCCTTCTAAGAAATTTATCCACTATAGGTTCCAAAGTACACTTATCATGAACCAAATTTGCAGTTATTTTCAACAGTGTTAGCAATAGAATAGTGTTTCTGTTAAATGATGAACTCATACATGCTAAAATATATAATTGGTTGATTTCGAATTTTACCTCGGATTTAAAATTCTAATGTACATGATAGTAGGGACATATAACTGGACTATCTAGGCTGCCACTCATGCCCCCTGTAAGTTTTTGGTCGTCAGATCTCCACTCATATCAGCGTTGGGCCGAATGTCCCTCAGTGAAGCTGCTCTGGAGGTAAAATCATCCACTTGAAGTCTTGGTCGCCACGTGCCAGTTCGAGCCCGTGAAAGAGTCAAACTGCAGATATCAGTTCGGTTCATGCATGCACGTTGAGCTAAAAAAAGGCACATGTACGCATTGGACGCCTACATGCTAATGGAAGATCAACAAGCAACAAGACAGTACATGCCCTGTAGGTTGAAAGGAAACAAGTGCATGCATGAATTTACTTATACATGCTAATGGAATACGAATGAAGAGGACAATAGGATGGACTGGATTGTTGTTGTAGTCCACCACCACACGGTTCACTATGAAGATATAGTTGGTCAATTTGGGAAAAAATCACCTTCTTCCCGAGCAGAGGGTCCACTGCATATATATATGACACCGCAATCTTGATACATGGACTGATCAGTGATCCATTGACGTGCAAGGTTTTAGTAGCGCGCATGAAGCAAAGAGGCAGCTAGGTTCACCGATGAATTTAATTAGCAAGCAGTTCAGAAGTTAGCATTTACATCTGTGGTATTATTCAAGATGCATATTCAGATATTCACATGAACTATTTTTCTACATTTTAATGTAATTGATTGATCAAGTTTGGCGAAAGAATAGAGTTGAATGTCATTGTCCTCTTATGCACAATAGAACTTACAAGAATTAAAATTGAATTTACTCAGTTTTACCATTTAAAACATGGGAAAATTATCACCCAAAATTGAAAAGAGTGAGTCGTTGTAGAAAGGCTCGGTAATTGAAATCTTACATAAACTTTCTTTTCACTTATTATTGGTCTTAAATGTTCAAAAAATGGTATAAAAATAACATAAATACGGTACAATAGAACTTACAAGAATTAAAATTGAATTTACTCAGTTTTACCATTTATAACATGGGAAAAGTATCACCCAAAATTGAAAAGAGTGAGTTGTAGAAAGGCTCGGTAATTGAAATCTTACATAAACTTTCTTTTCACTTACTATTGGTCTTAAAATGTTCAAAAAATGGTACAAAACATAACATAAAAATTTCAAAAAATGGTATAAAAATAGCATAAATACAGTAGATGTTGTTTCCAGTATAACCTTTCTTTCGACATGAACATAACAATAATATTTTTCTCTGTAAGCAAATGAAATAAACGGTCAATGGTTAGTTTCTGGTTAACAAACAATGGTAGATCTTATGCAGCAAAAGCGTTAACGAACTAACTATAAGAAGATTTTAGCCCACCACGATTTCAGTCTAACTGATATATAGAGGATGATGACTTTGAGCAGGGAATAATCTGTGTGGAGAAAAAATTCATTGTGCTAAGATAACATTCCTCTTCATCCGTGCATCGTATATTTATGTAAGATAGTGTCTTCGATACATGGCTGGGGTTTTGCACCATTTTGAAAAACAAAGCGTCTTTCACACGTATAACTGAGATCAACACAATTACCAATTAAGCAGCAAATTCTTAGGTGGACTACATGACAGTGTACTAAATTTTGAAAAAGACCAATCAAGTAATAACATATAGTGTGGGAAGTAGATGTAGTAACATACCTGAGTTTTGCACAGGCAGAATACTAAAGTTATACTGGAAACATATTGAACCATATGTATTTGTAAGAAAGATCTCGAGAGAGAGACGGTGTTCATCAGGTTCAAAGGAATATTTCCTCAAGAATAAAAAGGGTGACGGAATAGTGAGAATTCACATAGCTCAGATCACTTTTCACATTCAAGTAATAGTCCACTTTGTGTTGAAAATACATTAATTGTTAAGATTGACTTAATTCTTTATTATTCTCTTGCAGAAATATGATTGCAAAATGAATTTGATACCTACCATGGTTGTTCTTTAGACCAAATCAGTAACGTGTGTAGGTTTATAATTACATCATATCCCCTTAATTCCATTTATATGACATGCAAATAGTGTTGAATTAAAATAGAACAATGGCTCTGTTAAGGTCATGAAGCTGGAAAAAATTCTCAAGCTAAAAGTTCATAAAAAACTTAGCCGCGCAGATGCGCGGGCCACCCAGCTAGTTTTCCCATAAAATAAAAGCTCGAATGCGCCGGAAATGACTTCCACATTATTATTTGTGTTTGCAGTATTCGATTCGTGCTTCTCCACCGATGTCTTCGATGACGAGAGGTACCGGCTCTACATCGGGGACATCGTCTCGCAGCTCCGGAGCCACTTCACCGACGCCACCTTCATGGTCTTCAACTTCCGGGAGGAGGAGCGGGGCTGGACCAGCAGAGCCTGCTGGGCGACATCCTCGCCACCTACGACATGATCGTCATGGACTACCCGCGCCACTACGAGGGCTGCCCGCTCCTCACCATGGAGATGGTGCACCACTTCCTCAGGTCCGGGGAGAGCTGGCTCGACCTCGGCCAGAACAACGTGCTCATCATGCACTGCGAGCGCGGCGGGTGGCCCGTGCTCGCATTCATGCTCGCGGGCCTGCTGCTGTACCGGAAGCAGTTTATCGGCGAGCAGCGCACGCTGGAGATGGTGTACAAGCAGGCGCCGCGTGAGCTCATACAGCTGCTCTCGCCGCTCAATCCCATGCCTTCTCAGATAAGGTACCTGCATTATATATCCCGGAGGAACGTGAGCTCTGAGTGGCCGCCGGGTGACCGGCCGCTCACGTTAGACTGCGTGATACTGAGGAATGCCCCAGGCTCGAATGGGGAGGATGGATGTAGACCCATATTCCGTATCTATGGGCAGGATCCTCTGTTCAGTACTGATAACAACCCCAAGGTGCTTTTTGCAACACCAAAGAGGAGTAAATACGTTCGACATTACAAGCGAGTGAGTTTTTTTTTGGACACTACTTTCTGCTTGGACAAACTGCCTAATTCATCACATTTCACTACTTCCGCTACTAAGTGTTAGCAAGCCAGAAATGGTATATTTGGTTCACTGCCTATTAATTTGTCGTTCTCATTTACTTTTCATGTTACTCAGGCGGACTGTGAATTGATTAAGATTGACATCCACTGCCACATTCAAGGAGATGTTGTCCTTGAATGCATTAGCACGGATGCTGATCAAGAACGAGAAGAGATGATGTTCAGAGTCATGTTCAATTCAGCATTTATCAGATCTAACATTCTCATGCTAAACCGTGATGAAATTGACATGCTGTGGGATGCCAAAGATCGATTTGCAAAGGAATTCAGAGCTGAGGTATGTACTCATCATTGTAGCGAGTCAACCTATGCCTTGTGCATTGTGCTGAAAACTGAAGTCGTCTTCTGTCATTCGTGGTTACAGATTCTCTTTTCAGAAATGGACACGGCAGATGAATTAGATCCCATGGATGTAGAAGGTATAGGGGAGAAGGAGGGCCTACCAATCGAAGCATTTGCAAAGGTTCAAGAGATGTTCAGCATTGTGGACTGGTTAGATCCGAACGGAGATGCTGCAGTCCAGTTTTTCCAGCGGCTAACTACATACGAAAATATACAGCTGAGGCAGGGTTTGGTCCCTCCAAGCAAGAGAGGTTCAATCAATAGAAAAGAAATAGGGCAACTGGAGCTTGGTTCTCCAACAAAAAATGAATCTGATTATGCTCGAAACAAATCAAGCAACACCGAACACTCAGCAGTCTATATGAACAAACAGAATTGTGATATCATACACAAGATAAGCTCTCAAGATCATAAGGAAATAACACGTGTAGTCGACATAAATACCACACGACCATCTTCACTTGAAAAGACCGACGAGGAATATGGTCTAGTACAGTGCTCTTCACCCACTATGATTATGTCGCAGCGATTTCCAGCTTCTAGATCAAGTTCTGCTCTTTCTAGCAACTTATCTCCTAGATCACTTTCAGCTTACCCCAGATTTCATAGCGTACCTTCAGCCCTAGGAATTACAGCTCTGTTGGAAGACGATGATGCATTTGGAGGTTCCGAGGATTGTGGTTCAACCATAGGTACACCCACAATATCAAATTTGTCAAGTGCCACAGCCAAAGTTACCTCAAAACCATCATCACGACAGCATCCAACAGAAGGTTTTACTCAACGATATTCTTTTCTTTTACTTGTTTCCTGCCAAATTTGACTTTTGATGATGTGGCAGGTACTCCGATTGTAGCCAAAGGTGCACCACCACCATCACCACCTCTTCAGCCATCATCGTCGGTATTGTTGGTGGCATCTGATGCCATTATGATGTATGAGGCAAAAGATGTGTCTGAGCTGTCTCAGAAGCATTCAGGTTTATCCGAAATCTTGTATATACTATTTGAAGCTCCTTTCAGGCTACCACATTAATTCTAGAGAAAACTTAACCGTGACAATTTAATTTTAATTGTACAGCTAGGGTTTGAGTCATCATCTACGTGGATGTATAGGCGTAATTACTAATTAGTAGTGTACATTATTTATAGTGCGCAAGACTTCATGTCCCAGTGCATGGACCGTGCACGATATCTCCCTGTACGCGATCAGATTACACAAGGCAGGCTGTATGCACCTCAGTGACATAATTAATAAACATCATCCGGTTACTTTCGAACAAGGCACTTGGTGTAGTTACACATGTTTCCACGCTAACCCAACAAAAATAGCATGCTGAAAAATTCTCACCTTAATCAATATAGGAGAAAAAAAAATCCTGGACACATATTTTGATTACATCATGGTTTGGATCTTACACACGAGATTCATATGCCGCGGCGTCTACGGGAAAAGGGACTTCATATACATGAATGCTTTTACTGCGGCTCCCAAGTTAATGTAAGAAAATCCATATAAGAAATATCCTACTCATTTATAAAGATTATGTATGACTCGGTTATCATTTACATATGCATGCCATGGAGCTGCACATCCTTCCGGCGAGAAAAGAGAGTATACAGCCTTCCATTTATAGCACAGAAAATAAACTACTACTGTGTTAAAAACATTGAACACGTAAACAAAATCCAAATAAATACATCCTCAGAATCTGTTATTAGCCATAACACAATCTTACTATTACTCTTACACTATGTAATAAGTGCTAATGTATAAAATATTTTACCATATTCAACATAGGTAACTATCTAATAATGCTATTAAATTTGACCACAATCTATGAAAGAGTACTATCGAGCTTACATATACGTTTGTGAACATAAATGATATCTGTTATCTAACTAATTTTGTGTTCCTTTAATGCTAGCCCGTGCTCATGCATGGGTTGATTACTAGTGCTTGTAATTTTGAAAATACTATCTTGGTTTTGTTGTTTTCCCTTTTCTAACTAAAGTTCTTGCCTTTTGCAGGTCCTCCATTGTTACCCCACCCATGTCAGCCATATGAAAATTCTATATTACCATTAGCTGGAAGTACTACTCTGCCCACTTATCATCAGCAGTCCTCAAGTGACAGCGCAAAAGATTCATCACCAACTTCCCCTGATCCCCATCCACCTCTACTGCCCACTTTGTCATCAACTTCCAGTTCAACTAGTATTCATTGTCGGCACCCAGATTCCCTGCTTGCCACTACCTCAACTTCATCCAGACCTCCAGCACAACTATCACCTCCGCCTCCATCCACTTCAGGGTTTTCTACTGTTAGATCTCCTGCACCACCCCCGCCTCCACCTCCACCTCCTGCTCCTACATCCCCTGTTAGACTATCTGGGCCTCCTTCATCTGCACCTAAGTCCTCTCCCAGTAGACCTCCTGCCCCCCCTCCACCTCCACCTCCACCTCCACCACTTGCTTCTACTTCATACCCTGTTCGACCTGCTGCACCACCTCCACCTCCAATGCCACCACTTTCTTCTACTTCATCTCCTGTTCTGCCTCCTGCACCACCTCCACCACCTTCCCCAACATCATCCGCCATAAGATCTTCAGCACTGCCTCCACCTCCGCCTCCAGGAATTACTTCTATGCCACCGCCACCACCGCCACCCTATGATCCATCAAAACAATTATCCAAATCTATGGGCTTGTCGTTGCCAGGTCCTCCGGCTCCACCACCACCTAATGCTCCAAGCTTCTCAAAGGATGCCAAGCATCCTGCTCCACCAGCACCTCCTGGTGTTAATGCTAATCTTTTTGGTGTGAAGGGCCGTGGACCTGCACCTCCTTTGGGTCCAATTGCGAAGAGCCTTCAATCTGGTCAGGCTATGTCCAAAAGGTCCAATTTGAAACCACTACACTGGGTGAAAGTAACAAGAGCGATGCAGGGCAGTCTCTGGGCCGAGGCACAAAAAGCTGATGAAGTTTCAAAGTATCGCTCTAACACTTGACTATGCTAACGAATGGTCATATGTTTGCAATTTTGTATGCTAATAAATCTTTTGTGTGACTTGTGCAGGGCCCCAGTTTTTGACATGTCAGAACTAGAAACTCTTTTCTCAGCTGCTCTACCAAAAGATTCTAGGGGTTCAGATAAGTCAGGAAGTCGGGCATCTGGGCCAAAACCTGAGAAAATTCATCTTGTGAGTTGTTTTAGCAAATAAAGTTGCATATGTTTTTCCCTCAAATTGTTCCAGCTAGTATGTATATTTTAATATTCATTGCTTCTGTTTGTTTTTGCAATGTATATTGCATGGAAGATACAACTAGCATATGCCAGTAAACCATATCTGAAACAAAAATGGATTCATCATTAAATCTTGTTTCTTTCTCACAAATCTTTTCATGTAAAAAAGAACTCAAGCATCAATAATGGCTAATTCAGAAACCAAAAAAATAGCAATTAAGATATAATTCATATAGGCTGATTCGAAATGAGTTGTATCATAAGGGTGCAGTGAAACGGTAATTTAAGATCCAACTTAAATAATGTTTGGTTAGATCTGTGGATGGCTGGGATCAATAAACACTATCTGATCCAACAAGTGCTTTTTTATGTTGCTACAGGTTTTCACAACATAAGCAGTTCATTCTTGAAAAGTACTCATAGCATCTGCATGTTAGGATATATTCAGTTGATCTTGGTATGGAATGTTTGATGCGTGGTCCTGAGCTATTTATGTTTGTTTCCTCCATGGCATGTGTAATCTTGGTTAGTTTTGCATACATCACTGGACGTCTGAGCTAGTATTTATGCCTCATCATTTTGATCTGTGTTATTTCCGTTTTTCTAACCTAAATTGTTCACTAACACAGATTGATCTTCGCCGAGCTAACAATTGTTCAATCATGCTTACAAAAGTCAAAATGCCTCTTCCGGAACTAATGGTAAGCTGCATGTTCCAGAAAAAAAATGTTATTATCTGAACATATTGCTGTTGCTAGTCATCATACGACAGTGCCATACATATACGTGTTATAATGTTCTTGAAATAGATGATGGTGAGAGAGTTTATAGGGAATGATGTTAAGAGAGTGGAATACTGATTAGCCATTTCTTACCTAACCTGTGAATCCTATGTCCATTAATTTCTTGTTGAAATAACCTAAAGATGCATGTAAATTTTGTCCTGAAGGGCATATGTTTACTTTAATAATACCTATCATTTCCTTTTGAGTGCAGAGCGCTATTCTTACTCTGGATGATGCTAGACTAGACGCTGATCAAGTGGACAACCTAATTAAGTTCACTCCAACTAAAGATGAAATAGAACTTCTGAAGGTAATTGTGGTACTCATTTTTGGCTGTTTACAAGGTTCCTTAAGTTATCAACTCTCGTTATGCATTCTTGTCATCACTACAGGGTTACAAAGGAGATAAGCAAGTACTTGGTGAATGCGAACAGGTGAAATGTTCCCTTCAGTTTAATTTACAACTTTGTTACATCTTAAGTGGACACCATGGTGCTATATCTAGCCTCTTTGGTCGGATGGTATTCCAAGATGTCCATGGTTGACAACTCGTGAAACACACTTCTAACTGATGTATCGGTTAGTTTTCGCTGAATTACAATTTTCTTCTTGGTCTGCAGTTCTTCATGGAGCTTATGAAATTACCTCGTGTGGACTCTAAGCTGAGAGTTTTCTCATTTAGGATACAATTTCGTTCTCAAGTGAGACAACTGATTATTTTCCTAGCTACTGGGAAGTGTATCATTTTATTTGGCTTTTTTGTTATTTGTTTTTTAACTATTAGTGCTTTTCAGGTTTCTGACCTTAAGCGGAACCTGAACATTGTTAACTCGTCTGCTGAAGAGGTGAGTGCTGTTAATTTTGAATTTTATATTATATGATTAACATCATACATTTCATATTTTTTTTGTGATGTTCACAGATAAGGAGTTCAGTGAAGTTGAAAAGGATTATGCAGACGATCCTTTCTTTGGGAAATGCATTGAATCAAGGCACTGCTAGAGGTAATTTTAAAAAAATGCAATGATACTTGTTCAGGAGACATTTGGTGAACTATAATTTTTGAATTATATGAAGTGCTGCGAAGTTAGCGTTCATTTCTAATTTGCAATATTTAACGTGCAGCTACTAATATAAGTACTAAGTTTGGAATATAATTATATGTTTCTTCTGAAGGTAGTACCGTTTGAACAATATGACAATTATTTTGATGTTTCAATAATTTAATATGGGTATGTGTACCAGAAGCAAGAGCACTAGATGACATTATTTAGAGCTCTGGCTGTATGAGTACTAGTAGTATAGTCACCATGCACCAACTTTGGACTTTGAAAGCACAAACTAATGTGTTTTATACATGTGTGGTGTCAAAATATTCCTAAGTAATTCTGACAAGTTATTTGACACGACAGTGATTTATCATTAATTATTATCAATTTATCATACTTACTCTTTGTAGTTTGTCTTATACTATCATCTAACCCAGCGAATTAGAATAGAACACTTTGATATGATGTCAGGGTTTTGGTGCTAACCATCTTGTCTGAATTCTATTAGTCTTGTCTGAATTGTATTATCTTGTTAATGCGAAATATTATTTTGTAATAGTGTTTAGTTCTTCTCGTTGGTTTGTCTGCACTGGCTTGACTACAGTTCATTTTGTTTGGTGTAGGTTCTGCTGTTGGGTTCAGGTTGGATAGTTTACTCAAATTAAGTGATACCCGTGCACGTAACAATAAGATGACCTTAATGCATTATTTATCCAAGGTATGCATCTGTTCATATATATACAAGTAAATAGTTGAATACTATTTGTTATTCGCTTGTCAGAAAACCTCTTTTTAGGTGTAAAACTGTAGGTCATATCAAATACAAAAATAAATATGGAACGTTTTTCTGCTCTAGAATTCATGTTCAAATGATCTCTGATAACTAGTTATATCATGTCTAGGCATCTCAAATTCCCAATTTACCCAACAATTAAAATGGATAAAGTGATAAGCCTTCGCAGTTGAATTACTCATTACCTAGCCTTGGATGTCGTGTGTATACAAATATTTACTTTCACAATACAGGGGAGTAGCTGCACAACATAGCAAACTTGCATGACATATTTTGAATTATAATTTCACTCGTGTGTTGACGAGAACTGAGAAGCCTTGAGAAAGCAAGTAACTAACCTCATTTGAAGTATCTGTTCTTACTTCTCAGATTTAAGTTATCTCGATGGACCATTTCGCAGTTGATTTCGTTATCCTGTAACTGCTACAATTTGTTAACCTAAACATATCCCAGAACTAGTTTTTCATATGCATATCTAGTCTTTTGTTTTTGTGCCTTCATTGACTGTGGTGAAGAAAGACAAGACATATCCCAGAACTTCAACTTGTTATCCTTAATTTCTCAGCTGTGCTGAGTTGCAGGCCTGTATTTTCTTACCTTTATTTTACCGCTTTTCCATGCTGCTTGAAACTTAAATCTTAGCTTTTCTGAGGAAATCTTATGAAGGTCATAGATTTGAACTGAATCTAAGTGCTCTCTAATACTTTTCACTGGGACAAACAACTTTATGGCTTACAAATTTGATTAGCTTCTCTTTGTAGGAAGTTCAAACTGCAGTTGAGTTACTCAATTTTTCATGTAAATACAGGTGCTTTCTGAGAAACTTCCAGAACTTCTCGACTTCCCTAAAGATTTGACTAGCTTGGAGTTGGCAGCAAAGGTATTAGATTGAACGCAATTTTGCAACTTTGGATATTGATAGTCAATGATACACTAACTGATTTACAAGAGAACTATTGGACTGGACGCAGATACAATTGAAGTCTCTAGCAGAGGAAATGCAGGCCATAAACAAAGGACTCGAGAAAGTGGAGGAAGAACTAACTATATCCGAAAATGATGGTCCTGTGTCAGAGATCTTTTGCAAGGTAACTACAACTGTTGTGTATTTTCTTTAGTAGGTGCTTTAGTACGTGTGTATTGCATAGGTACGAGCATGCTGCAGATTTTTTTCCTATACTATACTACTACCACCATCATTATTCCACTGAACTAAGCGCCTTTTTTTACAGACACTGAAGGACTTTCTCAGTGGTGCTGAAGCTGAAGTTAGAGCCTTGACTTCACTTTATTCTAATGTGGTATGTGTATCTCTTTGAGCAAGAGTCATTTACGTGCACACTGGCCTATTGGTGGAATTAGCTCAAGTGCTCAACATAGAGAGTTCGGATAGATTGCTGACAGTATGGATCTAAGCCAAACTAGTGCTGATATAATGGTATTAGGGCATGCACAATGCTCTAATGTCAGCAAACCCTTGACAGTGCAACCTAGGATGTTGGCTGACGTGGAGAGGAGAGAGCAAAGAAAGGCATGAGCATTCAACATCCTGTTCTTTCTTTGCTTCCTCATGTGCCATCCGATTAAAATCGTTAGGCTATCAAAAGGCTCTTTCAGTATCCCCCCTGAAGTTTATGCCTGATCCTAGCCACCAATCGTTAAACTAAGCATTTAGGGAAAGTCTGATTTCCTTGATCTTGGCCCAGTCAAGGATCATACTCCATAAAGATTTGTACTTTATATCTTCATTGCTATTGGCAGAAGATGCAAGTTTTATGAGGAAGCAAGTAAGCAAGTAGCTAGTATTGGAGTTAAGGGTGAAAATTAGACTCCAGAGGTTGTTGAAGAACCAAAGCGTAATTTTTCCACATCAAGCAAGATAGGTGAACAAAGTTGTGCCGTACGCCTGAAAACATCCAAATTCCAAACGTCGGGAAGGAATTTAAGTAATAGAGAATTATTAAATACTGGAAATAAATTCCTTTTGATCAGATGATCTGATTGTTTTCTTTTCAATGTACTTACGATAAATATGGAACTTCATTAACTGATCATATTAGACTGGAATGTCAGTTAGAAAAATGTTGACTTGGACAGGATTTCATTCAGGTGCTACAATGGCCCAGTGATGCATTATACTCATCTTTGTAGAAGATGAAAGATTATTTTGGTATCCAGTCATCTATGTAATTTATCTTCTCTTGTTCATCATAAAATTAACTACAATTACGAACCCTGCAGGGCAGGAATGCAGATGCATTGGCACTTTATTTTGGAGAAGATCCAGCACGCTGTCCATTTGAGCAAGGTAAACTTTGCATGTTATTTCAGTTTCCTTAAGCTGCTCTGGAGATTGGTTGAGTTTTGTTATGACTTTGGAAGAAAGTACCAAGACAATATTTTACTCTTCATAACTCACAAGTCCCTACATAAAATCTTGTGTAATCTTGCAGTAGTGACAACGCTGCAAAACTTTGTGAGATTGTTCACACGCTCCCATGAAGAGAATTGCAAGCAGTTGGATCTTGAAAAGAAGAAAGTTCAGAAGGAAGCAGAAACGGAGAAAGCTAATGATAAAGCTAAGCTCAGTCATTCAATCAAAGAGCTAGACATCTCACTTAAAACACAAGCACAAACCGCCAGCGCCAAATGATGACCCAGCTTTCTTTACCCAATGAGCCTGGTGCTTTTCCTTGGCAGATGGTTGCTGGATATTTTTGTCCCGGTGTTAATTATCAAGCATGCAAGTAAACCTGCCGCAACAGGGCCGATGAATCGGTAAACACATTATTTTTACAGCTGCAGAATGACTGTTTTATTTTTTGTCAAATGATATGTGAATTTCACTTTGGGATACATTATTTTCATCTAGGGCAGCTCACTCAAAATTCTTTGTCTGCAGTTATACTTCTAACAGAGGGATTGGTGGATGAAGATCATCCCTGGCGACAAAGCTGTATAGATATATAAAAAAATAGATTTGCTTTTAGGTTCTTATAGTGTTGGCCAGCGGTATCCTTATATAGTTCTATTAATTTATATGTAGTTAATGCTCGGCGAAATGTAGAATAAAGTTTTGGCCAGTAGAAAGGGTTGTCTTCTCTGTGGGGGCAATAGAAATGGTTGTTGTTGTTGTTGATGTAAGTTTAGGCGATATAACTTGTATATGATTTCTTTAGTATGTTTGGCCTGAGCCTTGTACAAAGTTTTCAAATTTTTAATAATTCTGTGCCAATTGTAATTGCCTCCTCTTGAGATTTCCTCTTTGTTGGTTGTGTGAGTGATGGGATGAGGTTGGTTAATAAGTAAATAGAGAAAATTTTATTTTCTTTACGCATGTATTTTTAATGGCCATAAATATATATATATATATATGTTATCAAATAACTGGATGCTTGTGCAACATCGTTTTTTGGAAGTCCTAAAATTCGGACAGAACTTGGAAGACTGAAACCTTTCCATACCTGCTTTCTTTCGTGCTCTGATGTCCATACTGTCGTGTGCTTGTGGAAGTGAATCAATGGCCGTGCAGAGAGCTCTGAGTACCTGGGTGATGCGTGGGCGGGTGGCCGTGGCATAGCAGCTGGCCACCGGCGGCCTCCCCTTACCTAGATCTGCCTGGCTTGCCGGCTCTCGTGCATGGTTGGGCTTCACGACCGTAGATTGTCCCTAACATGTGCGCGTCATTGGTTTCATTTTTGGGTTCTTTTGCCCCTCTTCGGTTGGCGACTCCTAGCTCTCAGACGATGTTGGAGGTATGGTTTTGGATGCTAGGGTGGCGGTCCTGAAAGGTGAGGCTGAATGGGTGTTTCCTCGGCAAGTGAGATGGGTGAAGCTCTTAACGAAATCTCCATGCTTTGGCGCTAGTGACGGTGATGCCTATGGGTGTTGCTTACCTCTTGGGGCGTCGTTTTGGGTTTCCTCTCCTTTGGTTCTAGGTAAAAACACTAGCTCGTAGTTTAGGGTTTAGAGACGGTGCCTCAAGGCTATGTTACCCTCTTGCGGGTATCGTCATGGAGCTCATATATATTATCTGATTGTAACGTGTCAGCCTCTTCGGGTTTGCTTTCGTCCTGGCGTGAAGCTTCTTCGACTCTAGCATGGAATGGACTTGTTGGTCTCACATGTTTACATGTGTCCCCATAGTAATCGTCCTCGGTCTCCATGGCCCGAAGTGAGAGGGTAGTCGGTCCTCTCTGACAAAGTTTGGTGTGTTCGGTGCATCAGTGCCGGTGGGTCTCCAAGGCGGTGCGGTTCCGTTACTTTGTTATAGTCTAGTCGACTCTTGTTAGGTGTGGTGACTCATGTTCTTATGTTTGGCTTCAAGTTGGTGGTGCTCTAGCCACCCACTCGATATATTTTATCCTTTAACATGTTTGTGTGGGCATTTCCTCACTGATTCGACTGTTTGAGTATTATTATGTATAAAAGGGGATGAAAGTGTCTTTGCCCGTCACCTCCCCTCCCCCCCCCCCCCCCCCCCCCCCCCCCCCCCCCCCCCCCCCCCCTCTTTCACATAGCCGCCTTCTTCATAGATGGGCAGCCAGGTCAACGATGGTTGCGACAAAAGAAGCAGGCGGCGCGATCATGTTTGTTTTCGTTACTAGAAGAAAGGGATTGAAGCTTGTGGATTCAATAGAGTGACACATGTTACTACGTGTACTATCGACGGGAGATATCTCAAAACAATCCACCCAACAATCTGATTAAGTCGCACGTATGACCGATACATATATCGCTTTTAGAACATGACATATAGAAATAATAAGTCGTAATTCCTCAAAAGACAAATGAGGCAACATAGTATATTGGCACATCTGCACTTAAAGTACCAACTTAGATAAATTTAAAGGTGTGTGTACTACTTCTATCTTTTTTTTCAAACCATTTTTCTTGGCACATTTATTTTTGTCCTAAGATACATAGTGGGATTAAAAACTGCAACCACTGATGACTAGCGATCTTGTTGTACCCGGTTTCGATCCATTATCGATGCATGGTACATAGGTCGTAGGTGTTTCGACCTATAATTTCCTCATTATCATGGTTTGTCCAAATACTTGCCACATTTTCACTTTTGTCATTTTTGTTTTCACACTTTACGTCCAGTTTGTTTGGCCTTGATGCCTTTGATATTAATTCCAAATGCACATGCCGAGAGATCTCATACTCCTCTATCGAAAACAATTTTATGACTGCAGATCAACGACCACAAGCTTTATTGAACGTGTTACACCTTATTTTCGAACATCAGTATAGTATAGCTAGAAAGCCTATACCCATTTCACCGAGGAGATTGGTATTTAAGTACCATACACAAGAATCCTACCAAAAGATCTGCACTTATTCAGGGTGGAGATTACTATAGTCATGGGGGCCATAGAGCTCAAATAATTCAGCTAAAATACCATTCTTCCTTCTCGGGTTGCAGCCCATGTCTCGGCATAGTTGATCATTGTACCAATTGTGAAGACTTGCAATGCATGAGAAATGGAAGTGGTCACTGGAGTAGCGATTCATGAACTCTTCCCATTCAAGGACATCCCTTTCCATTGCCTTAACACTTGGTAATCTAAATCCACCATCCATGAAATGGGCAAGCCACTTGGTCCCAAGTTCCGAAGTATAGAGATCTGAATAGCTTTCAGAATACCCGATGACCGCGAGCTGTGGAATCTTAGGATGTATGCACTCCCTATTAAAAATATCAAATATTTTAACAATGTGTATCTTGTAGCGTTGCAAGATGGAAAGAGCAAGAAAGTTATCCGTCCAGCCTTTGTCTTAAGAAAATACAAGAAGTACATAAAGTGTATAGTGAAGTGAGATGACCTATAGAGTCGTCTAGCCGTGGATGTTGACCCAATGACAATACTACGAAAGTATTCCGATGTGAACATGTCCTTGAGCTTTTGATCACCCTTGAATCCTGTGCCAAAAATAACAATGTCGCTCTTTACCAAAGTAAATTTTCCTTCAACAAGCACACCTTGTTTGCAAAAGCTGAAGGTCTTTGACTTGTTAACAATGATGTTGCCTTCCTCTAGATTCTTGTAATGATCCTTGGGCGCAATGGCAAACGAACCCGCCACCACTCCCTCAAAGAAGCTATGGTCAGGCACCATGTTATGCTTCTTCATTTCAGTGGAGTAGTAGATCTCAGCAAAC
This sequence comes from Poa pratensis, assembly GCA_947311845.1. Lineage (NCBI taxonomy): Eukaryota > Viridiplantae > Streptophyta > Magnoliopsida > Poales > Poaceae > Poa > Poa pratensis. The sequence goes on along the minus strand of CAMZMU010000027.1, from coordinate 73,676,849 downwards.
TTGGAAAACATCAACCTCTAATCGTACACAAAACAAGGAAACATGAGTCTGGATTTAGTCTACACTAAAACCATTTAATCAACCTTTCAATAATGTAAACTGTAACATGCATGTTACCCTACCAATGGAGTCAAGACAGTAGCCAACATGCAAAGGAGGAAACCTTCGCCAGGCTTGTGAATAAGGAGTTCAGCAAAGCGTGTTAGGTAGAATGATGTCATGTCGACACCGAAAGCATAGAAGCTCGGTATGACCCAATGCTTGGTTCGCACTACCATCGTGCATGGTATCTTGGTACCTAAGAACAACAATATATGAATAATAAGTAAATCAATGTTATCTAAATGTGTGATTTTTATTTATCCTTCATGCAACCGTTTAAACCAAGACTATACATAATACCAGCGACTATAGATATTTCCACGTCCCTAATACTACCATGGTGTATTATGTATGCTACTTTATCACTTTGAATATGCTCACATACCATTTCTAGTTATGCAAGTGAGTTCATATGTTTTAGTACTACTTGATATGTGCACATCTAGATTAGTATGTTAAAAATATTATGAGAGCTAGGATTAATGGAGGGGTGATATATATTGTTCATACTCCAGGAAATGAAGGATTTATATATTTGTACACACCATTCACTTTGGCACACTCATTAGCAATGTCAAGGGCTGATTTCCCGTAGCCAACAACAGTTACGCGCTTGCCCTTGATCATCTTCTTAGATTTCTCGGTGCTCATCTTGGAGTAGTCCATGGAGTGGATCACTTTCCCATCAAATGTTTCCGGGCCTATGCCAGGGTAAAATGTCGGTATGTTGGGCACGCCGCTGAACCTTCCAACACAAACAATTACAAAGTCTGCTTTGTGCACCTGCAGGTAAAAGAAAATATTGGCTACTCAGAATAGCGTAGAGTATTGGCTACTCAATACGGTAACGAGAACACGGCTTCATTTCTGGAGTGAAAACATTTGTTCTAATCTTTATTGGTCGGGCTGAACAATGTCAAACTTGCGACGTTATTTTGTTGAAGGCGCCATTTCCTTGTTGATGTGTTGGGTTTTATTGGTTGGTAGTCTTGGTAAGCATGATGAAATCATTGTCCCGGTTGCGTTCAGCCAGATGTGGAGACGACAATGTGAGTTGTGTGTTCTGCTCCTTGAATACGTTTGTTGCAAAAAGATGCCGACTTAGTTATCTATCTTATATACTTTGTTTGATGATGAGTTTGGTTTCGGTGACTTTGTATTTAATAAAATTAGCTGTTGGGATGTATAGGACTGGGGTTTCAAACTTCTTTTCAAAACTAAAATACTAAAAGTGAAAATGTGTATATTCACATCCGTATTTATTTAAAAATAGTAAGACCGTCCAAAAGTGATTTCAGTGTACATGCCCTGGTGATCAAAAGGACAAAAAATGCAAGCACGTGCCAGAAACCAGAAGAGTACCAGTAATGGATTAGCAACACCGTCGAGCCGCTGCTGCCTCAGTCTAAGAGGAATCCAATTAATTTCCGTGGTGCAGGCGGGTGAGAGATCAGTACCTGAACGTGCCCTTCGGCGTCGGCCACCGTGAGTTGCCACGCCCCGTCGCCGGAGCCGAACGCCTCGCCGCACCCGGCCCATTCCACCCCCGCCGCCACCTCCTCCTCCGGGACGCCGGCGTACTCCATCCCGGCCACACGATGCCCGAACCTGACGCAGTCGAGCACGCCGAAATGCCGCGCGTAGGCTTCGAGGTAGCCGGCGACCTGCGCCGCTTTCGGCTGCGCCTCCGCGACGGAGTCCGGCCACGGGAAGTCGGAGTACTGGTACGCCGTCCGCTTCGACTGCAGCCTGGTGCACTCGGGAGCGTTCGCCCACACGCCGCCCACGACGGCGTCAGCCTCGAAGACGACCGGCCGGTAGCCGCGCTCCAGAAGGTGCTTGCACGCGGCCAGGCCGCTCACGCCCGCGCCGATGATGGCCACGCTCTTCTTCTCCATGCCGGCCGGCCGATCGATCGCTCGAGCGCGTCTACTCACTGCAGTGACAGCTCCCCGGACGCTACTTGCTATATCAATTTATAGGTGCTCTCGCAACTCCCATCATTTGTCTTCTAATGTTCTAAAACCATGGCAACGAGGAGGAGACAGCGAGACGCCGATGCAAATCACACCTAGGAACTACCACTGGTCTAGCGCTTGTGCAAAAAATGCTACTACTACCTCCGTTTTTTTATAACGGTGCACTATCTTATTTATAGGATACCAAGAAAATAAAAGTAACGTATAAATTACACGATTAATTGTGGAAAGCATAATATGTTTGATGTGGTGCATCTTTCTCGTTTCATGTACGGAGTATCTTTCTCTTTAATTGTGGAAACCACGAGAACTGGGAAGTCTAGAACGCCTTAGAGAACCTCGACATTAGGTTTAGGTTTAGTTAAATGTTGTTCAAATTTATAAAATTTTCTAAAAATCTTAATGAAATTCGTATTTTTTTTTTTGCATTCAATATTTTTTGAACAAATTATATATTGGGGGTCAATCAGAAGAGAAGAGATGCTCCCATACACGGTAGCATGCACCAGCGCTCCTAAAAGCGTTTGTCTGCCGCTATTGCCGGACATTATATTAGGATTATATTAGGAGGCGCGAGAGGAGATGCTCTAATATCTACGTGCTAAGACTAGTGAGTTGATATATATTTTTATTCCACAACTTATATTATATCACTTTTCAAAACTTTGATTTTGAAGTTTCAAAATTTCATAATAAATTTACGATGTTCACAAGATGTATGTTATGATTCTTAGAATTTGCATAACTAAATTTGAAATACTTGCATAGAAATAAAAAATAAAAATCTAACATAAATGGCAGTGTCACGCAAAACGACACTATTCCATTGCAATTTGTCTTTTTATCTGTGTGTATTTTAAATTTGGTTCCGAACGATTTTAGGCAATGTAAACACACATGTTGTAACCATCCACCATTTTTTTTGGAATCTTGACACTTGTAAATTTAAATTTTAAAGAGTGGTATACCCTGATCATTCACGATGTGATATCATTATATATTTTCCGTTTGCTGAACCTGTTGCTACAGCCCGGCACCGGTGGCAGCTCCGCCCACGGCCCGATCCGTCAACTTACGCTGGCTGCAGGCTGGAGACGCAACAAAATCACGTGGGCAGTTGAGAGCAGAGCGATCGACGGCCAAGGAAATCAGGATAGAAAACAAGCCGGGATGCGCTGCAGCTACGCAGGAAGGACCGTACATGTGACGACGAGATCGACGCGATCTGTCAACAGTATTTACAGTCAGAAGTTTTGACTCGAAACTGTGTGCCCAGCGAGCCTCGTGATTAGCGATTTGCAGCCGGCGGCAAACAGAGAGAGTGACTTCGTTTTTGTGATGCTTTTCAAGAGTACCAAGTCTCGATTTTTCAGGGTGATAACATTAAGTCTGATCTTAGTTGGTTTTATCTGCCAATATCGAATTTCTTGTCGCTTTTTTGTTGAAGAAATTGTGTGAAGATTTCTCGCAAACAAATCAGGCGATTACACTGTTTCCTTCCTAAAGGTGTTGTTGGAGAGTTTTTGCGCGTTCAGGTGTTGCCAATGGCGGAGTCTGTTTGGTGCTGCTGCATGTGTTGCTGATTGTGTCGGTATGCGTCTCGTGTTTTTTTTTTTTTTGCTCTTTTTTTAGCTATGTACATCTTTAATGTCTTGACTGGTTCTTAACACTACGTTGTTACACAAGTTGTGCGTGATTGATACCCTTTTCATATTAATATATTCTCTTTATAAAAAATAACATCCATAGTCATCAGATATTCGGATCCATGCGACGATCGTGTAGTCGAAAGGGCAAGCTTCGAAAGAGAAGCTACCTGGCGTTCTAGCGAGCCATTCAACTCCAACCTGAAGCCGGGCTTCCTCGACAGCCACTTCTGCCGAGTGGACGAATAGCCAGCTCGTTGCAGCCGGAGCTGTCGGAGGAGCGCTTGAGTATCAATTAATTTGTTTACGAAATATGCGAAGCACATAATGAGTAGAAAGATCAATATCCAAACTGGCGAAAAATGACTAGACAATCTACGCGTACATTTCTACATCTTCTCTCACATGTGACCCAGTGAAACCAACACGTGCATATAATTCTAACATGTATAGCTCAAGAGGGCTATATGTGGACACAACGGGAAGAACATAAATTTTTATATAAATTACGAAAGACGGGATTTGAATTGTCAAGATTCGTGCACTATCCAGCTGAAAGTCTAAACTGATCAAAAAGGTTAGACAAACCATATAACAATCATGAATTTCAATTCATGTATTCACTTCAACAAACATATTTTCCTAGAATTTGTAGCTTTTGTTTTTTGATTGTGATCGCCAGCCAAATACACAAGGGAATGCAAACCGCGTGAAAAAGACAAACTGTATCATCAAAAAGCAACACCATTGACTTCCTTCATGCTTAGAGATCATACTCACCAAAAATTTAGTGTATCCTTTCCCTGATGTTTGTTAGACATCTCTACAGATACAAGCTCTTCAGGTCGCAGACTCAAAAATGTTAAAAATAAAAGAATACAGAGAGAAAAAACCTAAGAGTTAGTTTTTGTATTGAGGTCGTATACCGAAGGTAATCCAGGCAAGTACCCAAGGTCAACGGGAGTCCTATGCCTGGAGGCTTCCAAGATATGTCAATGTGAGCAAAAGCCCGCTGGCCCAGTAGATCTTTCAAATGTACTCTGCTCTTGCTCGAGAGATCTGGAGCCGATAGTTTGCTTGAGTGATCTGGAGCTCATAGCGGATAATGGTTAAGTTCCACCACTCCACATCTTCTCAATCATCAGGATCCATCTCCTCATCCTGCTCAGAGGATTTGCTACTGTCTCTTCTATCAGATTCCTGTTGCGTGTCTTGGCTAGAGTCATCTTCAGGCAACTCACCATCGTAATCCTCACTTTGAGGTTCATTATTCTTTGTGGAAACCGTTGTCAGGCTTCGTGACATCCAATCAGGGCACTCTTCTTCTCCCCCAAAAAGGAGCTTGCCATTCTTATCTTTCACCGGTTGAATGGCAGGTGACTTTGGTGTTCTGCAAGTGCACTCCGGTAACGGGTGCGCAAGAAACGAAACAGGTTTTGACATCATAGCTGACACTAAGATGCCTTCTATGCCAGCACTGTTATTGAGGTGCTGACGTGCAGCCATTGTCCAATTCCGTGGTGGGTGATACAGATAATCGCTGACATTTTCGAAGAGTGTAGCAACAGTCTTTCTGTTCATATGAAATGGATGAAACAGTTACCATGTGAAATTGCAAAATTTCATGTAATTCACATTGTCAAAATATGCTTTTGAACGTTCCCTACAGTATGCTACTAATTCTGGAGTGGCTAGATGGTATTACTGTACATATCTATTGCATGGACCAAAATTTTATGGGTGGTTATACACCTGCAGCATGAAAACTACTTAAATACTGCATGTGTCAGTTGATATTACACCCTCTGATACGTTTTAAATGTCGCAAGTTGTACTACAGTTTAGTACTTCCGCAGCTCTTTTTCCACAACAATAAATTTGGATTGGAGGGAGTATTATTTTCCAAAAAATATATTTTATCTGACTTTCTAGAAAGAAAGTTTATTGTAAGTTATAAGTGAATTGTAAGAAACCACTAATGCTGATAATAATAATGGTGTTATACCTGTCAGGCTTATAGGTTATACCAGATGGAATTTGGTATAATCGATGCCCCATGATCAAACTTGAGTAGTCCGGCCAACCACTCCCATCATTGTGAAACCCAGGGAAGAATGCATCAGCTTGAACAGAAACAAAATAATCGAGCGCATCCCAAAGCAAACGGTGAGCTTGTCTCCTAAATTCAATGGGCGACGGATCAGGTTCTGTGGCATTCTCACCAATCCACCCATACCACCCTTCCTTCTCATGGGCATAAAATGGTCTTGCAGGAGGTGGAGGCTGCGGCCTTGGACGAGGCCCTGCTTTCTTCCACTCCTCAATGAGTTCCTTCTCGCTCTTGCGAGGTGGAGGAATTGGCATGTCTGAGGAGAGAGGGGCCTCTGGGCCAACCAAGTCAGATAGCTCCCTCCGACTACATAAGGAAGTGCGATCAACTAGGTTGGAATACATAGCTCGTAGAGGTATAAGCACTCTTTGCCCACCAAAGGTTTCAGAACCAGCCAAGTATATTATTGTACTTGATGGATAACCTAATGCTTGGAGCAGAAGTCCAACCTGTAAGTACAAATTGATTGGACCATAGTATCCATGACGAGTTAAACACAGTTATAAGCAAACTGCATTACCCTAAGTTTATGGAAGATCCTTGTAAAAAATCATGGAAGGCAAACACAGTGCTAGTTGTGTTTCTTAAAAAGAATATAAGTTATACAAGATATTATGTTCTCAAGGAATACCACTATGAACAGGAAACTGGTATGCGCAAAAGTACAATGCAAGGCATGGCCAAAGGACAAAAAACCTTGTCAAGTCTAACAAGTCTCTTAATCCCTGGCTAGACTTTGTATATCTTCGTGTTGTGGACATGCCTCTACTGATGTTACACGGTTAGAAACTGCTGATACCTTTTTTCTCGCATACCCCGTATGCATGATAAGGCTTGTAGTATCTCTTTTTTTTTAACTAAAGCTGAATTCATTGATCTTTACAGTCTACAGTTCCCATGCTATGTTAAAACAGGTGTACATAAAACTAGGTTCCCAGAATTTAAGGTTTGCCATGGGGAGAAACCAACAATTGGCAATAAACAAAAAAAAAAGAGATCCATGGGCACTAGCACCCAGGACCTTTTTTTTGTATAGGTAGCAGCCACCCAGGTGAGGCACAGGAATTCACTCCAGATAGGAGTCGAACCCTGGACGCAGGGTTGCCACTGCAAGCCCTTGCCACTAGGCCACAGCTAGCCATCTCAATATGTTGGTCTCCATTTGCCAGCCTCAGATTTCTAATTTGAAAGGATGGTATGTTTTGCACTAAATAGGAAGGTCTGAAGCACTATTATAAATTTCTGTTAAGAGAAAAAATCACTCGAATTTGTGTATTAACTATTAAGAGAATAGTTCCATCCCAGATAAGAATTTTTTTTGACTTTAAGGAACCATTCTAAGCAACCTCACCTCTTCCGGCATGAGTGGACATGAACCATTCATCTTTATGGACACTGAATCAACTGACAGTTGTTCCTTTACAGTTCCTCGTTTGATCATCTGACTTCTTCTATATTGAATAAGTTCTGTATGGATGTCCTAGAAAAGAGCAAGTAACAAACAGTTCAAGGAAATTGCACATAGATATTCGACGGAAGTTCATCCAACCCTTCACATTAGAGGGTAACCATTCCAACTCTACCAACCTGGAAAAGTTCAGCACAACCATGAAAAGCTAGAGTATCTCTTAGCAATCCTGGGTGATATGCTAGATAAGGACGACCAGATGCTCGCAACCTATATGGAGATACAAGAGCTATGAGAATAAGAAAAGTGTGTCATTTTAGTTTTACATGGTTACAGTATACACCCTACATGTAGAGTGATAAACACAGGACTCCCAGTACATGGAAACAATCCAGAATGCAGAAAGCAAGAAGCACTATATTCGCATAGACTACTGGTGACTAACAAAATTAGGAATACGAACATTAGTTCATCGCATTTACAGATATGAAAAACACGGAAAGCATCACCTTCCCACAATTTGGCTCCCAAGGGACCGAATCTCTGGACGGAACTTAAGAGCATGGAAAGCAACCCTGCACCTAAGTCTCTGAAGTTCCTCCAAGCCTGCAGGAAGAATTGACTGCAGAAAGGGCACCCTGAGGCTCTCTAAATCCACAATGTACCACAAACCAAAACGAAAATAAAGTTAGTGGGACCTGGAGGATACCTGGAGACATTTACCTCCATTAATGATTATCCCAATGACTTTTGATTTGACAAGTCTGGGCAAGACATCTGTGGTGTAATATTCTGAAGTGGCTGTGTTTCTAGGAGATACCGTGGGAAATTTTATTTTTTTCCTAGCCTCTCTAAGATCCTTTGGCAAACCCCGCACAATAGCCACATCACCGGAAAGTGCAAAAATGAAGTGTTCTTCGTCATAGAGATACGAAAAACTTTTGAATTTTGAACTGCAAGATCAAAACAAGGAAAGAAGGAGAGCTGTATTTAGTGGCCATGATAAAGACAGTGTATAAGTAATAGATAAACCAGCAAACTGAATATGAAAAGGCGGATGGAGACAGTGACCTTATGCCTTTTGCCCGTGTGGTCGCTTGTATTTCAGGAATGACAAGAGTGGCATTTAAGAGCCTGGCAACGGCGACAAGATCACAGATCTAACAAACAGAATTATGTCATGATCCTATGGCATAATGACATCAGAAGTGGTAATTTACACCAGGAAACTTACTGAAGACTGTATCTTCTCAAAGCCACCATAAATCTTTGCATAAATAAAACCATTATGCGTAGCTGGAGCTGTAACATGGTGTATGAAACAAATCAGACCCTGGTTTAAGAATGGTTCACATACAGAAAAAACTAATAAGCCATATTTGATTTAATGAATACACAAATAACGGCAGTTTAATTAACCAAATACTTCCTGACATTGTATAAGTTCTGCAATAACTAAAGATCAGGTGTCAAACTTTCTAGCTTAAAATTCTAAAGCTAAATAAATAAATAAGCATATAGTCATATACAGGAAAAAAAACATAAATTCAGTAAAGAAGTCAAAGATTAACAACATTGTATTGGTGATTGGTGATTACAACACTGCAAGAAACCAGGGGCAGGGGAGGGTATAAATCACAATGAATTCAAGGATCAAGCATTTGAACATCTGAAAAAGGTTGGTTGCTCGGTGTTATTTAACAAGCTGAATAATTAGGGGACAATCAAGTTACAAAATAATTCAAACATAGTAGGTGGAAGTTGAGAGCCAAGGTACCAGGGTAGTTTTTTCTAGGTTTTGCATACGGGTGCAGGTGATCAAGTGTCCTCAACGGACCCCACAATCTACGGGGTCGAGGCCTCTGCCAAAATCACAACGAAAGAAGAATTTAAATACATCAACTCACAGACAACTTTGGCACAAAACCTACAAAGATACACTCGGGGCTTGTTCATAATAGCTCGGGGCTTACCGATCCAAATGGAAGGACGTCATCCATATGCAGGCTGTACTTGGTGATCCCCCCGGCCGAATAGTTTGCCAGGAACAGGTGCACGAGCAGCGACAGCACCGACAAGACGATGCCGACGGCCGTGGCCAGCTTGAACTTGCTTTTGAGGAGCATCTTATCGTTTCATCCCTCTTCCCAGCTCCAAGTCCTGACGAACAAATTCGAGGTCAGCATTTTACGCAGGGTACATGGTCCCTAATCGATCAGCCCTCGCACCCCAGCCAGCTCCCCAGGCGCGTCTCCCATCCACAGAGCCCGCGCACGCGATCGAATCGGGCACCGGGATCCACGGCGAGCGAGCCCGGATCCAGATCCCCACGCGCCGCACGCGTGCCGCGGATACAGTACGGAGGGAGGGAGAAGGGAGGCCGTACCTGCCTGTCTCCGGCGGCGGACGGGCGGGCAGCGAGGCGGCGGCGCGGCGACCGGCTGCGGAGTGGAGGAGAGCGCGCCGAGATCCTCGTCGGCGAACTGCGTGAGTCGGGCTGGAGCACGTGGAGGGTTGGGTGGCCCGGTCCGTCAGTGGGTCGAGCATCAAAACATGAACAAATACTACTCACTCCTTCTAAATTACTTGATGTCTACATACATCCGTATGTAGACAAATAAAAGTCATCTATTTTGGAACGGAGGGAGTACATGTCAAAACTCAAAGACAAACAGGGAGAAAACTCTAAAAGATAGAGAAAAGAAATACAAGATGGTTCCTAAGGTCTCCTGCACGGGTTGAGATTCGCTGACTTTGCTCCCGCTGACTTTGAGTCACTTACGTGTGGGTCCCACACATAGTGGGCCCACTTGCCAGTGACTCAAAGTCAGACAACGTCAGCGGGGGCAACGTCAGCGAATCCGCGCCCCTCCTGCACGCGTCGAAGTCGGCAGATGCCCAACTTTCGAGGCGCGAGATGGAGGGACGTCGAGCCTCCTCCACTGTTGTCGCATCCAAAGAAGCACCATCGTCGTCTTTTAGAGCCGACATCGTCGACGACGCCCTGTCTTGGGACGTTTTTAATGAGTGAAAGAACGCATCAAACCAGAAGAACATATATGACACTCTTTGCTATATGTCCTAAGGTCGTACCTCAAAGTTCAGAGAAATTATATGGAAGAAAATCTTAAAACTGGTAAGCATCCCTAGAAACTACCGCCGCCGGCCGCGGCGGTGGCGGCCACGCTCCCGCTGCTGAACGTGGGGGGGGGGGGGCGTCCTCTGCTCATCCCCGTCGGGATCCTTGCGCGCGGGGAGGCCGACACTTGGGCGGGCGGAGGCTGTGCGGCGTGGCGGCGGCGGCTGCTCCGGTGTGGCGGCGGCGCGCTACGACGCACGGCTGGGAGGCGCGTACGAGGATGGTGACGGTTGGTTGGTCCAGGGCGGTGGCGCAACCTGCCTTCGTGGCGGCGGCTCGCGTTGGAAGACGACGTCTTCCTGGATCGTTGCCGGCCGGATCTGGGGCGTCCTCTGGTTCATGGGCCGGAGGTTGACCTGCTCGCTTCGTTTCGTCGGAAGTCGGCCGGCGGTGTGGGGACTGTCGGATCGGCCCTTAATAAGGATGTGGTTCTAGGGTTCCTCTTCGCGGCAGGATGAAGATTACCGGATATATGTCTCCATTGATCTAGCTGGAAGTGTCGGGTTCCGGAAGGCTCCGCCGGCGACTCCATTGGGCGATTCATGCCTGGAGATTGCTAGATCGGGTGGGATTCGGTCGTGCGCACCCATGTTTTACTCTGGCCGATTGGTTTCAGAGGGAGCGCTTCGAAACTCTGCTGGCTGTTAATATCATGGGACATGTTCTCGTTCCATGGTGCTGGCGGAGAAGGTCATGTCAGTCGAGATCTGAGGCTAGCAATGGTGGTTCGAATCTTTCTCGCGATGAGGAATTGGCTTGGTGTTTCATGACTTGGAGCAGCGGCATGTAAGTGGGGGCGACAACATACATGAAGTCCAAAGTCCTACCTTTCAGGGTGAAAATCCAAGGTCTGACCTTAATTGGTTGTGTCTGACAGTGGTCTTGTTGAAGACATTGTTTTGAGAGCGAGGATTATCTTCAGGGTGAAAACCCAAGGTCTGGCCTTAATTGGTTGTGTCTGGCACTGTTCTTTTTGAAGGCGTTGCTTTTAAAGAATTGGACAGCAGGTGTTGTGTTTGGTGGTGATTGTGCGGCTGTTGCAAGGACTGTAACTCTTTAGCGGGACTTTTCTTTTTATTTCTTCTTCTTATTGTCTTTTGGCTGTGTGCATCCGTAATGGCTTCGGTTATTGCGTTGTTGCAGAGTCTGGGTGCATGTTGTATCTCTCGATATCAATAAACACTCTTTATCTAAAAAATAAAAATAAAACTCATTATTATTGTACGTTTTTCTTGAGCTAAAGTTATGAAATTGTATTTTAAATTTTGAGACATACATGATTTATACATGCTTATATCATTATTATTTTCGACAATATTGAAGTATTTTACAATGAAAATCTTCACATAAGCACATAAATTGTTATAGAGAACATGGAAAAATCCAATGCATAAGATTAAAAATTATCAAAAATACGGGCGGCAAGTAAAAGGGTCTTGGCGGCATATTGATTTTAAGATATGCTACCTTTGTCTCCTAATACTAGGGGAATAAGCGCGGACTCCGCCGCGCCCGTGGGCTAATTTTTTGAATTATTTAGTCGTAAAATTGTTGAAATTCAAAAATTGTATAGGTTGAGAAGTTTTTCAAATTTTTGAAATGGTTAAATTGGGGAGCTATTCATATTTGAATTGTTTTCACGTTTACTAAATGCTTAGATTTTGTGTTCATGATCTGTCTGTAATATTTGTGGAAACCGCGGTGCAAAGTTTTATTTTTAAATATTTGAATTTGATTTTTTATCGGAAGACATAATAATACTTCAAATATTTGTGTTTTTTTAGACAAATGACGTCTCTATTATAAATTGGAACATTACTTATAGTTTTTAGATAAATGACTCTATTATTAAGAGAGATGTGAAACGCTATTATTAAGAGAGCTGTGAAACGTTTCGAGTATTGTAAAAAAAATGCCTTCATTACCATTTGTTTGATCAATTTGAACATTGGGTAAATAATACTTCCTTTTTTCTCTTTTTTCTTTTGTTTGAACAAAACTTAGAATATTTCATATTTTTTATCTCTTCTAAATCGAAGAAAATATTCATTGAAATTAAGCAAAAGCAGATCTTATTTTCCATCACTTAGCAAACCCCATCGAGGACGTTGTGATTTAAAACGTTAAAATTCGTCGCAGTTTGTCGTCTCGAGCATCTCCAGTTTTGTTTAGCAAATTTAAATCTTCAAATATGATTGTAGTTTGATATAGATATTTATTTGATGTACAAAATCAGTAGGAATACAGTATGTAAGTATTTTGCAAACTAAAATCCATTTATTTTGATGGAATACATTTAGGCTTTGTCTAAATATTTGCCAACTTGAAATGTTGAGAAATGTTTGTATGTTGTCACAAGTAGGTAGCATATATTTTTCGGGTCATCTCGATATGTTTTTATAAAAAAAATTATATTTTTCTGATGGTTATTTTTTAAAGTGTTGGTTGTGCAATGTTTTTTTTCTGGAATTAGTTAATCTAAAATTGGAAGAATCGCATCTGAATTTCATATTTGGACGAAGCTAATTTAGGTTGTTTTCAAATATTTTCCAAATTGGAATATTCAATTTAAGCCCATATTTAGAGGAGATGTATTGTGCGAGCATTTGTTAAATTCAACTCCACATAATTAGGGGAAGTTTTATTTTAATTTTTCCAAATATTGTCCAAACTGAAATATTCAATTTAAGTTCATAATTAGAGGAGATGCATTATATAAACATTTACTAAATTCAACTCCATATAATTAGGGGAAGTTCATTTGAATGTTTCGAAATGTTCACCAATTTTAGACGTTCAATTTGTTTAGTTTTCTGTGTCCAAGTAGATTTAACAAAATAAATTGGAGACAACCCGTAAGTTAAAAAGTTAGTTTTTAGTGTTTTTTCATAAACATGATTCAAAGTTATGCAAAAATGCATTAATTTGACATAAGTAGATAGCTTACATTTTTCTGAACATTTTGACATATTGGACACATTTTTCTGACTTGTAGATTGAAGCATATGAATTTTGCAATTTTTAGCATTTTCTGTAAATATAAAAAAACTGGCAAGGGGGGCCCGCCTGCCAGCCTGGCCCACGATGACGTCGGGGTGACGTCACCCGGCGGCGGCCATGGCCAACGCGGGCGAGCTCGGGAGAGCACGCCCCGCTCGCCCCAGCACGCTGGCGAGGCCGGCGGTGCGCGGATCAGCACCGGGGAAGTGCGGGGGAGCCGCTTGGGCGGCGCGCTTGACCCAATGGTCGCCGGAGCTGCCGCCGGTGGCCATTTTCGTGGCGGCGGACGCCAAGCGCGCCGGCGGAGAATCCGGCGTCGATCCGTCGTCCCGGCAGGCGCCTTTCCGTGAGGAGGTGAAGTGCGGCGCGGCGGAGCTCCCCGTGGCCGCGGATCTGGCCGGGGAGGGCCGTGGCGGCGGCGGGGCACGGCGGCGTCGCCGCGGGCGCGCGGGAGAGAAAGAGGAGGAGGAGTGATTGTGCCTGGCAATTTTGCAAAAACGTCCGTCGGGTTGTGCAAAATTACAGAAGGGTCCCTCGACATGTTAAGTTATGGACTGCGGGTCGCGGTTTCTTTTTTCCAGATGCTTTTTTGCAAATTAGCCACGGCGACCGGGTGGCGACCGGGCGACGTGGCGTCCTCCTATTGGTAGATATTCGAGAGTGAATAGTAACCATCCGCTCGGGGCGACGTGGACGAATCTTAGCTGTTGATCGCGCTGATCGGACGGTTGTGGACTGCCTGCGACGTGGAGGGCTGGAGGAGGCAGCGATCCCACCAGCTTTTATATATAGTAGAATAGGACATTTTGGAAGGAGGCAGGTGTTTTGACTTGTAGGACTAGATACTCCCATTACTAATTTTTTTTTAAATGTCAAAAAAAAATACAGGCAAGAAAACATAGAATATTGGATATTCACCCGGGTTTTTTTTTTTTACTTTTTGACACGCGACTTTGAACCGTGAGAGCAAATGCTGCGATGACTAAAATGAATTTCCGGTTTTGGATGGAGTAGGTTTAGAACAAACGTGAGCGCTTAGGCAAGCTAAAGTGCTAATTAAACCATCATTCTCTTTTCCTAGACTGGAAAAGTTATAAGCTGGGGCCAAGAGCGATGAGATGTCATGATCTACACCATTGGATAATGAGTTTTGCCACCATCTGCGGAATGATACGCACGACAGCCATGTCGGCCAGATTCAAAAAATACGGGGCAGCAAGCAGCGCAATGGGAGAACTACTAGACTATAGCACATAACCTTCAGTTCGTTCACGTGATGTTTCAGATTTATATTTCGGCTAGCTATTTTGGGGAGGCTTCAGGGGCCCGTGCTTTGCCATGCAGTTAGAGCACATCTCTAGCAGTGACATAAAAAGTTCAGAACTAGAAAATAATCGCCGCTTACGGTTTGCACGAGGAGAAACGAGCCAGAGTAGGGACTGAAAAAGTGCCTGAACCGGAAAAAGTTTTTCGGTTGCCCGAGAATTTTTTCCTCGGGATCGAGAATACCCAGTTTTCCCCTTTGAACTGAGCGTACCCGGAATCAGGGCCGGCTCTAACATTTTAGGGGCCCCGGAGCGAACTCTATAAATGGCCCCTAATCAATGGGCCTCTAGCCATTTTTTTCTATGTTTTTTATGTATTACCGCTGGCGTGTAGCTCTTTCTGTATGCCACCAGTTATAATGTAGACAGTTTAGGCAAAACTACTAGTGGCGTGCGTCTCTCTATGTACGCCACTAGTATATATGTCTTATTTATGGGCCCCAAATTTGGCTGGGCCCCGGGCCGTCGCCGCTCTTGCCCTGGGCCAGAGCTGGCCCTGCCCGGAATACCTTGCAACTAGTTGGCCAGAGAGACATTTCAGTCCCGCGTGAGTTCCCGCCCCCGGCCTCTCCCGTCCGCCGCCGCCGATTTCTCTTCCCCGCTCCGGCCGACTTTGCCGCGCCAACTCCAGCACCGCCATGGACACTTCCCAACCCTCATTGGTCTCCGTTCCCGTCGAGGAGGCGCCCTCAGCCGAGCAACCACGCAGGCAAGATCTGGCGGCTAGCTCAGTCGCCGCAACCTCTGCTGTGGGCCAGAGGCCTCCACCGTCCCCAAGCGCATGCGTCTGGAAATGTCGGAGCCGTTGCTGCCTCCGCCGCCGCCGCTACCATCGCGCTCGTCGCCCTAGCTGCCACAACCGCGCCAAAATCAAAGAGGGTAGTTGTGTAGAAAAGCAAGAAGACGAAGTCGTCGATTGCCACGGCCCCGATCGGTCCTCCGTCCGCCTACGGTGCCGCAAGGTATGAATGAGATATTTGGTGGTGATTAGTGACCATATGGATGAGATATTTTGGGCTTGTGGTGAAAACTATGTTAACTAGCGTCCTAAGTAGTTTAATTCCTAAAATTATGTCGGATTTGTGATGAATTTGACGGTATTGCGATGAAAAAGCTACGTTTCTGATTTTTTGGTTTATGGACTGAAAATGGATGCGGCAGAACATAAACCGAATAGCCGAGCGGTAAAATAGATTAGCTTCCATGTTCAATAAACCCCAGTGTAATCGAGTGAGATAATATGTAGGCCAAGCTATATGGCTCCTTTTATTTTATTTTTGAAATTTGCACTGTTGTGTAAAATATCAGTGATAATGTTGAGATCTATAGTTGCATCCAACCACCTTTTGTTGCAAAGTGTCAATACATTGAAAGGTAATAAGGTGAGTAGGAGAAACTCAAAGCCTATGACAAACAAACAAAGATTACGTGTTGGAGTTATGCATCACTAGTCATATTACTAGACTGTCACGCCCTATACAATACGAGTTTTAAACTATGTATTGCATATAACTAGTTGAATTTGGCGCGGCGTCACGCCACGCCCTTAGTGAATTAATCTATCTGTATTTTGATATAAGTAAGTAGCGTTATTTTTTGTTGGCATTTTCGATATATTTTATGGATTGTTGGGATATTCGTCTAAATGTTGGCCAAATTGGAATGTTCGAGCATGTTCTTATTTTCTTATGAATAGGTAGCACTTTTCTCGAGCTTTTTCTTATATATTTTGTACAATATTCCAATATCTAGTAATTTGAAATGTCCGAACATGTTCGTATTTCGATGTCAATAGTTAATTGAAATTAGGAAAAGTGCGTTTGAATTGTTCGCACATTTTGACGAAATGTGCATATTCAATGTTTTTCTTATAGCATAAGTAGTTTGCATGTATTTTTCTATTTGTTTTGATATATTACCTGTATTTTTGCAACGGATATATTCGGGGACATGGATTTTTCGATGTTTTTTTTTTACAATTTGTTTGCTATGTTCAATGGGTTCACATTTTTTAAACATTTTTATATGTTTCATCGTATATTTAATTATTTAGTAGTTTTGAAATTTCCAAGTATTAACCAATTAAAAATGTTCCAAAATAAAAAAATCCTTGCAAGCAGTTGGCATTTTTTTGCGCATGTTGATATACTTTAGAGTATCTCGAATTTGTAAGTAGTTTGAAATGTTCAAAAATTATTAATTTTAAATGGAAGTCCATAATGTTTGTGATCAAATAGGTTTTAGAAGCTGGACAATTTAGAATATCTTCAAATTTGAATTCTTTTAGTCCTTACCAAATGATTAGGCTTGGGAATCATATAAAGTTCTGGAATTCTCAAATTTGTAACTTGAGTTTGAATGCTCAAATATGAGTGTTGTTTCGAATAAAATTACCTAATCTAGGCCTATTTGGAAAATTTGCAATTTGAGTTGGAATGCTCAAATATGGGTGTTCTTTCGCATAAAATTATCCTAATCTAGGCCTATTTGAATCAGTCATACCTTTTTTTGAAAAGTAGCTAACATTTCCCCCCTACAATTTTGATATATTTTCAATATTTTTGTCGATGGGTATTTGTACAACTTTTTCTCCTTTTTTTGTAGTTTTATGTTTATTGATTGTTCAGATTTGGAAGACACTTGAAATTTTGGAATATTCGAATTTGGAATTCGGTCGAACGCCACAAATAGCTAGTGCTATTTTTTGTGCTCATGTTGATATATTTGTTATATTTGAATTTTGTTTGCGTTTATTAAATGCTCATTTTCGAAATGCATTCAAAATTTTGAAATATTGCGATTTTAAAAGTTCATTGTATGGCATAAAAAGGTGACAATTTTTTGTGAACATTTTGCTATATTTTCCATATTTTTGCTGCACGTAATTTATTTGGATTTGTAATATTTTTTATTTCCTGGATTTTCTATGAAACAGTGGGGCCCATCGGCATTTTTGCTTTAGAAAAATCTGACAACCTGGCCCCACGCTGACGTCGCGATGACGTCAGCGGTAGCCAGGCCTGCCACTGCCGCGTCGGCGACGACCACGACGCCGCCGCGTCCGAGCAAACCGGGAGGCGCGGCTGGGCGCATCGGGCGCGGCTCGACGCGGGCTACAAGAAGGTGGCGGTGCGGCCGCATCTGGTGGCCGAAGCGTCGCCGGCGACGTCTAAACGCGGCGGCGGACGAAATTCACGTCGGCGACGATTCCGCCGTGCGTGCGGCGTCCTGGCACGCGCCTATTGGCGAGGGAGGAGAAGCGACGACGGCAGAGCTCGGCGTGCGGTCGGATTCGCGCGGGGAGGTCTGGAGCGGCGGCATCGAGCGCGGCGGCCGGCGGTGATCTCCGGCTCACGCAGGGAAAGAGAAGGAGAGATAGGGGCTCTTTGCGTGCTTTTTTTGGCGGGTCCCTGGGTTTGTCCGAAATTACGTGTAGGTACCTGCCTTCGGGAAAGTGGAGGATCGCGGGGTATTTTGTGGTCTTCCTTGTCGCTCTTTGCGAAATGCCCGCGCGGCGTGTGGCTGACAGGTGGGGCCCACCGCAACACTGTTCAACAATGTAGCACACTATCTAGCTACAGTATGCTACAGTGCGTGGGCTGAGGGAGCGAGAAATCGGCCGGCTTTCATATAGTTAGTAATTCTGACCATATTATTCGGTAAAGATATGTTCAAAAAAATAAAAACCGGGGGGGGGGGGGGGGTGTTATATTTCTGCACTAGACACCACTAAGGCACTAAGTCACTAAAACGTAGTGGAATCAAGTATTCAAGTGGAGTAGCTATAGAGCTTATATATAGTCATGTGAAAATCAGGAGGTGTGTGCCCATGTCTCGCTCTTGCCTCCATGAATGGTGTCTCCAAGACCCCACATGCAATATATAATCTCCCATTCCCCACGAGCAGCAAGCCAGAGAGCTCCAGAGGAGCTGTGCATGGGGACTTGGCACGAAGACGACGCCTAGCTCCTCTTCCATACCTCGCTCTAAATTGCGCGCTCCTCCACGTGCATGCCACCAGATGGCTTCAGAGTTTGGAGCACTCTCAGTTCGTGCAAAATATACTGAGTTAGCGCCTCTTAGTTTGAGCAATACAGTAGTACTTCTAGTAGCACTGTCCTAATAATGGGAGCTGGTGAGGCAGCTAGCAGTGCACCTTAACTTGAAGACAAACTATTTGAAAAAAGAGATCGTTTAATTGAGACCTAGCAGGTATGCCTCAATGATGCACGGGCCTAGTTGACTCAAAGAGATTTCAAAAGAGTAAGGAGTGTTGCTTGGTTTCTCTTTGTGTACATCTTTGCAGTATTTTTCAGAGGAGAATTTTCATGCATGTGTGCCTAGTGACCAGTGCTAGTTTACTACTGCCATCACTTTTATATATGACAGTATCTAAGAGCTTTTCCTTAGCAATTAACAAGATGACTTCAAGGGTTTCTCTTAGACGAATCACATCGACACTTTGACATTCAGAAAAACAAACGCAGTCTGAAAAGAGTGACAGGGATAAAACGTTGATTTTCGTCTTGTACCCCAGCTAATCTACAGACAGGAAATCAAACCCCCAAACATCTAGGTATTGCAGTTGCATAAAGGTAGCCATCTGGTCCAACTAAGCTACACTAATGTACACTCTAAACACGATCAAGACAACATTATCGGGAGGAGGAAAAAAAAAGTACATAGATTCCTCTCCTGGGAGCCAGGCTAAAAGAGAGCCACATGTCCCTACCTCCAGTCCACAGGAGGCACTCCATCCCAATCCATTTGATATCCCACCAGCCTTTGTTTTTCGAGTATAAATCTGCACCCAGTCGAGGAGCGGCCGCGGCAGCAAGGAGACGAGCCTTCTCCACCTCGAGTACTACGTATCTGAAGATCTGCTAGGATATCTTCATCCCCAACTCAGCAGCAGGTGAGGTCCAATCCAGTGCATGAACTCTCCATCTCTGTTCTTCCTCTCAAGCCTCGCATGGTCTTCCTGATGAAGCCTCATCTTCTACTGCATGTAATTATCTAGCTAGATTGCTGATACACTCCTGTATTTTTGTCACTACAATATAAGCATGTCTTAGAAGAGCACGTAGGTTAATTTGCTGAACAGATCCATAGCTTATGGGTTATTTCTTGTCTATATGTGTAGCTTTTGCGATCTGCTTATTCTTCAAGTAGTTCTAACATCTATGCCTTCTCGCTACAGTAGTATCCTTGTATGTGCATGTAATTTCATTGCAGATATTTATTTTATCAGCTATTTGCTAATATAGATATTCCCAATACATGTGTTGTTCTTCCAAGTTTCCAACATCTATGTCTACTTGATCTTCTAGTACTAAATCGCTGCTTGCTTGTTCTGTACATCTTCCCATCTATTTGTTCTTCACTCTCTTTTTAGGAAACCTAACTGATGAGTTGATCGATAAACATGATGCAACATGTGCAACTTTTCTTACGCCCTTCTATGCAGTGTTTGTTTCCAAGATGACCAACGATGTGGATCCGCTGGATGATGAAAACCCTAGATCATGGACCGATAGCAACATCATTGTAAGTTACGGGTTGCTAACTTTACTTTCAGAGAGGTAGAGGGTACTCACACGACGTTTTTGTCTCACTATTTTCACTGTCACCCATCCCCACTCAGATTAACAAGAGGGAGGAAGAACCTAAAATGTTCGTTGTTCATGATCATCTCCAACAAAGACGAGGTGTGGGCTTCTTAAAGGAAGGAAACAACACCTTCTAGTCCACACGACGGTGTTATCCCGACTGAGCTTTTCTATTATCCCTAAAACTCCACCCAAATTCTTTAGACCATTTTCTGGTTACCTCTCGTGCCAGAATTAACGTTCTTGACCTTGTAAGGCCTTTTCTTGACCTTGTAAGGCCCTCTCCTTATGTTTCTCTCATCGCCGGGTGTCTCCAACCTCACCCTTCCTCGCCCCTTCTATCCCTCCTGAGCTATCTCCATGCATATTTTGTCTAACAGTCTAGATGAAAGATGTTGTTGGAATAAAAAATACTTAATTTTCCCATGAAATATACTTAATTTTCTGCCCAACGTTTAATGGCTACCTACAGAAATATGTACTTGTCATATTGAATTACCTCTCATTTTAGCATGTGTGTGTGGTACAGTGGTAGTAGTAAACTTCATGTATTGGTATTCGGTATTCCTACATATGTTGGTCTTGCAACTTGTGCAAAGGAATAGCTTGTCATCCCTAGCTAACTGAGATCTTAATTCAGGGGTGATTATGTATGAGTTTGCAGATATGCATGCACACGCATGTATGCATGAGAGGAGACAGAGTGCAGGTTATGCTTTGTCTTGTTATCAGGGCATATTAGGGCGCGCCAACATATATGCAAGCTTTTCTATCTTCTCCGGCGAAATCATTGCATTGCATTGCATTACCTACTTATATATGCAGGCTTTTCTGCTGCAGATATTTTGTCTCTCCGCATGTGGCTGTCAATCTGCTCGTGTGGTGTGACACCACCAGCCATCATGTGATCTGGTCTGACATTTAGGTTTTTATCTTATATATATGATCTGTATTCTTCATATGAAAGTACTTCTACGGATAGCCATCATCAAAAAGTGAAAGGCTCACAATGCACAACAAAAACTAACAAGAAGAATAGTACTCCCTCTATTCTAAACTAACAAGAATGATACTTCCATTTGTTCACACTTGGATGTATCTACACATATAAGATACATCAATATGTATACAAATAAAAGCCATCTAATTTGAAACGGAGTGAATAATACATACAGTATTGCTAGCCATGAATTGAATCAACTAGATTAAGTATCTAATTCTGACATGATTAGAATCTAATACTAATAGATTCAAATTCTAACATTTATGTTTAGATGTCACATGAAAAAAGGTATTAAATCTATGGAATTTCGTTTCTAAAAAAATATGGAATTTCGTTTCTCAAAAAAAAAAGGAATTTCGTTTCTCAAAAAATAGATGAGCCCTATCGGTGGACCAAACAGTACATGTTTTCTTCACATCCTTTATAAAACTCTGGCATTTAAATTTCCAGCCATGCTTTAACACGATAATTTTAACAAATTATTCAAAATATAGGGCATTGTCCATGTGCTGAGGAGCAACTTTGAGCTTGTTATCGGATGAATTCATGAAAGGGGGTCCCACATACTTGTATAGGTGACTTTCTACCTCATGTTCACACTGTAAAACTTTCATCATATTCTCTAAATATTTTGGTGCATTTTTTCAGATCCTTGTGTGCATGTAGATCTCACGAGTATACGGGGTTCGCAAATTCATTTTGACTACGTGCAGATAGTAAATAATTCAATTATCGATATTCTAACTCACTGGAATAGGTTTTGACATTTACGGTTACATTCTCGCGCATGAAAACATCCTAATTTATGGAATGAATGGCTAAATTCTTGGCCATGTTCAAGGGAGCCAAACGATCTCTAAGGGCTTGTTCACTTAGCCCCTCCACAACGAAATCCTTCTACTCTATGTTGGAAAGAGGTGTGTGTGGGTCTTGAAAGCTCAAATTCCCTTCAAAATGCTTCGTGTGGCAATTTATGTGGGTTGATGTTAATCAGGTAATATATGAGGAAAAGAAAATAAACATGTTCCCCACATGTTCATGTTGTGATCAAATGTGAATAACGGCGCCCGGGGGGAGGGACGGACGGTGATAGAGTGGCGATTTGTGTTGGAGCTGAACAACTGATTCGAGCAGCGGGTGGTCTTTCAGCAAGCACTGGAACTTCAACGACATCTACCGCAAATTTATTCGAGGTTAGTGTTTCCCTCGTGTTAGGCTGTGTTGTCTTCCGATTGTCTTGTCGGTGTGTCCTAAAAGTACCCCTACTGATAGTTTTAGTACTTTTTTTTGCCTCGTAGAGGTGGTTTGTTATTGAGCACTCTTACCATGTTCTCCTCCATCTTTTTGCTTTTTAATGAAAAACGACGGTATAAATAAAAAAAATATTTTCTTTGATTTGGATGTGCGATAATTTGTAAGTCTTTTTAAGTATAGTTTCTTTATCTTGTACTCGATAAAACAAGCTCCATAAGAACCATTCCAAATCAAGCGACACTATTATCTAAAACTTCTATCCCTATAGATTTCCTTCTGACTAAAAAGACCCTCGATCGCGCGCACGCACGCTACCTCGAAGTGACAGTGCCACTATTTCACGTCTCAAGTTTGATGAATGCATGCGGACGTGCATGATCCATTCGGCCGTGTGCCGTCTAACAATTGACGGATGGATGGATGGATGGACGGTTCGGAGATAGATTCGCCTGCTTGCGCCGTCCATGCCGAGTTACAGTGTACTTGCAGCCCGTGCTCGATCGTGTAGACGTGCATGTACTGATGTACACCCGTGTCTTTTCACACATGTGCATGGCATGGCATGGCATACATGGAGGACTTGTCACGCACGATGCACCTGTACTGTTTGCCCGCCATGGTTTCCAAAAGTACAAAGGATGTACCGGCTAGCCCAAAAAATCCTTTTCGGCACATGAGCATCAGTGAAGTGTCTCCATGGAGCCCGTTATATTCTAAAATTCTAAAAATCATAATTTTCAAGTTTCAAACAATTTGAAAAAAAAATCATCGATGTAGACAATGATACATTCTACAAACGAGAAATATATCAACTCAAAATAACTCATATTCCGGGCTACACGAAAATAACAAAATAAATCTGATAGATTTGTGACTTCAGAGCATCTCCAGTCGGGGCGCCGCCCAAAGGCCTTCCGGACAGGCCCTTTGGGCGCATTTGGGCGCCGTCGCTCCCCACTCGCGCCGCCCAAAGGGGCTGCCCAATTGTTTTTTCTTATATGAATTCAAATATTTTAACGTCAGCAAATCAAACAGACATTAGCTCAAACGTCTTCCTCTTCCTGGGTGCCGCCGCCATGCCCCGTCGCGTCCACAAATGGTCCGCTAGATCAGCTTGGAGTCCATGATGAGTTGTTTAATTCATTACGAATTTTCAAATGCATTGACAGATAATCAGCAAAATCTGTCGGCACGTTGTGATCAACCTGTGCATGAGGACCGTCAAAGTCATATGGCTGATGATCCTGCACTGGATTGTTGCGCTCGCACTCGATGATCATGTTGTGCAAAATCACACAACAGTTCATCACCTCCCACATCTGCTCATTCGACCATGTCTGAGCAGGATACCGAACGATAGCGAACCTTTGCTGCATCACTCCAAATGCCCGCTCGACATCCTTCCTGGCACTCTCTTGCTCACTTGCGAAATGACAAGCTTTGTTCTCCCGAGGATTGGTGATGCTCTTCACAAATGTTGCCCACCTTGGATAGATGCCATCGGCAAGGTAGTACCCTTTGTTGTACTGGTGGCCATTGATCTCATAGTTCACAGGTGGGGCATGACCTTTAACTAGCTTCGCGGACACATGAGAGCGCTGCAACACATTGATGTCGTTGTTTGATCCTACCATGCCGAAGAATGCGTGCCAAATCCATGGATCATGATCGGCCACAGCTTCAAGAACCACACTGCAATATCCTTTGTGGCCTCCCTTGTACAATCCTTGCTAACCAAAAGGACAGTTCTTCCAGCTCCAGTGCATGCAGTATATGCTTCCAAGCATCCCAGGCCATCCTCTTGCATTATGTTCCAGGATCCGGGCTGTTTCTTGTTCATTTGGTCCTCTAAAATACTATGGGCCAAATGCACCAACCACCGCCCTGCAGAACCTGCACATCGACTTGATAATTTTCGACTCTGAGATCCGTAGGTACTCATCTACAGCATCAGCAGGTGCTCCATATGCAAGCATTCTTACGGCTGTAGTGCACTTCTGGAGTGAAGAGAAACCAATAGTTCCCACGTCATCCTTCTTCAACTTGAACCATGGATCATACGACCTCACACCATGCACGATCGGGTGGAAAAATCCACGGTTCATCCGAAAGCGTTGACGAAAATCCTTGGCGGTGGCGACAGGAACGTCAGCAAAGTAGTCAGAGACTAACATGCAATGGCCTTCCATTCTCTGCCTCGGCTTGCTCTTCCACCTTCCGAACGCCGAGCCTCCTCGTTTTGGTGCGGCATTGGCGTCCTCGACGACTTGAAGTTGGAGAAGACATGTGAGAATTGCTATGTTCACATCTTCCTCCTCGGCAATGGCGGCTTCTTCTTCCAACAGCATCACGGCCATCAACTCGTCGTCGCTATCCATCTGCAATACATGACGGCACGTTGTGAACAATGGTGCCGGCTGGAGTCGTCGGATAGCCGGCGGATTCAATTCTGTAGAAAACCAGGTGCTTACCCCAAGAGCAGGGGATCACTGTAGCACCTCTCAATGTGGAAGTAATGTATCGATCCGCATGAGCAAGAAGGAAAAGTTATCTATTCCCTACAACTCAAGTGTCACAAGTTTTAGTTGATTATGCACTAAACAAGTTTAATGAACAAGGTGGTTGATTTAATGGATGGAAGTTTAATGTAACAAAGCAAGAATGTAAAAGTGTCACAATCCTCTTCAATGCAAGAGGACAAGACAAAGTTTTCTCTTATAGGAAAAATGGACATGGGTTCATGGGTTCACTTAATCCTCTCTCTCATCTACGATGATTATCATGTTATAGATAAAGTACACATGATTGTCATGTTTTAATGGTGGCTTTTATAACGGCTATATGTCCTCAAACACATAGTTGAAAGAAGTACTCATTTGTGTTGCTAGGTCACCCTCGTAAGGCTAGCGTGGTTGCTATCACTCTCACATCATACTCTTCCTTTTTACCCCTAGATAAAGGATGTTGGGCTGTATTTCACATGTCACTCAATACATATGTCGTGTCACATCGGCCATCCCGTACCTACATACATCATACTTCTTAATGGACAATATTCTAAACACTATTGCAATGATTTATATTTCGTGTGTGTGACCACAACTCTCTCTCATCTATCTACACTTGGTGGTGTCAATCACCTCATGACATGGATAAACAAGGCATTATGCATAAATCAAACCATTACATGCATCATAGAATATCTCTAAAGTATGACAAATCATAAAAGTTCCAACACAGTAGTAAATGCATAATAAATATCATCTCATACCACAATATCCACCATAGGAATTACATACATGACCGTAATCATGTTCAGCAGCTTATACGATACTAATTAGTGAAACTCAACGAGAGGAGAGATACATAAATTACCACCACAAACCCAAGTCCAGGGGGTGGACTACTCCCCCTTCATCATGGAGACGGTGAAGAAGTCGTTGGAGGAGACGGAGACCACCCCGGTAGCGCCCCGTCGGAGTTTTCCCCCTCCAATCTACAGCTCCAGGTATCTGTTTCGGTGTTTCTGTGTTTCGGCGGTGCTTCTTTCCAGAGGGCGTCGGGGACTATTTTTATAGTCGGTTTTAGGTCAAAACCTAGTCGGTGGAGAAAAGATCGACGGCAGCGGAGCGTCGAGGCCCAATTGGAGGGGTCCCACGCGGCCAGGTACAGGGGCCACGTGGGTCCACCTCTTTTGGCCCTCGGGTCTCCGCCTGTTTGCTTCTTTCGCCCCCAAGTCTTCTTCCTTCCAAATATTAACGCTCGTAAATTTGCAGGTCATTTGGACGTCGTTTGGGTCCCTGAAACATTAAAAGAAAGAAATAGGGTTTTCTGCCTGCGCAGGGTTAATTCCATAAAAATGGGAAATAAATATAATATTTCCAAAAATTATTATAAAACATTAATATAACCCTTATATGATGCAAATATGATTGGAATACAAGTAATATAGTGCAAAGTTCATGTATGCATTTTACATGCATCACTAGGCGTACCAGTAATTCCACCGAACACCTTCTAGGCGGGGTGGAGAGGAGAGGCCGCCGGTTCCGGCTCGAGTCGTCGAACTGCCGGTGGCGCGCCAAGGATAGGAGGAAAATCAAACAGCGGCGCCGGCGTCTAGTCGGGGGTGGAGGCAGCGGCCGGGCGGCGGGCGTTTCAGATCATGGCGACGGCAACGAGGAGAAGTGGGAGGGCGACGAGGAGAAAACAACGAGTCTTTGTGGCCGTGTCTCACTGCCAGACGTGGCCCGCGCGTCGGGGGCGGCAGTTTCGTAGTGTCCGGGGCCGCCCCAAACCTCCCCAAGTTGAGGGCGTGGGCTGGACGTGCCAGACACAAAACTGGGTCGCGCCGGATAGAAAACTGATTTGGACGGCGCGAGTGGGAGCAAAAAAGTGTCCGGCACACCCCAAAGGCCTTTGGGTGGTCATTTGGGCGCCCCAACTAGAGATGCTCTCAAATTTTGCATTGTCCACCATTTTCAATTTCAGATTTTGTTGCACACCCTGGAATACAACATATTTCTAATTGATATTTTACACGTTGGTACGATACAGTATTACTTACGTCCAAAAAAGATCCAGTTATTTTTTTACTTCAATATATAGAATTTTTGATTTTTTGTGAATAAAGAGCTCGGCCTCTAGAGCGCTTCACTCTTTCAACAACTACTTCAGTTGCGCAGTAGCAGAAACATTACTATTCCAACAACATTAAAATTACTATTTCAGCCCCAACTTCTTTCATCCACCTTTTATTGTAGAAGACCAGCTTTCACAATGCTAACTAATTTCTGAAGTAAAATTCAGATTTTAAACGAAACTCGAAGGATTAGAATTAATACGTATTTGATTTCCTCCTTTTTGTTCCGCTTGAACTGAATTTCCTTGAAGGTGTGTAGACAGGACGTAGGGGCTGACTACTTCGTTTGTGTTCTTGGGGTGTACGAGTTTTTTTTTTTTGACACATCCAAACTTCCGTATATTCATCTCAAATCCACGTACCCAGTACATAGAACAAGAACAGAAAAAGAGCAATACGAAGAGGATGAAGATCCAGAGCTAGAACCGAGATCGAAGATCCGCGGCACCGCCGGCTGCGAGGAAGACGAAGACCGGCACCACCACCTAGCCTGAGCCTGGGCAGATTTAAGCCCTTGAAAGACGTCGCCATGAAAGTCCGCCGCGCCGCGGCGGAACCCAAGTCGATGAACGAGCGGGGCAGGCGTCCCCCCGGCTCTTCCACGCCGCTTTGCCGCGGCCATCGTCGTCGACGAAGCCGCCGGAAGCCGCAGATCTTGACCAGCTTCAGCCGAATCGCATCCCCAGCGCCGCCGCACCACGGCCGCCGGAGAAGGGAGCCCCCACACCGCAGATCCGCAGATCCGCGAGCAGGAACAGGACGGCCACCACTCGACGGAGCGCCAACGGAGCTCCACCGCCGGAGGGGAGGGTCGCCGCCACCAAAACCACCAGCCGCACCACCGCCTCCTCAGCGCCGCCGGCAGGAAACTGTTTGCCCCTACTCTATGTACACGAAGAGGACGGGGATCCCCCACCCACCCGCCGCCGGAGCGGACGGGGGAGAGAGATCCCACGCCCCGCGACGGCGAGAGTGGCGGCGACCAGTCGGGTCCAGAAAAATCGCCCTTCGCTACTGTTGAGGAAGGGGAGGGGAACGTGCGGCGCCCGTCAGATATTAACTTGTTATTGTCTTGGGGTGTACGAGTTGACAACACCGAAAGCAACCTCCACGATGTCCTCTACGGTCTTCAAAGCTTGCACGCACGTAACAGTAGAACCGCACAGTGTACTAGCCGCCGCAATATGAAAACGATCCGCGTGCATATGTCCTGAGAAGTGTTGTTGCCTCCGTCTGGATGCAATATTCCTATTCACCTCAAAGATCAATGATTGTTTTGTACGGTATCCAAGCTGTAGAACCAGATGATTCATATTGGAACCAAATAAATGAGCATGAAAATTCCGCCTTAACAACATATACTGATGTTTGCTTTGCGTTGTTGTAAGCAAAGAGATTAAACTTACGAAATGAGTCCTGGTAGAAAAGCAACAATAATACAAATGTTCGCCGTCTTATGATTGATTTCAGCACAATTCAAATGGTCGCAGTACTCTGTACAAAATTCTACAAAGAAGAGTATTGTTCATCAGATCCCCTAAACACTAACCCAAAAATGTCAATGTAGCAAGAACTCAACTCTGTGTAAGAAATTACAGGAACCTCATTATACGGAATATGACAAAAAAAGTTTATAAGGCTGTCCCTAAAACCATTTTCAGGTATTTCTATTTAGAAGATCCGCTAGAGTTGCTGTAAGATTGCCGGAGCCGGCCAATTACACAAGGAAAAGAAACAATGTCTCATGCGCTACCTCTATTAGTGTGGGCTCATCTTTCAGAAATGAATAGTACTCACTTAACATTGGTCTATTACTACTGTAATATTTATTGAAGAATTTGCCAAAGTCAATTAGGATCATCTGACCCTAGTGTTCCGTCGTCCGTGATAACCCGACACTGCTGAATGATGCAACAGCGTGTCACACAAATGCAAACCAATCATATGTGCACCCAAAAGAGAATCATTAGTGGAGGAACATGTCACTGCTGATGCTAAACAGTCTCGGTGTTCAGAGTATCTCGCGAGCAAGCAAAGCGAAAGGCGATTCATCCTGCACGGTTTAACCGGTTTGGACGGCAAGGATTTGTTCTAGCGGCTTAGGCGCGACCAATCACCGCTCGTGCGCGAACTAAACTAGAGACTAAATACGGAATCCGCACGGGTGGGCCCTGCCTGCCTTATCTGGTCACCGCGCTGACCGGGTTGACCCGACCACCAGTGCAAGAGACCGTAGACCGCAGGTTTGACGTCGCCAGCTGGCGCCCCAGGGCCTTGCAGCACGTCGTGCATGCACTGGCCGGCCGGCTGGTTTACAGCCAGCGGCTAATTTCGTTGCATGTTTATAGTGAGGGTTTTTACGGCCCAGTTGACAAAAAACTTTGTCCAATTCAGTATACTCCTTCAATAATTAACGTAAACACTTCTACACTCCTTGTTGGTTTTGAATATCTTGGTGCGATGGATGCATGTTACACACACCAAGGTTTTAGGTACCCATTTTTTTTTTCTCGGAGCGGCCAAGATTGCCAGTAAGCAAGGTTATCGGAAATTACCGGCCGGTTACCAAATGAAGATCTCGGACAAAATTATGAAGTTCGAACATAAATAGCCAAAAATAACTCAATTTAAGATTTTGAGAGGCCACATTCAGAACAATTTCAAACATTCCAATAATATTTGTCCGATAAATTCATTACCGGAGGGGCCGAGTTTCCGGTTACCAGCCGGCACCGTGGTGGTTTGGCCGGTAGCCAAAACCTTGTTGCACACACGAATCCGTGCCTATGCAGAAAACCATTAGCTAGCTACCTCTCTCTTTACATAAAGAAAAAGCGCATGCAAGTGTATCAACCTGAGTTTTACTATGCATCCTTTAGCTAAGTATATGGATAAGCTAGCCAAGTTAGTGTTTTATTCGTGTTAGTACGGGCTATATAATTAACTACGAAAACCAACCGTGTCTCCCCGATCAAGCTAGTCTTGCCTTTGGTCAAAACTCCAAATAGAGTAGTATGTGGTGGAATCTCTCCAATTCACCGACCCTTTATCACACCAAGACTGAGGGGGAAGCCATTGCAGGTCTCCATTACTCCATTCTCAAGGGGCGGAAGCCATTGTAGGTCTCCCTTTTTTTTCAAAGAAAGGAGAACACGCTGATCTTATGGCATTTTGGATGCAAACTTCATAGACAAGTTTGGACCCCAATTCAGGCAAACAGATTATGTCTCCTCAGCATATGTCATTTCCTTTTAGATTTATTAGAAAGAAAAAATGGTGCCATGCTTAATAATTAATTTTAATTCATATATTACATGCACAAGCAAAGGTGGATTAGTTGATTATGAGAAAATAGTTTACTTGACATTTATAACTATTTTTTAAAAAAGATACATATTCATTATTAGAAAGCATGTACGCGGGAAAACTTTATGAATATGACTAGTACATATTAAGCCAATCATATTACGAGCACAATAAGTTATTAAGTTAGCATATATCATCGTTGATTTCATGTTGAATTAAAAAAAATTGTTTCAAACTTTTGAATAACATGCACGTCTCAAGTGCAAAGACATGAAATACTTGTTTTATTAAACAAATATCGCGTTAAATTTATTTTCGTAAGAGCAAACAAAAATATTTCCATATATTAAATAATTGTAAATGTCAAGTCAACTTAATTTGATTGAAAATATCATGAAATCTAACAATAATGATTTTTTACTATATGGATGGTTATAAAAGTTTGTAAACCCTTTTTCAGAAGCATATATGAATAGTATGAAAATAAATCAAACATTTGGACAGCAGAGATCAAAACCATCCCATTCTAATTTGTGATTTTATTACTGATAAGAAAAACAAAAACCCAAAAACTTTCAGCTGAAAAATGGAGTGTATTATTGGAACTTCAACTACACGTGTATATTTCAACAGTTGGCGCCGTGGTATGGGGAAGATAACAAGAGACTAAGAATGAGAATTAGGAACCTTATAAATCTATAGAACCAAGCTAACACGCACGCAAAATCTTGCACATTTTTTAATTTTGCTTACTATGTCATACTATTGTTTTTAATCTAGAAAACTAGTGTGTACTATGTCACACTATGGACGAACGCTAATTGTTTCCTGTCAAATTTCCTCTCATGCACACCGGCCTGATCTCTGGTGATATATATACACATGCTTGATCTTGGCTCGCTCTCCTCTTTTGATTGCACATGTGATCAATTTTAGCAGCGCTGTTGCTGCAAGTAAACGTCCTCTAGGCTCCACAAGTTGTCGTCGAAGTCTCCGAACTCGAAGTCCGGTAGGCCAGTGGCAGCGAGGAGGTCGGACCAGCTCCCGTTGAGCTCGTCGCCGTGGATCATGTGGTCGTCCCGACCCATCGATGGACCACCGGTGCCGGTGCACTGCACCGGCGTGCCGTCGACGTTCACCGTGGCAGCTGACCATGGCGAGAATTGCGCTCCCTCTACCGTCGACAAGGAAGACGGAGGCGTGCTGGACATGTCAGGGCTCATGGCCGACGCCGCCACCATCCTGATTGGCGCGCAGCTGCTCGCGTGATCTACGAACTGTGACACACCAGCCGGGGAGCTCATCGCCCTCGCCGGCGCCGTCACCGGCACGTCCTCGGCGCCGGCACCGGCGGCGGCGTCGGCCTGCATGCGCTCTACGAGGCGGGGCATCCAGACCCGCCTGACGACGTCGCGGAAGCGGTCGCTGTTGACGTCGCAGCGGAGCTGCCTGGCGTGCTTCTGCACCCTGGTCCGCCAGTAGTTCTTGATCTCGTTGTCCGTCCGCCCCGGGAGGCACTGCGCGATCTTGGACCAGCGGTTGCCCCACCGCGAGTGGAGCTCCAGGATGAGCAGTTGCTCCTCCGGCGTGATGTTGCCGCGCCGGACGTCGGGGCGGAGGTAGTTCAGCCACCGCAGCCGGCAGCTCTTCCCAGTGCGCCTCAGACCTACACGTGTCGATAATGACCAATCAGCGAGACAGAACAAAGAGAAGGGCCTAATTAAGCGAATAATGAGCTACAAGTGACCAGTGCCCATAGCTTAGCTATACGCTACGGCAATGGAAAGTGTTAGCCCATCGATCTTATCCCTTGCGATGTGATCGATCACAAAGAACTAACTATATGTAAAGCAGATGTGACATGCATGATCAAATGATCTTGATCAAGAGAAATTTAGCATGCTCTAATTAAGTACCTGCGCATCGAGCGAGGGAGTTCCAGCGCCCTTCGCCGTGCCTGGAGATGTAGTCCACGAGCAGCATGTCCTCCTGCACCGTCCACGGGCCCCTCCTCAGGTCACCTTCGTCCTCGCTCGCCGTCGCCACCACCATCTCCTTCGTCACCGCCGATGAACCTGTGGGGCTCACCGCCGGTAGCGCGGCCTCCATGCCCAAGCCGGCCATGTAGAACTCCTTGTCCATGTCCATCGACCAGGTCGATCGAGCTCGATCAAGCTTCAAGCTAGACGTGAGTGGGTGTCACTAGCTAGGTAGGTAGCAGTGATTGACAAGCTAAGCTGTGGATCGACGATGGGTAGCTTGAGGAGAGTGGGACAGGGAGACGGATGGGCTTATATAGGGATGGCTGAGGGGAGCTGGATTAAGCCGGAGAAGAGACGGCGTACTACTGTGGATGAGCCGCAATTAGCTTAAGAGGATTTGGACTTGCTACTAGGAGTAAAGCCGAAAGTGGAGGAGGACGCGCGTGCGTGTCGCCCGATTAAACAACTCAAACGGATTAAGAAAACAGCGTGTCCCTTCCCGGTCCACCTTTGACCGTTGACCCGCCCACGCACGGCAGAGAGCTAGCTGGACATTCTTCCTCTCTTCTTGCTCAAGAGAGTGAGCTTTGGTCGTAGTCGTAGTACACAACCTTCGTATTATATCTGGAACATTCTTCCGCACAGGCGTTTCAAAACAGGTTCCCACCCAGCCACAAGCATAATGCAAAAAAATATACACTCCTTGTGTTCGAAAGTTTTTTTTAGAAAAAGGGCAGTCCTATCCTCTGCATCGATTGATGCATGCGGCTTTTATTACTTATTCAAGAGCTGAAATCCGTTTAAAGTTAGTACATCATGGGTCGCCTAAAGTTGCCACATGAACGAGTCATCTAAAAATTAAGGACAACATAGAATGACACTGTATTAACATGTTATCCTAAGATCAGAACGCCGGCTGAACTGGGAATACAGATCCGCCGCGACTGATTCCAGGCGGCTGCACCCAAAATCCATTGCACCGCGCTTCTCCATTGATCGTAGGTAGGACCACGTACGGATCCAATGAGTAGCCATCGAGATAACCTGCATGAAGGAAGTTTTCTTTGCCCTGTTAAAGATATAATCATTGCGTATATTCCAAATTGCCCAAAGCAAGGCACAAACACCAACTCGGATCTGAACCTTTTCTAGTTTGGATACTCCCCTAAGCCAAGTACCAAACAAATGTGATAAATCCTTTGGGGGCTTAATATTAAACGCTATATGGACAATACGCCAAGTCATTCGTGCAAGGGGACGTGTAATAAATAGATGTTGAATTGTTTCATCTTGATCACAAAAACAACATTTTTAGAACCATTCCAATTACGCCTAGCTAGATTATCTTTCGTTAAAGGGACAATCGCTTATGTGTCCTACCTACCTCAGTTTTATCTGTTTGTGCCATACCCGCGTAGTTTCTCTCGTCCGTGCCCTGGCTGGGCCACAAATGGCCCGCGCACGGCCAAGACGGCCGTTTTCGTATGGTCAACCTCGTTTCACCGTAACTTGGCCTGACTTGTGGGATCGGCGTGGCGCGGCTCGTGACTTGAAAGTGGGACCGGTCAAGTGAGGACAGGGAGCGAGTTAAGTGGGGACAGGAAGCGCGTTAGGTGGGGTCAGGAAGTGAGTTTAAGTGGGGTCAGGAAGTGAGTTTAAGTGGGGTCTCAGCCCCTAAATTAACACGTCGTTAACACTGAATTAACTGATTAGGAAACAAGTCATTATTTAGTGAGTTGATTAGTACGTTGTTAACACTGAAATTAAACTGAAATTATGATTCATATTCACTGGAAACTGAAACTGAAACTGAAATTACATCGTTAACACTAAATTAACTGATTAGGAAACGAGTCGTTGTTTAGTGAGTTGGTTAGTACGTCGTGAACACTGAAATTATGATTAGAAATTACGTTCGTTAACACTGAAACTGAAACTGAAATTAGGTCGTTAAAACTGAAACTGAAGTGAAATTAGGATTCATAATTAGAAATTGAAAACTGACATGATTAGCAGAAGATGATTAGACAAGATTAACATTGAAATTATGATTTATATTACTATTAACATTGATTACAAAAGATTCCGGCGGTTTTACAAAAGATTAGACAAGATTAGCAGTGCTTTATGCACTTCTACTACGCCGACGTCGGCCTAATACTACTACTAATCAGTAGCAGTGCAACTAATGCAGTGCTACTGCTACTACGTTGGCCTCGGCCTCGGCTCCTACATGCGCCGCCTCTGGGCTGGCGGTTCATCGTCGTCGTCGTCAGAGTCGTCGTCGTGGCCGCCGTCGTCGCCGTCGTGGCCGTCCTCCTCGTCCTCATCCTCCTCCTCCTCCTCGTCGTCCTCCTCCTCGTCGTTGTCGGAGTCGGAGCCATTGCGTCCTGCGGCTCCAACTCCGGGTCCGAGTCCTCCTCCTCGGACCCGTCGTTGTCATCGTCGTCGGAGTCGGGGTCGGAGTCGCCGTCCTCCCCCTGGTCGTCGTCGTCCCCTCGCTGTCGTCGTCGGAGCCGGCGTTCTCCTGCCAATGCCCGTGGCCCTCTTCCCACCACGGGATCGGGTTCCCTCGCCGTCGGAGTCGCTCGGATGGCTTCGTTCTGCCACCACGGATCCATTGCAGGGAAGGGGGTGGTTGGGGTTTTTTGGACTGGAGAGAAGAGAGAAGAACTGCACCAATGCGCAATGTAGAGAAGAGAGAACCGAGTGAACCGCAATGCAATGGGATTGGGGTTTTTATTTGTGAAGGGATAGTGATGAATTCACTGCCGCCGGCGCGTAGATCGATAACCGCTTGGGGCACCGAACAGGCGCATCGCTTCGTTTTCTTGCCAACGCAGTGTGAAATGACAACACAATTTACAGATTATATTCGCAATGATGACATCGTGTGACCGCGCTTCACGTCTAGTCGAACTGACATGCCTGTAAATGTTCACCACGTCATCTGGTGCCCCTTGACGTGTCGAGTACAAGTGTCGAACAGTTGATGTGCGTCGTCGTTCTGGTCAAATTTAATGCAGTTGGAGACTCTGTGAGACATCTAGACGTAGCAGAAGCATTTTTTGCGAGAACTGACGCGATTAACTTTTTGTTTACGTGCAAATATGCGTCGGTGCATCCGTGTCAACACACCAAGCGCGATCTGGACACGAACTGGACGTGAACGGCACCCACAATGCGCGCTCTGTGTAGTTACGCGATCTGAACGTGTGTAGACCTTGTTTATCAACTTGAATCGTTAGTATATGACATAAGACGACTATGTGCGCAGGATTTTCCTTTTTTTGATTTTTTTGAATATTTGAAGCTCATTTCAAAATTCGGTCAAACTAACGTTGACCTACATTTAAACAAGTTTAAAACATGAAAATGAAAAACTAAGCATGGATCCTTCTTAGTCACTCCAAAATGAAACTTTGTGAGGTGTTTGCCCTTTTTATGTTGGAAATCCAAAACCCCTTCTCTTCACCCTTGAAATCATAGGACATAGTCAGAGATATCACCTTAGATACATGCATTTCTCATATGAAATGTTTATAGATGATGTTTATCAACTTGAATCGTTAGTATATGACATAAGACGACTATGTGCGCAGGATTTTCCTTTTTTTTGATTTTTTTAATATTTGAAGCTCATTTGAACCTCGAGTTCATACGACATAGTTCGAGGATATCACTTAGATACATGCATTTTTCATCTGAATGTGTATAGACATTGTTTATCAGCTTGAATCGTTAGTATATGACATAAGACGACTATGTGCGCAGGATTTTCCTTTTTTTGATTTTTTTTTTTGAATATTTGAAGCTCATTTCAAATTTCGGTCAAACTAACGTTGACCGACATTTAAACAAGTTTAAAACATGAAATTTGAAAAACGAAGCCTCGATCCTTCTTAGTCACTTCAAAATGAAACTTGGACACTTTATCAAACTTTTCAAAACCCCGTTGAGTGCCTCCAAACCCATTTGAACAATGACCGTCGAACTAACCCTAGCGCTGAACTGCAGCCGTCCGATCGTTCCTCTAGAAGGAATCTGCAGGCAGACTCGGGGCGATCCGCGAGAAGCTCATTCTGCGATCTGATTGGACGCGCACGTAGGACTAGGGCTTTACCCGCTGACGAGTGGACCACGGCGTACCCAATGGGGATTTTGGCTCGCCCACCCCCATTTGCCTCAGTGACACAAAATGGGGATTTTGGCACACCAAATGGGGATTTTGGCTGTAACCCGTCATCGTAACTTAAATGGGGATTTTGGCACACCAAATGGGGATAGCCATGAGCTTGGTCAAATCTAGCTTGAATCCATATAAATTTTCAAATGAGCTTGGACTCGCTGAAAAATGTGTTTCAAATGAGCTACAAAGGTAGGGTAAACGGCTCCATTTCTAAGCAAAAATGGTGGACTCGCTGAAAAATGTGTTTCAAATGAGCTCCAAAGGTAGGGTAAACGGCCCCATTTCTAAGCAAAAATGGTGGACTCGCTGAAAAATGTCTTTCAAATGAGCTCCAAAGGTAGGGTAAACGGCCCCATTTCTAAGCAAAATTTGCAAACTGAAGTGGATTTTGGCACACCAAATGGGGATTTACACACACAATTGGAAACGTCAAGCACAAGGCCTTGCCAAATTTCATGGTAGTACAAAATGGACTTGCCCTTGCCAAATTATAAAATAGATCAACAACTAATAACTAAATTGGCACTTGCCCTTAATAAAGCAACTAATAACTAAAATGGACTACCACTCGTCCTCGTCATCGGAAACCTCCACCGACTCGGCCTTGCCCTTGCCCTTGGCATCGACCTCCATTGGGGCGTTGCTGTTCGACGGCGACCACATGACCTTCTTCTTCCCCTTGCTTCCAGTTGATCTTGAGCCGTTGCTGCTCGGCGGCGGAATGCTTGGCCAGCTCCGTGGCTTTATGGTCGGCCATGGCCCAGGCCATACCCGGGTCCAGGACCTCCGTGACCTCCTCCTTCCAGGCCATGGTCCAGTCCATACCCTGGTCGTCCTCGTCGGACAGGTCGATGAAGGGAATGGGATCGGGAGCAATGGCCCTGCCCCTGCGCCTGCCCCTTGGAGACTCCCCGGATCGTGCAATCTCGATCCTTGAACGCATCCTGCTCGAACTTGGAGGAGTACGCGCACGCCCACGCCCACGCCCACGCCCATGCCGCTTCCCTCGCTCGCCTCAAGAAACCAAGGATAGCGGACGTGGCGGCGGCGGTTCGAGCTGGGAGTGGAGCTGCCATCACCACGAGCCATGGAGAGATAAGGGACTGGGAGAAGGTGTCTAGGAGAGGAAGAGGGGATTTGTGAGCGCAATGGGCAAGGAGATGGCTCCTTTTAAGCCATCTGCGGTCTGGACGGCATCGCGGTCTAGACGGCAGTAATGGCAACCGAGCATTGATTCGGCTCCAGACTGCTCAGCTTGCAGTAGGACAGAATAGGCAAGAGAGACGCGAGGACGGCGGAGCAGACGCGCGGCCGGGCCGGCAGTGTAGGTGGCGAGGCAGCTTTTTGCCGGCCGGGGGCACGCCATTGAAGGCGCGGCGCAAATTTGGGGACGGCGAGCACAGGCATGGACGTGCACGTACGGCTGCATGCAAGAACTCCACCGCCGCTAGCCCCACTTGTAAGCTTTAAGTGGGACGGGGTGCATGCACTTCGCTGGGCCCACATGTAACAGGTTTGTTAACGGTCAAAGGGCTTGAACGGCCGTCTTCGCCATCCGCGGGACATGTGCGAGCCAGCCAGGGCATGGACGAGAGAAACTACGCAGGTAGGGCACAAACAGATAAACTAGAGAGAACCAGGGCACATAAGCGATTGTCCCTTGGTTAAAATTGCTTTACGGTACAAGAACCACATAAAAATCTCGATCTTTAGCGGTACTTTCATCTTCCAAAGGTATTTACGGAGAAACCATGTATGATCACTCATGAAATCTAGGTACAACGATTTAACAGTAAAGATACCAGTACTAGTTAGACCCCATTTAAAAACATCCTTTTGATTTGTGAGGCTAACCTGCATTAGCCGGTTTACTAAATGTAACCATCTTGTCCATTTAGCTCCGGTTAAAGCTCTCCTAAAACCTAGGTTTCGAGGAGGCACTTGGGATAAAACATCAGCCACCGAGACTTGTTTGCGATGAACTATGTTATATAGGGAAGGGTACTGATTGCAAAGGGGCTTGTCCCCGAGCCAAGTATCTTCCCAAAACCGAGTACTCTTTCCATTCCCTACAACAAAAGACCCACGCTCAAAGAACTCTTCTTTTATCTTCATTAGGCCCTTTCAAAAAGGAGAGTCAGACAGTTTTCCTTGCACTTGTGATAATGATTTTGAGCGTAAGTATTTATTATGAATCAGCTCTCGCCATACCCCTCCTTCTTCTGACAAAATCTTGAACAACCACTTGCTTAATAAGCATTTGTTCTTAATTTCTAAAACTTCTATCCCAAGACCCCCTTGGTCTTTAGGTCGACACATCATGTTCCATTTAGTTAGTCTATATTTGCGCTTATGACCATCACTTTGCCAAAAAATCGCGATCTAAAAAAGTCCAATCTTTTCCGTACCCCTATGGGTATTACAAAGAAAGATAACATGAACATAGGGAGGCTTGTCAGAACTGAATTAATTAGAATTAGCCGGTCTCCATATGACAGGAGTTTTCTAGCCCAACTCTAGTTTCTTCACGAAACGATCTTCTATCCTCTTTGATACGTCCAAAACGTATCTATGATTTCTGATGTTCCATGCCGATATTATACCATTTGTTACATGTTTTATATGCACTTTATATCATATTATGACATTTACTGGACTAACCTATTAACAAGATGCCACAGTGCCAGTTCCTGTTTATTTTGTTTGTGCATTGCAGAAAAGGTCAAAAAATAAAAGTGCTCAGAAAAATCTGGAAAAATTCCAGAAATTCTAAAATGCCAAAATACTGCGTGGCCCAAAAGGACAGCTCCGGGAGAGGCCTAGAAGACTCCAAACCACGCTAGGGCACAGACAAGAAGAAAAAGGGCTGACCTGCGCCGTGGCATGGTGAGGCCGCCTCGGGCGTCCTCTCCCGCCGCCCTACGGACTATATATTTCCCCCGTCATAAAAACCCTAACCCCCGAAGGATTTCGCAAAATTCCACTCCGAGCTCCGCCGCCATCCAGAACAAGTTTAGGGGGACAGAAGTCTCTGTTCCGGCACCTTGCCGAGACGGGGAATTGCCCCTGGAGCCATCTCCATTGACACCACCGCCTCCATCATCACCGCTTCTGCCTCCCATGATGAGGAGGGAGTAGTTCTCCCCCGAGGCTGAGGGCTCTACCGGTAGCTATGTGGTCTATCTCTCTCTCCCATGGTGTGATCTTTATGTGATCATGAGCTTTGTAATCTAGTTGGTGTCATAGATGTTTCCCCTTTCATTATGTATTGCATATGCCAGTCAAGTTGTTTTATCATTATGATCTTGAGTCACGTGAGAACACTAAACCTAGGTGACAGTGTGGGTGAGGTGTGTGACTCTATTAATAAATCAGAAGGATATTTATCATGAGTTGTTCTTTTGTTGGTTGTCACTATAAAGTTGTGGCGTTTGTTTAGTACTAATTTGGGGCGGTCATAGTGACAGCGTGGGGTGCCCTAGAGAGGGAATACAGACTTGAGGCGTGCTGTTATAGCCCTACGCAGTGGATTGGTGTTCGTTATACAACGGGACAATAGTCAAGAGTAGCATAGTGAAGAGGAAGTATTTATGCATTCAACTATATTAGTATTGTTGAGAGTGTCTGATGACGTGAAAGTCACACGTTCATTGGGAACCCCAAGAGGAAGGTATGACGAGTGCAGCAGCAAGTTTTTCCTCAGTATGAAACCGAGGTTATCGAACCAGTAGGAGATGAAGACACTTCTGAAGGTGTCAACGGCGCCAGAAAAAGTGGTGTTGGAGGGAGTGCTTCCTCTTCCTGACAATGGTGCCAGAAAAAGTCTACGTCGAAGGGGAGGTCCTGGCGGTTGACTTGGAACCTGCACACAACACAACCAAAATGCTTTGCCCCAACTTAACAGTGAGGTTGTCAATCTCATCGGCTTGCTGAAAACAAAGGATTAGACGTATAGTGTGGAAAATGATGTTTGTTTGCAGAGAATGAAAGAAAACAATGATTGCAGTAGGTTGTATTATCAGATGTAAAAGAATGGACCAGGGTCCACAGTTCACTAGTGGTGTCTCTCCATAAAGATAACTAACATGCTGGGTAAACAAATTACAGCTGGGCAATTGACAATATTGAAAGTGCATAATAATGCATGTGCAAGTTATGGTGTCTACTATGAGATTTACTTGGGCATTACAACATGGTACACAGACCGCTACCCAGCATGCATCTGTGCCTAAATAGTCTACCTTCAGGTTAACATCCGTACCCCTTTCAGTATTGAGTTGCAAGCAACAGACTATTGCATTAAGTAAAGTGCATAATGTAAGCAACCCAATTATCCTTAACAAAGCATCGCTGTTTACCTCTAGTGGCAACAGCACATCCACAACCTTAGAACTTTCTGTCACTGTCCCAGATTAAATGGAGGCATGAACCCACTATCTGGCATATATACTCCCTCTTGGAGTCGCAAGCATCAACTTGGCCAGAGTATCAACAAGCAACAGAGAGCATGCAAGATCATAAATAACATAGACATGATAATTCAATATTCCACTTGACATAATATCAATATTCATCGGATCCCAGAAAACACAACATGTAGCATTACAATAAGATGATCTTGATCATGATAGGCAGCTCACAAGATCTAAACATGATGGCACAAGAGGAGAAGACAACCATCGAGCTACTGCTATGGACCCAGTGAAGAGGAAGTATTTATGCATTCAACTATATTAGTATTGTTGAGAGTGTCTGATGACGTGAAAGTCACACGTTCATTGGGAACCCCAAGAGGAAGGTATGACGAGTGCAGCAGCAAGTTTTTCCTCAGTATGAAACCGAGGTTATCGAACCAGTAGGAGATGAAGACACTTCTGAAGGTGTCAACGGCGCCAGAAAAAGTGGTGTTGGAGGGAGTGCTTCCTCTTCCTGACAATGGTGCCAGAAAAAGTCTACGTCGAAGGGGAGGTCCTGGCGGTTGACTTGGAACCTGCACACAACACAACCAAAATGCTTTGCCCCAACTTAACAGTGAGGTTGTCAATCTCATCGGCTTGCTGAAAACAAAGGATTAGACGTATAGTGTGGAAAATGATGTTTGTTTGCAGAGAATGAAAGAAAACAATGATTGCAGTAGGTTGTATTATCAGATGTAAAAGAATGGACCAGGGTCCACAGTTCACTAGTGGTGTCTCTCCATAAAGATAACTAACATGCTGGGTAAACAAATTACAGCTGGGCAATTGACAATATTGAAAGTGCATAATAATGCATGTGCAAGTTATGGTGTCTACTATGAGATTTACTTGGGCATTACAACATGGTACACAGACCGCTACCCAGCATGCATCTGTGCCTAAATAGTCTACCTTCAGGTTAACATCCGTACCCCTTTCAGTATTGAGTTGCAAGCAACAGACTATTGCATTAAGTAAAGTGCATAATGTAAGCAACCCAATTATCCTTAACAAAGCATCGCTGTTTACCTCTAGTGGCAACAGCACATCCACAACCTTAGAACTTTCTGTCACTGTCCCAGATTAAATGGAGGCATGAACCCACTATCTGGCATATATACTCCCTCTTGGAGTCGCAAGCATCAACTTGGCCAGAGTATCAACAAGCAACAGAGAGCATGCAAGATCATAAATAACATAGACATGATAATTCAATATTCCACTTGACATAATATCAATATTCATCGGATCCCAGAAAACACAACATGTAGCATTACAATAAGATGATCTTGATCATGATAGGCAGCTCACAAGATCTAAACATGATGGCACAAGAGGAGAAGACAACCATCGAGCTACTGCTATGGACCCAGTGAAGAGGAAGTATTTATGCATTCAACTATATTAGTATTGTTGAGAGTGTCTGATGACGTGAAAGTCACACGTTCATTGGGAACCCCAAGAGGAAGGTATGACGAGTGCAGCAGCAAGTTTTTCCTCAGTATGAAACCGAGGTTATCGAACCAGTAGGAGATGAAGACACTTCTGAAGGTGTCAACGGCGCCAGAAAAAGTGGTGTTGGAGGGAGTGCTTCCTCTTCCTGACAATGGTGCCAGAAAAAGTCTACGTCGAAGGGGAGGTCCTGGCGGTTGACTTGGAACCTGCACACAACACAACCAAAATGCTTTGCCCCAACTTAACAGTGAGGTTGTCAATCTCATCGGCTTGCTGAAAACAAAGGATTAGACGTATAGTGTGGAAAATGATGTTTGTTTGCAGAGAATGAAAGAAAACAATGATTGCAGTAGGTTGTATTATCAGATGTAAAAGAATGGACCAGGGTCCACAGTTCACTAGTGGTGTCTCTCCATAAAGATAACTAACATGCTGGGTAAACAAATTACAGCTGGGCAATTGACAATATTGAAAGTGCATAATAATGCATGTGCAAGTTATGGTGTCTACTATGAGATTTACTTGGGCATTACAACATGGTACACAGACCGCTACCCAGCATGCATCTGTGCCTAAATAGTCTACCTTCAGGTTAACATCCGTACCCCTTTCAGTATTGAGTTGCAAGCAACAGACTATTGCATTAAGTAAAGTGCATAATGTAAGCAACCCAATTATCCTTAACAAAGCATCGCTGTTTACCTCTAGTGGCAACAGCACATCCACAACCTTAGAACTTTCTGTCACTGTCCCAGATTAAATGGAGGCATGAACCCACTATCTGGCATATATACTCCCTCTTGGAGTCGCAAGCATCAACTTGGCCAGAGTATCAACAAGCAACAGAGAGCATGCAAGATCATAAATAACATAGACATGATAATTCAATATTCCACTTGACATAATATCAATATTCATCGGATCCCAGAAAACACAACATGTAGCATTACAATAAGATGATCTTGATCATGATAGGCAGCTCACAAGATCTAAACATGATGGCACAAGAGGAGAAGACAACCATCGAGCTACTGCTATGGACCCAGTGAAGAGGAAGTATTTATGCATTCAACTATATTAGTATTGTTGAGAGTGTCTGATGACGTGAAAGTCACACGTTCATTGGGAACCCCAAGAGGAAGGTATGACGAGTGCAGCAGCAAGTTTTTCCTCAGTATGAAACCGAGGTTATCGAACCAGTAGGAGATGAAGACACTTCTGAAGGTGTCAACGGCGCCAGAAAAAGTGGTGTTGGAGGGAGTGCTTCCTCTTCCTGACAATGGTGCCAGAAAAAGTCTACGTCGAAGGGGAGGTCCTGGCGGTTGACTTGGAACCTGCACACAACACAACCAAAATGCTTTGCCCCAACTTAACAGTGAGGTTGTCAATCTCATCGGCTTGCTGAAAACAAAGGATTAGACGTATAGTGTGGAAAATGATGTTTGTTTGCAGAGAATGAAAGAAAACAATGATTGCAGTAGGTTGTATTATCAGATGTAAAAGAATGGACCAGGGTCCACAGTTCACTAGTGGTGTCTCTCCATAAAGATAACTAACATGCTGGGTAAACAAATTACAGCTGGGCAATTGACAATATTGAAAGTGCATAATAATGCATGTGCAAGTTATGGTGTCTACTATGAGATTTACTTGGGCATTACAACATGGTACACAGACCGCTACCCAGCATGCATCTGTGCCTAAATAGTCTACCTTCAGGTTAACATCCGTACCCCTTTCAGTATTGAGTTGCAAGCAACAGACTATTGCATTAAGTAAAGTGCATAATGTAAGCAACCCAATTATCCTTAACAAAGCATCGCTGTTTACCTCTAGTGGCAACAGCACATCCACAACCTTAGAACTTTCTGTCACTGTCCCAGATTAAATGGAGGCATGAACCCACTATCTGGCATATATACTCCCTCTTGGAGT
Organism: Poa pratensis; assembly: GCA_947311845.1. Lineage (NCBI taxonomy): Eukaryota > Viridiplantae > Streptophyta > Magnoliopsida > Poales > Poaceae > Poa > Poa pratensis. The sequence goes on along the minus strand of CAMZMU010000027.1, from coordinate 73,632,308 downwards.
CGCAAGCATCAACTTGGCCAGAGTATCAACAAGCAACAGAGAGCATGCAAGATCATAAATAACATAGACATGATAATTCAATATTCCACTTGACATAATATCAATATTCATCGGATCCCAGAAAACACAACATGTAGCATTACAATAAGATGATCTTGATCATGATAGGCAGCTCACAAGATCTAAACATGATGGCACAAGAGGAGAAGACAACCATCGAGCTACTGCTATGGACCCATAGTCCAAGGATGAACTACTCACACATCACTCCGGAGACAGGCATGGCGATGTAGAGCCCTCCGGTGATGATTCCCCTCTCCGGCAGGGTGTCGGGAAGAGCTTCAGAACCCTCCCGAGTTAGGGTTGATGGCGGCGGCGGCTCTGGAACTTTTCGTGGATAATGGCTCGGGTATTTAGTGTTTTCCCGAATAGATGAATTTATAGGCGAAGGGGCGACGTCGGTGGAGACCCGAGGGGCCCACACCACGTGGCGGCGCGGTAGAGAAGGGGGGGCGCGCCGCCATATCGTGTGGCCGCCTCCTCGGTCCCCTTCGTGTCTCCTTCGAACTCCGTGTACGTGACAGAAAAAAGAACTGTGGGCTTTTGTTTCGTCCAATTCCGAGAATATTTCCAGAACAACATTTCTGAAATACAAAAACAGTAGAAAACAGGCACTGTGGCATCTTGTTAATAGGTTAGTCCCAGAAAATGCATAAAAATGATATAAAGTGTAAATAAAACTTGTAGCAATTGGCATAATATAAGCATCGAACATCAGAAATTATGGATACGTTGGAGACGTATTAGTGTCCACTAGTGAAAGTATGATCCCTAGGCCTTGTTTCTAAGCATTGAAACACCGTTTACAACCAGTTCTGCTACATGTTTGCTTGCTGTCCTTTTTATTTCAGATTGCAATTACTACTTATAATCATCCATATTACTTGTATTTCACTATCTCTTCGCCAAACTAGTGCACCTATACACCTGACAAGTGTATTGGGTGTGTTGGGGACACAAGAGACTTCTTGTATCTTAATTGCAGGGTTGCTTGAGAGGGATATCTTTGACCTCTACCTCCCTGAGTTCGATAAACCTTGGGTGATTCACTTAAGGTAAACTTGCTGCTGTTCTACAAACCTCTGCTCTTGGAGGCCCAACACTGTCTACAAGAATAGAAGCGTGTGTAGACATCAAGCTATTTTCTGGCGCCGTTGCCGGGGAGGTAAGGTAAAAGGTACTCACGGTCTCTGGCAACTAAGCTCTTTCCTAGTTTGGAAACCGGGGAAGTGTGTGCTCGAAGTTATTTCCTTTAGATTCTGCAATTATATCTTTTTGTTGCTTGTTTTTATTTCACTAGTTAGGCTTAATGGAAAACAACAAAAAAATTAGAGATCTTTATGAACTTTATCTTGAGTTAGGACATGATATGTTTGAATAGAGAATTAAAAAACCCTTGGAACTGTGTTTGCATAATAGTGTAGCAATGTTATTAGCATGAATTCTTTGAACACTATTATTGCTAATGCCATGGAAAAGTCTAAGCTTGGGGAAGCTGGTTTTTATGAATATGATATTTTTAGTCCCCAAGCTTTAAGGAGGAAATTAGCTTTGATGATACTTTGCCTCCAATATATGATGATTATAATGATTGTGATATTTTCCGTCCACCTACTATTGAGGATATAGTTTATGTTGATTATGATATGCCTCCTATTTATGATGATTACAATGATGGATGTGATAGTTTTACTCCCACTATTAATAATGAAACTATTTTTACTTATGTGGAGAGTAATGATATTTTATGCATGTGGATCATGATAGGAATGCTTTACGTGATGGTTATATTTTGGATTTTATCAATGATGCTACTGGAAGTTACTATAAGAGAGCGATACATGGCTTCATATATCACAATAATATTGAATCTCCTCTCTTTTTGTTGAAATTTTTGAAGTTGCACTTGTTTTGTCTTTCTATGTTAGTAGCTTCATGCTTCAATAATTTATTTTATTACAAGATTCCTTTGCATAGGAAGAGGGTTAGACTTAAATGTGTTTGATATTTTCCTCTTGATGCTCTCTTTGGTTTTCAACTCTTATTTTTATGAGAGCATCATAAAAATCTCCTTGCCTAGCTAAAAGGCTTTAAAGAAAAGCGCTTGTGGGAGACAACCCATTGTTTTATTTCTGTAATTTTTCTTTTATTTGAGTCAAGGAGCTTGCTTACTTCTGTAACAACTCCTTTGTATCTTTATTTTATCGCATTGTTGTGCCAAGTAAAGTCTCTAATAGAAAGTTGATGCTAGGTTTGGATTTTTGCGCAGGGACAGATTTTTGCTGTCCACGGTTTTGAGCATTAATAATCCCATAAAAATTGAAAAATTCTGAAACAAATCGTGCATGATCCTCAGATATGTATGCAACTTTCATTAGTTTTGAGTTTTTTGATCTGAGCAACTTAGGTGCCTCGATAAAATTCGTCTTTACGGACTGTTCTGTTTTTGACAGATTCTGCCTTGGGCATTACAACATGGGCATTACAACATGGTACACAGACCGCTACCCAGCATGCATCTGTGCCTAAATAGTCTACCTTCAGGTTAACATCCGTACCCCTTTCAGTATTGAGTTGCAAGCAACAGACTATTGCATTAAGTAAAGTGCATAATGTAAGCAACCCAATTATCCTTAACAAAGCATCGCTGTTTACCTCTAGTGGCAACAGCACATCCACAACCTTAGAACTTTCTGTCACTGTCCCAGATTAAATGGAGGCATGAACCCACTATCTGGCATATATACTCCCTCTTGGAGTCGCAAGCATCAACTTGGCCAGAGTATCAACAAGCAACAGAGAGCATGCAAGATCATAAATAACATAGACATGATAATTCAATATTCCACTTGACATAATATCAATATTCATCGGATCCCAGAAAACACAACATGTAGCATTACAATAAGATGATCTTGATCATGATAGGCAGCTCACAAGATCTAAACATGATGGCACAAGAGGAGAAGACAACCATCGAGCTACTGCTATGGACCCAGTGAAGAGGAAGTATTTATGCATTCAACTATATTAGTATTGTTGAGAGTGTCTGATGACGTGAAAGTCACACGTTCATTGGGAACCCCAAGAGGAAGGTATGACGAGTGCAGCAGCAAGTTTTTCCTCAGTATGAAACCGAGGTTATCGAACCAGTAGGAGATGAAGACACTTCTGAAGGTGTCAACGGCGCCAGAAAAAGTGGTGTTGGAGGGAGTGCTTCCTCTTCCTGACAATGGTGCCAGAAAAAGTCTACGTCGAAGGGGAGGTCCTGGCGGTTGACTTGGAACCTGCACACAACACAACCAAAATGCTTTGCCCCAACTTAACAGTGAGGTTGTCAATCTCATCGGCTTGCTGAAAACAAAGGATTAGACGTATAGTGTGGAAAATGATGTTTGTTTGCAGAGAATGAAAGAAAACAATGATTGCAGTAGGTTGTATTATCAGATGTAAAAGAATGGACCAGGGTCCACAGTTCACTAGTGGTGTCTCTCCATAAAGATAACTAACATGCTGGGTAAACAAATTACAGCTGGGCAATTGACAATATTGAAAGTGCATAATAATGCATGTGCAAGTTATGGTGTCTACTATGAGATTTACTTGGGCATTACAACATGGTACACAGACCGCTACCCAGCATGCATCTGTGCCTAAATAGTCTACCTTCAGGTTAACATCCGTACCCCTTTCAGTATTGAGTTGCAAGCAACAGACTATTGCATTAAGTAAAGTGCATAATGTAAGCAACCCAATTATCCTTAACAAAGCATCGCTGTTTACCTCTAGTGGCAACAGCACATCCACAACCTTAGAACTTTCTGTCACTGTCCCAGATTAAATGGAGGCATGAACCCACTATCTGGCATATATACTCCCTCTTGGAGTCGCAAGCATCAACTTGGCCAGAGTATCAACAAGCAACAGAGAGCATGCAAGATCATAAATAACATAGACATGATAATTCAATATTCCACTTGACATAATATCAATATTCATCGGATCCCAGAAAACACAACATGTAGCATTACAATAAGATGATCTTGATCATGATAGGCAGCTCACAAGATCTAAACATGATGGCACAAGAGGAGAAGACAACCATCGAGCTACTGCTATGGACCCATAGTCCAAGGATGAACTACTCACACATCACTCCGGAGACAGGCATGGCGATGTAGAGCCCTCCGGTGATGATTCCCCTCTCCGGCAGGGTGTCGGGAAGAGCTTCAGAACCCTCCCGAGTTAGGGTTGATGGCGGCGGCGGCTCTGGAACTTTTCGTGGATAATGGCTCGGGTATTTAGTGTTTTCCCGAATAGATGAATTTATAGGCGAAGGGGCGACGTCGGTGGAGACCCGAGGGGCCCACACCACGTGGCGGCGCGGTAGAAGGGGGGGCGCCGCCATATCGTGTGGCCGCCTCCTCGGTCCCCTTCGTGTCTCCTTCGAACTCCGTGTACGTGACAGAAAAAAGAACTGTGGGCTTTTGTTTCGTCCAATTCCGAGAATATTTCCAGAACAACATTTCTGAAATACAAAAACAGTAGAAAACAGGCACTGTGGCATCTTGTTAATAGGTTAGTCCCAGAAAATGCATAAAAATGATATAAAGTGTAAATAAAACTTGTAGCAATTGGCATAATATAAGCATCGAACATCAGAAATTATGGATACGTTGGAGACGTATTAGTGTCCACTAGTGAAAGTATGATCCCTAGGCCTTGTTTCTAAGCATTGAAACACCGTTTACAACCAGTTCTGCTACATGTTTGCTTGCTGTCCTTTTTATTTCAGATTGCAATTACTACTTATAATCATCCATATTACTTGTATTTCACTATCTCTTCGCCAAACTAGTGCACCTATACACCTGACAAGTGTATTGGGTGTGTTGGGGACACAAGAGACTTCTTGTATCTTAATTGCAGGGTTGCTTGAGAGGGATATCTTTGACCTCTACCTCCCTGAGTTCGATAAACCTTGGGTGATTCACTTAAGGTAAACTTGCTGCTGTTCTACAAACCTCTGCTCTTGGAGGCCCAACACTGTCTACAAGAATAGAAGCGTGTGTAGACATCAAGCTATTTTCTGGCGCCGTTGCCGGGGAGGTAAGGTAAAAGGTACTCACGGTCTCTGGCAACTAAGCTCTTTCCTAGTTTGGAAACCGGGGAAGTGTGTGCTCGAAGTTATTTCCTTTAGATTCTGCAATTATATCTTTTTGTTGCTTGTTTTTATTTCACTAGTTAGGCTTAATGGAAAACAACAAAAAAATTAGAGATCTTTATGAACTTTATCTTGAGTTAGGACATGATATGTTTGAATAGAGAATTAAAAAACCCTTGGAACTGTGTTTGCATAATAGTGTAGCAATGTTATTAGCATGAATTCTTTGAACACTATTATTGCTAATGCCATGGAAAAGTCTAAGCTTGGGGAAGCTGGTTTTTATGAATATGATATTTTTAGTCCCCAAGCTTTAAGGAGGAAATTAGCTTTGATGATACTTTGCCTCCAATATATGATGATTATAATGATTGTGATATTTTCCGTCCACCTACTATTGAGGATATAGTTTATGTTGATTATGATATGCCTCCTATTTATGATGATTACAATGATGGATGTGATAGTTTTACTCCCACTATTAATAATGAAACTATTTTTACTTATGTGGAGAGTAATGATATTTTATGCATGTGGATCATGATAGGAATGCTTTACGTGATGGTTATATTTTGGATTTTATCAATGATGCTACTGGAAGTTACTATAAGAGAGCGATACATGGCTTCATATATCACAATAATATTGAATCTCCTCTCTTTTTGTTGAAATTTTTGAAGTTGCACTTGTTTTGTCTTTCTATGTTAGTAGCTTCATGCTTCAATAATTTATTTTATTACAAGATTCCTTTGCATAGGAAGAGGGTTAGACTTAAATGTGTTTGATATTTTCCTCTTGATGCTCTCTTTGGTTTTCAACTCTTATTTTTATGAGAGCATCATAAAAATCTCCTTGCCTAGCTAAAAGGCTTTAAAGAAAAGCGCTTGTGGGAGACAACCCATTGTTTTATTTCTGTAATTTTTCTTTTATTTGAGTCAAGGAGCTTGCTTACTTCTGTAACAACTCCTTTGTATCTTTATTTTATCGCATTGTTGTGCCAAGTAAAGTCTCTAATAGAAAGTTGATGCTAGGTTTGGATTTTTGCGCAGGGACAGATTTTTTGCTGTCCACGGTTTTGAGCATTAATAATCCCATAAAAATTGAAAAATTCTGAAACAAATCGTGCATGATCCTCAGATATGTATGCAACTTTCATTAGTTTTGAGTTTTTTGATCTGAGCAACTTAGGTGCCTCGATAAAATTCGTCTTTACGGACTGTTCTGTTTTTGACAGATTCTGCCTTTTATTTTGCATTCTCTCTTTTACTGTGTTTGAGTGGATTTCTTTGCTCCACAAAACATCAGTGGATGTATCTAATGTCCAGAAGTATTGGTGATGATTGTGTCCTTACAGAACATGTGAATTTTTGATTATGCACTAACCCTCTAATGAGAATTACTCTGAGTTTGGTGTGAAGGAAGTTTTCAAGGATCAAGAGAGGAGAATGATATAATTAGATCAAGAAGAGTGAAAAGCCTAAGCTTGGGGATGCCCATGTGGGTCACCAAGAATATTTCAAGAAGACTCAAGCGTCTAAGCTTGGGGATGCCCAAGGCATCCCCTTCTTCATCAACAACTTATCAGGTCATTTCTAGCGAAACTATATTTTAATTCATTCACATCATAGGTGCTTTACTTGGAGCGTCTGTGTGCTTTTATTTTTGCTTTGTTATTTTCATTTTCTGAATAAATTGGATCCTAGCATTCTTGTGTGGGAGAGAGACATGCTCCGCTTTTTCATATGAATACTCGTATTCTTCACTTATATTTGTTGAGTATTCTTGTCTACCTACTGCAATGCTTTTAGCTCCCGTTTTTCATGCATCTCTTGTTCAGAGCTATTAGTTCTTGTAGAGAAGTACTCTCTTATTTCATTGTTAAATTATTTGGAGAGTTTTGTGTTTGGTTGGAAACAGAAAATGCTACATGTGGTAGATGGTATTGAAAAACACATGCTTATTCTTGTAGATCATTGTCTTGGATAAGTTGATGCTTGGCAATTGTGAGCTCTCAAGTAGATCATGTTTAACCTCTTGCATCATGTAGTTAAATCCTATTAGTGAAAAACTACCGTAGAGCTTGTTGAAATTTGGTTTGCATGTTTGGTATCTCCAAGGTCTAGATAATTTCTAGTAAAAGTGTTTGAGCAACAAGGAAGACAGTGTAGAGTCTTATAATGATTGCAATATGTTTTCATGTAAGTCTTGCTGTACCAATAATTTTGCAAAAAGAGCTGGCAAATGGGGTGCCCAGTGCCAATTAATTACAACTTTAACCGCTTAATTCTCTTCACATTTTTGCCCTGATCCAATTAGATAAGCAATGATACCAGTGAATAACTGCATGTGTAAACAAAAGAGAACAAGATGGATGATCTACCCTTGGGTAGAAATAACGTCCTTCATGGGAGCCGCTCTTGAAAGTCTGGTTTACATGGGGGTAGTGTGCCCACTACCATTCGTTTACAACAACAAATACCTCTCAAAAATTTACTTTTATGCTCTCTATATGATTTCAAAAACTTAAAAAGCTCTAGCACATGATTTAGTCCCTGCTTCCCTCTGCGAAGGGCCTTTCTTTTACTTTTATGTTGAGTCAGTTTACCTACTTCTTTCTATCTCAGAAGCAAACACTAGTGTCAACTTTGTGTGCAACAATTCTTATATGCTTGCTTATTGCACTTATTATATTTCTTTGTGTTGACAGTTACCCATGACATATACATGTTGAAAGTTGAAAGCAATTGCTGAAACTTAAATCTTCCTATGTGTTAATTCAATGCCTTTTGCTAAGAATCTATTGCTTTATGAGTTAACTCTTATGCAAAACTTTTTGATGCTTGTCTTGAAAGTACTATTCATGAAAAGTTTTTGCTTATATGATTCAGTTGTTTACTCGTTATCTATCTGTTAATAAAATATAGACCATTGCCTTGAGTCACTTCATTCATAACATGAGCCTTGCAATATTATTTGATCAAGATTGTGTGGTAGCATGTCACCTCAGAAATTATTTTGTTGTTATCGTTTTATCTACTCGAGGACAAGTAGAACTAAGCTTGGGGATGCTTGATACGTCCAAAACATATCTATAATTTTTGATGTTCTATGCTGATATTATACCATTTGTTACATGTTTTATATGCAGTTTATATCATATTATGACATTTACTGGACTAACCTATTAACAAGATGCCACAGTGCCAGTTCATGTTTATTTTGTTTGTGTATTGCAGAAAAGGTCAAAAAATGAAAGTGCTCAGAAACCCTAGCGAAACTATATTTTAATTCTTTCACATCTTAGGTGCTTTACTTGGAGCGTCTGTGTGCTTTTATTTTTGCTTTGTTATTTTCAGTTTTTGAATAAATTGGATCCTAGCATTCTTGTGTGGGAGAGAGACACGCTCCGCTTTTTCATATGAATACTCGTATTCTTCACTTATATTTGTTGAGTATTCTTGTCTAGCTACTGCAATGTTTTTAGCTCCCGTTTTTCATGCATCTCTTGTTCAGAGCTGTTAGTTCTTGTAGAAAAGTACTCTCTTATTTCATTGTTAAATTATTTGGAGAGTTTTGTGTTTGGTTGGAAACAGAAAATGCTACATGTGGTAGATGGTATTGAAAAAGACATGCTTATTCTTGTAGATCATTGTCTTGGATAATTTGATGCTTGGCAATTGTGAGCTCTCAAGTAGATCATGTTTAAGCTCTTGCATCATGTAGTTAAATCCTATTAGTGAAAAACTACCGTAGATCTTGTTGAAATTTGGTTTGCATGTTTGGTATCTCTAAGGTCTAGATAATTTCTAGTAAAAGTGTTTGAGCAACAAGGAAGACAGTGTAGAGTCTTATAATGATTGCAATATGTTTTCATGTAAGTTTTGCTGTACCAGTTGATATCCTGTGTTTGCTTCAAACAACCTTGCTAGCCTAAACTCTGTACTGAGAGGGAATGCTTCTCGTGCATCCAAACCTTGAGCCAAAACCCATGCCATATGTGTCCACCATAACTACCTATTATGTGGTATTTCCTGCCATTCCAAGTAAATACTTCATGTGCTACCTTTAAACTATTCAAAAGCTATTATCTCTTATTTGTGTCAATGTTTTATAGCTCATGAGGAAGTTATGTGGATTTTTCTCTATCAACGTTGTCATTTACTTTTAACAGACTTTCACCAATGGACTAGTGGCATATACATCCGCTTATCCAATAATTTTGCAAAAAGAGCTGGCAAATGGGGTGCCCAGTCCCAATTAATTACAACTTTAACCGCTTAATTCTCTTCACATTTTTGCCCTGATCCAATCAGATAAGCAATGATACCAGTGAATAACTGCATGTGTAAACAAAAGAGAACAAGATGGATGATCTACCCTTGGGTAGAAATAACGTCCTTCATGGGAGCCGCTTTTGAAAGTTTGGTTTACATGGGGGTAGAGTGCCCACTACCATTCGTTGACAACAACAAACACCTCTCAAAAATTTACTTTTATGCTCTCTATATGATTTCAAAAACTTAAAAAGCTCTAGCACATGATTTAGTCCCTGCTTCCCTCTGCGAAGGGCCTTTCTTTTACTTTTATGTTGAGTCAGTTTACCTACTTCTTTCTATCTCAGAAGCAAACACTAGTGTCAACTTTGTGTGCAACAATTCTTATATGCTTGCTTATTGCACTTATTATATTTCTTTGTGTTGACAGTTATCCATGACATATACATGTTGAAAGTTGAAAGCAATTGCTGAAACTTAAATCTTCCTATGTGTTGCTTCAATGCCTTTTGCTAAGAATCTATTGCTTTATGAGTTAACTCTTATGCAAAACTTTTTGATGCTTGTCTTGAAAATACTATTCACACTAGTACAGAACGACACATCCGATACCCCTCTGTGGCAACGACAGGAGTTAGGCGATGGAGAATCGCGACATCCCCCGCGTGCCCGCACTGGGCCATAAAGCAGGCCCACAACAAAGGCAATGGGTGAATAGTGGAATATATGTTGGCAATGGAGGTTAGTTTGCCTCCGTTACCGATGTGTGCTCATCGCACACGGACAGTTTCGCAATCTCCGTTGCCTTTAGAAGCAGCCCGACAGCCCGCGGCCTATAAGAACCTACTATGCCCTTCACTCTCACTCTCACTGTCTCACTTCCAACCCTAGCCGCCGCACAGTCTCCTCGATCTCTCTCCACTCTCTCGCATGGCTTCCACCGTCGGCGCTGGTAGATCCGGCCATCGTGGCCACGGCCGCGGCCGTGGCCGCCCCACCCTCGGGCCTTCAGGCAGCAGCAGCGTCAGCTGGTGTTGCGGGACGAGCTTGCGGAGGAGGCTATGTCAAGGAAAGATACTTCGGAAGGATTCAGGACATATGGGAGCTCAACTACTAGGGTGAGTTGGTGCCAATGTTCCGTGTAAGATGGGCCAAGGACGTCGTCAAAAAAGGCGATATTTCACCACCATGGTAATACCGATGCCAAATCGAAGAACGCCCCGCGAAAAATGAGCCATGGGTACTCGCAAGCCAAATTGAGCAATGCTTCTTCATTACCGACCCATCAAAGCCTAGCCGTGTTGTCGTGAGGAGGGGCAAGAGGAGCATCATCGGAATGGAAGGAGCCGCCACCGAGGAAGAATTGGACAACGAGCCAAAGATCGAGGAGGAATTCGACAAGTTCTTCGACATGCCTACTACTAGTACACAAAGAAGGAAGACCTCCCTACCTACTAAAGGTTGTCGTTCACACGAAGAAATCTCAAGGTGACCACCCTAAAGTTTTCAACCGTGAAGAAGGGAAAGAAGAGAAACTAGCTCGGAACCGAGAGGAAGAAGAGACTTTTTTGGTGTATTTAATTTGTGTGTGTGAGAGACAACGGAAGCATATATATGTATGATCCTGAATATGACATTGTGTGTGACACAATGCAAGAGCATATATATGTATTAAATGAATTGAATATTGTGACATTTTGTGTATTTTGTAACCAAAATTAATCAAAAATATTTTAAGGAAAAAAAATTAAAGAAATAAAAAGTGAGACATCCAGGATTTGAACCTGGTTGTCCATGTTAATATAGTTTTGTTGAAACCAACACGCTGTTTTGCTGTTAGTGTCAACTAATAGCCGCACTCCCTTTTGACCCTGAAGACCAGGTAATTCTGTGGCGCACCACCTAGCAGATGCGCCACAGAATCTCAACTTTTCTGTGGTGCATCCCTTCGATGGTGTGCCACAGAATTCCTCGGCTAGCACTTACATGTGGCCCCGACGCGCTCAGGCCTTCTCCCTCTTCGAAAAATTTCTAAGTCACAGAGAACCTCGCGCGTGAACCACCCTCGCTGGCGACCTCCCCTGCGCCCGGCCGACCCCGCCCGAGCCGTGCCCACACCGTGCCATCGTCGCACGCGCCGCTTCCTCTGCGCACATCCTCGACCTCCCGGCCCTGCGCACGTCCTCGACCTCCCCTGCGCCGGCGACCTCGATCCCCTGCGCCGACGACCTCTACCTCCCCTGCGCACGTCCTCGACCTCGCTCCCTCCCCCTCCCCGAGGTGTGCTTCCCCCTCCCTCTCCTACCATGGTTGCACCGTAGGTGCTTGATGAAATGACCCACTCAAAAAATTGAAAGTTCAGTACACTAAATAGCTAGAAACAATGCAAGTAGTTGCTAATGCTTCTAGTTGGTGGTAGTGGTGTTAGGAAAATTTTGGAGACCAATTTTTTTTGAAATTTTGCTAAGTTAAATATGGTCACTGTTTTAACATGCCTACAAAAATGCCTTCAATTAAGGTTTTAGATGTACTCAAAAAAATATTTCTGGGGTTTATCATGAAGTACTAACTTAGTTCAAGAGATCCATGAGGGTTAATGTGAAATAGGATCAAGATTTGATGCTTTGAAAATGCTCCAAAGTTGGTACTTTTTAACTACTTTGAAGATGCATTTTTAGTTGCTGCTATAGGTGCTTTTGCTGCTAGCTGCTTTTGTTACATGATCCTTTTTTTTGTTGTGCAGGGTGTAGAGGTGCTTGTGTGTGCTAGGCAAGAAGACGCCCGTGTATCGTGTCGTGGTTGTTTCTGATGCTGTTGCCGGCCAGCTATGCCGGCGGAAATGTGTTGATGTGATGCTGTTGCCGGCCAGCTATGTCGGCCATTATTTGTGAAATGCTTGTGCAGGTACCCCGTGAGGCCCTTGAGATTGCCGGAACGTCGATTAACTTCCGTTCCGGCAAATTCAGGTACTCCATATGTCCTATTTTTAGCAAAGGTCATGCCAAAAAATTCGTGAAATTTAGCATGAATTTGCTAAAAATAGGACATATGGGGTATTGCGACTAATGCATGGGCCGGGGTATCTTAGTACTAAATTAAGTGATGCTTTTGTTATATTTGTTGTACTAACTTTTTGCCTCTTTTTAATGCAGTGCAAACATGTCCTCCGAGGCCGGCCCTTCTAAGCACATGAGCGTCGAAGAACAAGCTAGAGAAAAGAACAAGCCGTTCTGGGAGCTGGAGGATGCGGAGGCCGCCGAACTGGCTCGTGACGGCGATGGTGACTTTCTGTTAGAGGATGCCGGCGACGATGGGGACGAAACCACCACCACCGATGGCGGCGACCACACGGATGTCGGGGGTGGCGACCACACGGATGGCGGTGGTGGTAGTAACCCGACCGCTAAGAGGCATAAGAAGCGAGGAAGGACCGGACACCGCAAGCGGTGGCCCGTCACAGACACGTTCACTAAGGTCTCCTTAAGTGGCCAACCACAGGAGCCTAGGAACATCGCAAAAGGGTACGGCATGCAACTAGGGTGCATCCTCCGGGAAACCGTGTCGATCAACACGTATGACCTCAGGAGCGGAGAATGAGGCTTTGCGCACAACCTCCTCAAGAAGCTTCACCAACGATACATTTCCCGGATGATGGAAACAAAAAGGTGGACAACTTCGCCATCACGAAGATGAACACCGCCTTGACCAGCTGGAGAGGCCGGGTGAAGGCGAAGATTGAAAGGGTCTTAGCTGGGGGAGATCAGTGCCAAAGAGCCGTACATCGACATAGAAGAGTTCGAGGCATTCAAGTTGTCCTTGGCATCTCCGGAGGCTAAAAATGGACCGAGTGGGGGAAGAAATGCGGGCACTGAACTTAGGTAACCACCATTTGGGAAGCGGCGGTTACGCAGGAAAACAGCCCGTTTGGGACAAGGAGGATGCCGAGGTTGCGAAACTTGGGAAAGAGAACCGTGGCTTAAAATCACGGACGAGCAAGTTAGGAACTTTGTTCGGTCCCGCTACTATCTGAAGCCGGGGACGGGGGAATTCGTTACCGACTATAAAGATGTGCTGGATTTCGAGAAAACGCTGGTAAGGAACTTAATTACCGCGGATATCTCAAAGTCCATTTGCGTTGATTTCTACATGGGTTCACGTTTATTTCCTTTGTCCGCAGGAGGCTCAGTTGAAGGATGAGGCTGAGGCCGGCCCGTCGTCCCAGGAGGCTCAGGCCGGCCCGTGGGACACGACTTTCAACCGGGCGATGAACGTTTACAAGGGGAGGGACAAGTCAAAGCCGCCGACGTCAGCTGGCCGTGTGACCGGCTTTGGTACGGCGATGAAGTTCTCGAGTACTACAGCACGGACACCGAGAAGAAAAAGGAGAGGAGGAAGCCGGCTAAAGATAGAGCCGAGGTTCTCGAGCTAAGGAAGAAGCTGGAGACACTAGAGAAAGAAAAGGTGGACTCCAGCATGGTGGACAAGCTAGTGGCCGAGAAGGTGGACGAGAAGCTCCGGAGTTTCTTACCCCCTGCATTGTGGAGGGGATAGCTGCTTGGCAAGCGGGAGGTCAACAGGGGCCGATACACGTGCCCAGCTTCGCCGGCAGCACCTCCAGCAATAACGTGTCGCCGGTCCTGGTGACCCCACCGGTGCCCCTGTCGTGGATCAACATACACCAAGGCCGGAGAATAATGATAATGCGCACGAGCGGCCGGAGAATGATAGGCCGGCCGCCGGCACCGGCGCCCTTGTCTCGACATTAGCCGAGCTCGACGCCATCACCAAGGTAACTAATTAGTTAGTCCGCGACATCTTCTATGACTATATATGCCTTTGATGACTGCCATATCTCATGCATGGTGCCCAACATGTGTTGACTCCCAGGACATGCCTTGCATACTCCTGCATAGGGTGGGGGTCGGCGGCGAGTTGAAGGAAGTCGCAACGGCCAAGATCATACAACCTTTGACCCGCGATATGCACAACACCCGAATGAGCGAGGTCGTGATGAAAGTCAATGTGAGCGAGGTACTGCCTGAGTTCCGTGACATCGACCCCCCACGCAACCTCCGGGAGCCGAGAAACACATGAAGCTTGGCGAATGCGGGAAGTGGATGATGGAATGGCCGAAGACCCAGATTCGTCTTGGGGATGTTCTTCATGGGGTCAGGCGCACCGGCGGCGCCACCTCGAGGCCCCGGCCCCCGGTCGTTCGGCCCCCGTCGAGGCGGCCACAAAAAGCTGTTGCGGATGAACCGGCGCCACAAGCAGCCGTCGCCACCACCCAGAAGGAACCGCCGGTCGCCGCCACCACCGGCCGGAAGCTACCGCCGGTCGCCGCCACCACCGGCCGGAAGCTACCGCCGGTCGTCGCCGCCACCAACCGCCACAAACAGTTGTTGGGAACGTCTTCACCGCAACCGTCCAAGGTTAGTTCTGACTTTCCGAATTCCCGACTTTCCGACTTTCCCGACTAACGGATGTGCTATTGTTTATGTTTAGGACAAAGCCGTTGCACCTCAACTTGGTGGCAACGACGACAATGAGGAGGAGGAGAATGATGTCAACGTCGATGACTACATCAACACTGGCGCCTGCATGGATGGTATGTACATGCCTCTTGTGGATGAAGAACCCTTCCGCGACCACCGCGGTCAACCTGCTCGTCCCACTTCATGCACACAACGCCTGGCCTTCACCGACACGCCTCCGGATGCCGGCGATCATCAAGCTCAACCGGGTAACATTTTCAGCCCTAACACACTGCAAGAAACTGTTAAAGCGGGGTTCACTTCACCCCCACAATCCCCAGAGATGAAGAACAAGAAGCACAGGAAGAGAAAAGGATCCTCCACCTCTGCGAGCCAGCCAGCTCCTAAGATCCGGGGTCTTGAAGACACGATTCCACCCCGTGCGGATGGCTTCCCCCGAGTTCATGAAGCTGGTAAACCTATCTTGTCTGGGGACTTGCTCCGCCTTGCAGAAGGACCCATGATTGCCTTGCAGGAATATCTTGTATCTAGAGGAGCCCTTCTTAAAGAGAGAACCCGAGTTACCCGGCGTTCGCGGTCAAGGTGCCAAACGAGCTGGTGGACTTCGTCCAGGAAGACCCCGCGGATGTGTTCTTCATAGCGTACGAGGACATCTTCAACCTGTTTCACTCAAACGGCTGGACTATAACATGGTCCGCCTATATGCGCTCGATGGGCGATGAAGATCAGGAGAGATGATACCCCGTACGTCGCGATAGTGGATCCCTACTACATGCGCGACAGCCATCTGGTGGAAGGATCAAAGACACGGGAAACGGCCAGGAGTACCTCGTAAGGGTCATGCTGGCCAACAAGAGGAAGAACGCCCTTCTTCTGCCTTTCTTTTTCGAGTAAGTACACATCCGCTCGCCACCGTCCTATCTTATGCCTTCTTGTACATTTCTTCCATCGCTGATCCTTTGTCCAACATTCCGTTTCAATTGTGTTGAGCAGGGACAAGTACTGCGCACTCATCTACGTATCCCCGAGGTGGTCCATTGCCACTTATTTGGACTCGGGGAATAAATCCAGCCGAGACGATACACAGAATAAAGGGTGTTCTCGATGACGCTCTCGAGGCCTATGCCAAAAGGGCGGCCCCTTCCATAAGAAGTCGGAATTTTTCACGGAGGACAACACACACAAGTTCTTGCATGGGATCCATTGCATCAAGCAACTGGATGGCAGCGTGAAGGAGGCCTACTACGCCCTCCATCACCTTAAAGCGATTGTCCGGGATTGCGAGAAAATGAAGATTCCATCTAATCTCGCAGAATACACCAAAATGCTCTCACCGATGCTGATTATAGACAAGACTTCCATCGCATCCGGCTGCAGTTAACAACGATCATCCTCGACGATGTCATTCACGCCTCAGGGTCCTTCCACTACCCCAGAGGTAGGATGTATTATAAAAGAAAGCCTTGCTAAGCATTACTAGATAGTGTGTACATTTTTGTAGAAGTGCATGTGTAGGGTTATATATTATATATATGTTATGCTATGAAACCCAAATAGGATAGCCATATGATTTCCAACCATGACAATTGATTGATTGTCTTGCCTCTCTACTTAGATGAATAAATTATACTCTATGTATATCACTAAACAATATATATATCCCAATCTATCTTCAGCGTTGTCTCAGAGGGAGATCGAAGAATGAGTAGAGGTGCAGAATGACACCAGGGAGTGGAGGACGTTAAAGGACACCATGATCATGCATGCTCCCGCGCGCTCTTGCTCACCATCATCTCCGATGTGCACTACATTTGATCCTAGTTAGGCGGTGAACACTTGATTTGTAATGTGTAGTGTGAAATGATGAACTTTTGTTTGTATCATGACTAATTGTGTAAACATTCGGCACTTTTGTGACTATGTGTATGTATCTCGGGCACCAAGTAATATGTGTGATGACATAGTGATTAATGTGTTTGTTTGTTCATATACCTGTCAAATATACCTGTATTTCTGTATAAATCCTATATATACCTGTATTTGTACAGCAAAATGAAAAAATACCTGTATTTATGCTTTTAACTTTCTGTGGCGTATGAACTTTTTTTTGTGGCGCACCAAGGGTCAGTGCGCCACAGAATGCCTCTGCTCGGTGTGCTGCAGAGCTATTTCTGTGGCGCACGGCCTGGGTGCGCCACAGAAAGTTGCTCTTTCTATGGCGCACTTCCTGGGTGCGCCACAGAAATAATTTTTGTGGCGAGAATTCTGTGGTGCACCCAGCAAACCTGGGGGTGCGCCACAGAATTCCAAAATGGTGCGCCACAGAAAGGCATTTTCCTAGTAGTACATCCACTTCCCTACCTAAGTGAGCCTTACTTGTGTTCTAAAATAGTTGACTCGGATTTGTTTAAATATGGATAGTCTAATTTCCACATACAAATGCGTTTACACAAAGTTGAGTCAGATATTTTACAACATAGCGGTTACAATGGGTGATTTAACAAACATATTTAAATCAGGTTTGGTCAAATAAATATTTCAACATATCAACATATAAATATTTATTGTTGGAGATTTCTTACGCAAAAAAGTCGAAATGACAAAGTTTTGTTTGGAGCCAACCGAAATTTGAATTTTTTGGCAAATATTTCAGAAACTTCACTTTCAGATTTTAGTTAAAGATAGTAAAGTTTGACTTTTCAGAGAAAATATAGTTTCTATAGACAGGAAGTCAGGAACGGGGGAGTATTAAATACATACTCCCTCCGTTCGGAAAATGATGTCACAAAAATGAACTATAGATAGATCATTTTTGTGACATCCTTTTCCGAACGGAGGGAGTACTAGGCCGCAAATGGAGTAATTTGGAACAGATGCGGTAATAAATAGCAGGCCATTCTACAAAAGCTTTGGGGTAATCAAAGAACAATGCTTTGTAGTCTCCTGCACATACTTGCTCTACGAGGTGAAAACCCCCAATCTAGCCTAATTTAGTTGTAGATTCAGCGACAATGACAAGAATGTATCATTTCCTTTTTTGGACGTTTCAACTGGATAACCTTTCTCGTTTTAAAAAACAACTGGATAACCTTTCTCACGGTTTTGGTGTTGCAATAAAGGGCGGTTAATGTTGAATATTATGGTTTTCGTCATGATTCCGTTGTTAAAAAAGTTAAACTCTGTGTATCATCCATATCTCGGGTGTCTCTTAAAACATTGTTACTTATATTAATATGTATACAGGCTTTCTTTGTAAACTAAAAATAATTAAGTAGCCTCAAATAAGAGATCACTAGCATGCAGTCTAGCATATATATGAGACATACTACCCTGCAAAGTTATATCACTTTTCTGAAGATCGGTCCTCATCTTTTCAGTCTTTAAATTAATTGTTGTTTACCGAAAGAGAAGGGTACGTTCTGTGCAGCTAAGGTCGAATTGATCCGGAATGTTACTATAACTGATTGAAAAGCTCTGGCATCTTTGAACAACCAAAGGAACTTCGGGGCATATTTAAAAGTCCAATATAAAGCTTACTGTCGACTAGTTCGTTCCTTCCGCCTGTTTGGAAGCCAAGTTGTGGCTGTGGTTGATTCAAGCACAGCTCCAAGTATTCTCCACATTGCATACAGCAATTTTAGCTAGGAAGATCGATAGGCTGGTTTAGTTGTTAGTAGCTCCAAAATAAATGTTGATTCATATATATGGATAGTCTCTGAGGTGTTATTTTGGTTGTCTTTTTCCGGGTGAGGCGTTTAGACTCCGGTGTGCATATGAATCCATTTCCAACACTCTTTAAATTGTCAAAAAAAAATTGTGTATAGATATTTATATTCAATGTGTTCTTAAAGTCAATTCATGAAGAATCGATATTACCGTGGTATGTGTAAAAACAAAATTGGAGCTAAAATAAAAAACATTACGAGATTCTTTTTTGTCTTCTTACATGGGAGGCCAAAAAATCGGTCTTTTGCAAAAAAATGACTTTGTGTACACATAAATTGTGAAGAAGTATTGACATTTCAAAATATGTTTTTTAAAATACCGGGTGCATATACACCCGAGAGGCGAAGTGGTTTTCTTGTCTTTTTTCTTATTACTTTGTTACTCTTTTCTTAGTAACAAGATATAAGACATTCTATATTCGAAGATTAAATGTGACAGTCAGTTATACAAGTTATATATTTGAATTATGTGCAATAAAAATCTAGGATTTTGCGTTTTGTAAGATGTTTCCAGTGATATCTTTTTTATGGCACAAAGCCATGGAAGGAAAAGAGACTCATGTGTTGCTCCCACGTAGGGTGAAGTCAGGACAAATCCTGAATGGCGCCAGCGGAGGCGGGGACCTTCTGCTCCTCGCGAGGAGAAACGCCATGGGTTGTTATACCCTCGTCAAGAGGTTCACGGTGCCGATTTTTCGTCCTCAAAAATTCTCGTGCGGGAGAGGTGTGCCGTTGATCGGACCCGCACATACAACATCGTAATCGATGCAGCGTACTGATGGTGACTGCTGCGTGACATCGTTGGATGGACGGCGAGGTATGTCGTCATTCTTCCTTATGTGATTGTGGCACGAGTTTGGGAACGTGGAGACCATGTCTCATCGATCGATGGAGGCGCCCAATGTGGTCGCGTGGACGATGCAACATTTGGATCTTCATATAGTGATGGGCTATAACTTCATATTTGACTGCCAAGGTTCCGACGATGGCTGGGTTCTATCCGGCTCGGCATGTGCTACTCATTTTATGGAGGCAACAAATCATCATGTTGCCGGCAATTACTACACACGGGTCTTACGAGGCGTTAAGTCCTGCATGTTTCCAAGACATTTTACACACAACGTGTCTTACGAAGGCGTCGAGTCATGTCCATGTTGATGTACCGAAGATCGTGCGGCTGTGGAGCAGGGAGGAAGGGGACGTCACCCTTTCTAATGTGAAAATACAAGATCACTAATCAGAGTATATCAATGCATGTCTATGTCATTTCGTAGTTGATGATGGTGGTTCAAAACTCGGCTTTGCGGATGAATATTCTCACTAGTAGAAACAAGCCTATCTATCCCGGGTCCAGAGGGCCTTTGGTCCCGGTTTTACAACCGGGATTAAAGGGTCAGGACTAGAGGGGGGGGGGGGGGGGGGGGGCTTTTATCCCGGGTGTCCATGACCCGGGATTGATGGGCCTCCACGTGGGTGCGGCTCAGCGCGCAGGGGCGGGGACGCTTTGGTCCCGGTTGGTAATACCAACCGGGACCAAAGATTTTTGCTCTTTTGTCTTTTATTTATTTATTTTTTAGGGGTTTCAATTTTTTGTTTTCCATTTAATTATTTTCTATGAAGATCACGTTGCGCATGAAACAAGTCGTACACATAAAGTTTACACTACACTACCGAGGTCATGTTTTGATGCATATATATACATACAAAGTCGAGATCACAAATAAGTTTATGTTACACACCGACATCACGTTTCTCACGTCGAGATCACGTCAATTATAGAACATAATTCCTAGGGTGATAAAATTCTCCGGATTTCTTCAGGACCTCCTTGTTCAAAAATCCTGCCAATTCCTCTTGAATTGCTAGAAGGCACTTCCTTGGTATGAGCTTGTCCTTCTCTTCTTCCATCTAGATCAATAAGAATATGTGAAATCATCAGAAAAATTATTATTAATGGAAATGAACACAATATGGTAATAAAGTAATTGCAGAGAGTGTATACGGACCTGTGTTGTTCTGCGCTTTCTATCCCGCTCCTTGACAATATGGCGTATGTACTCGCAAACGTAATATGCACATAAATTATTCCCGGGTGCCTGCCTCAGACACCACTTTACAAAGAATAGAATTTAATCAAAATAACAATCAAGCATGATAATGGTACTGAAACCAGAATTAAAAAGTTGTGCGGACATATATATATAGTACTACTTACCATGGTTTCATACCAATACAGGTGCGGTTTCGAAGTCCCACGAACCTGTTTCCTGAACTTTTCCCAAACCCTGCCCGGCAAAAGAAAAAAATCAAAGGAATTGAACGAACGAAAGATATCGATATAGAGCGATAATGACTGAAGTTACCTCTGGAACATTGCTTGCAAGTTGCTGTAGTTGTCCATATCTTTCCTTAATGAGTCCAGGACTTGAACGACTCCTTGTTCAACTCTAATGTTTACCAGAATCCAGTGGAAACTGCACATGTTTATATGTCCATGAGTTATCGATTACACTAAACATCGAGTAAGCAAAGTAGAATGTGTAGAAGGTACGGTAACACTCACTCGAAATTGTAAGGAAGAAGTATTTTTGCGCATGTATTGTGTTTGACTAGATACCGGAGCAAGCTTTTCTCGGTGTCCTTGGGATGGTTCTTTAGGGTAACTTCATGAATCCAATATGGGTCCATGAACCCAATACTATAGATTCCGTTATCTCTGCATTCGGCGATCTTCATTCTACATAATAGCGTACAAAAGAATAAAGTTAGATAATTGGCAACGAACGAGCTGAGATAGAGACTTAATTAACTTGCATAAATAAATCACTTACAAACAATAGCAGCTGACGAGGGCTTTGTCGAGGGAGTCTTTATTGAATAATTGAAATATTTCCGAAAACGGCACATACATCGCGTTATCCTCTAAGTAATGGTCTTGCGTATATGCAACGTGGAAAATATCATGATTGGCCTTTACGGCTCCCTCGTACCACTCATGCAAATGTCGCAATTGTGTTGGCAGAGATCTGACCAGCTCAGGTCTAACCAAGGGCTCCCCGTAGGCATATGTCCATGCATACTGATACTCTTTGGGGTCGTCTATGTGAAAAGTGTCTTGTTGTACTTCCTTACCGGACATCACTTTGAGCGCGGGGACCGACTGGTTTGCCTGTTCTCCGAGCTGGGCCACTTGTCTCCCGGATTTCTTATTAGCTTGCCTCTTTTCGCGAAATGCAGCCTCCTTCTCCTGCTGGGCCTTATTAGCTGCCATCTGCTGCTGCTCCCTCTTTCGGCGATATGCCGCCTCCTTCTCCAACTTCTCTTCTCTAACTATCTTGAAAATGGTACGATCATAGTCGTCTGGCACAACAGGCGGCGGTGCCGGCCCAGTCGATATATTTTTCAGAAATTTCTCAACTTTTTCCGGTGGTATTACCTCCTTTTGCGGGATCCGTTTTGGTCCCAATTGTCTTTTCACATCAGCTCGCACCGACTTCTCGAGTTCCTCTGGAGTCAATTCGTAAGATCTCTTTGGAAGAGGCTTTCGCAACTCGCGTTCCTCTCGAGTTTCTGGCGGGAAGTTTAAAGCGCACCTCTCTGTATATTTCGACGGGAACTTTAGTTTCCTCGAAACAGTGCGCACTTTCTCTTGCTGCGATGTCGCGGGCGATGGACTCGCGCTGGGCTCCCGACATTCGTCACGAGGTGACGGGGATGGATCTTGAGGTGGGGGGATGGATCTTGAGGTGGTGGGGGGATGGATCTTGAGGTGGGGGAATGGATCATGAGGTGGGGAGTGTGGATCTTGAGGCGGGGAGGGTGGATTGCTACTCGGAGGAGTCGGTGGCCTTGGCGGCGGCAAGTTTGGAAACTTGATGTGTTCCTTCTTCCAGAGAACAATGGACTTCACGGCTTCTCCCACTGTCCTCTCGTCGTCACCTCCAGGAATGTCAAGATTCAGACCAGCATATAACGGCACAATGTCATCCACCCGACACGAGCATAGCCAGCTGGAATCCCGGCGAGATGGTATCTCGCTCCAGGTTCATTTGGTAAAGCAAAGCTGACCGCCACCTTGAAGGACATGTTCTTCATTGCCATATGTAGATCACATTCTGTCTTCTCCGTGATATCATCCACGGGGTAGTGAGCCGCCGGCGCTTCAAGTTCTGACTTTCTAGCTGCACATGAGATGCCCTTTGCTGACTTTCCTGCTGCAGCTGCTGCACCTTGTGTTCTAATGCCGATAACCTGTCTCTGTCCTCCTTCTTCTTTCTCTCACGGCTTCTATAATTATGAGCGTCTGCCGGAAAACCTTGTGCCCAATTAACTCCGTATCCATAACCTCATACTCGTCCAACTTTTTCAGGATTCCCGAGTGCGAGTGATAGCTCTACTTTCTCTCTGTCGAGCTTGTACTGTCCTTTTCGAACTTGATCTATTGCTTTCACAAGTTCTCCGGTTATAAACTTAATCCCGTTTTCCCTGAGGAACAATCTTCCCTGACACAGGGTCCAACACAGCCCCATGCGCGAACAACCAAAATTTGGACCTCTCGGACCAGTCCGCTGTCTGTGAAATGACCCCGTCATCAAGCAGTTTTGCTTCCCACTTAGGCACGGCAGCCTTGTAGCCACCTGCCCTCAAAGTGTGATCATATATCTTCTTCGCAGTTTTTAACTTGTTTGTTTCTGACCGAGCCACAGCGGCCTCCGATTCTCTTTGCTTCACAAATAAGGGCCACTGGTCTTGTAACTTCACTTGTGCTCCAGTGAATACTGGAGTGAATTCTGGATCTTCTTCCTTCGCCGCACAATAATTTTTTTCATAAAGTTTTCTTGTGGGTTCGGAACTGTTCGGCAGCCTTGCCAAGAGTCCACTGCTTGACTTTCTCCATCCACCGCTCGTTTTTGCCACATCTGGAGGTAGGGTGACCTTTGTCAAGATCTTGTCCCAAAGCAAATCTTTTGCTTTGTCATCGATATAAGTCCAAGTCTTGGTCTCGTCCTTTGGCTTATGCCATTCTTGATATGTGATCGGTACCATGTCCCTAACAAAAACTCCGCATTGATTTATAAATTTATGGCAGCACTCTAAGGGGCGCATTGGTTCGCCATCAGCAGAAACTATGTCGATCACTACCCTTTGACCCTCCTTCATCGGCTTCGTCGGGCCTCGTTTTGACACGGCTTTCGACCTTTCGACCCTCGAGATGCGGATGATTTGCTTGTTCCGGAGGGCTAAAAGAAAATAAGTTTCGTTAATAACCGCAGGCTCAAATAATTAATACATGTAATGTCATCGATCAACAGAGGCTTAATTAATATACTTCGCCTGAGTTTGTTAATGCCACTTCCTTCTCTACACAAATTTCTTCTTCCTCAACTCCCTCACCGGAGTCGTTCTGAAATTGGGAGCTGAAATCATCTAAATTTACCACATCATCTTCTTCACCGACAGGCGCGGCTGCACGTCCTGCTATAATCATACACATTCGCTCTTCACGCTCCTCGTCTCTAGCGCCGACGCCCGGAAAAAGTGGATCCAACTGCTCTTCACGCTCCTCGTCTCTGCCGAAGCTGTCCGGACAATTTGGATCCATGGCTCAATTACCCTGCAAAGAACACGAATATCCATAATTTAAGATGACAAAGTAGTAACTTAAATCAATAATTAAGGAAAATGACAAAGTAGCCTAAATTTTCATTGCCCCCATATTTTCACCTTGCCAAAATTTTCACCTAGCCTAAAATTTTCAACCCGGACATCCCCCCTAAATTTTCACCTAGCCTAAAATTTTCATTGCTAACATATTTTTGAATAATCAAACAAAATGGGCAACAACTAATTTACACCAACTAATTTATAATTTCAAAACTATGCATACATATAAAAATTTAGAGGTGTTTTCTAGCCTAAATTTGCTAACACTTTAACATCAAAATTAGTATTAATAGCAAAACTAAAAATTTGCTAACATCGGGGCTAGGAGGAGGAGCACATACGGGGCGGCAGAGAGGAATTGGCCGGAGACGGCACGCGGGGGCGGCGGAGAGGCGACGACCACTACAAGAAATATGCTACTCTATGACCCTCAATATTGGTCACCGAATGGTCACATATTTTAATTTGTGACCTTTTTGTGACCAAAACCACTTGGTCACGTTATGAGCGTCACTAACTAGCCAATATGACCTTTTTTGAGAATTGGTCATAGAACTCTATGACCAAAGAAAAGGTCACAGATTTTATGACCAATATTTTGGTCACGGGCAATCTGGCCACGCCACGTCAAATCCAACGTGGCAAAGCTGACGTGGCAAATTTGTGACCAAATGGAATGGTCTTAGATTAGAATCAGCCCGGTCCAGTTTGGCCTTCTAAATGGGCCGGGCCCAATAAATCAGCCTATTTAAGTTTTTTCGCTTCTAATTTTAGGCGGCTAGATGGGCCAAGCCCAATAATTTGGCCCTTTTAATTTTCTGGGCCACGGCCTTTTATGTTCGAAATTTCAGTTTTCTTTTTGGTTTTCAGAAGATGGTGCCCACTTCTCAGGTTCAGGAAAGTGGGTCCTTGCCATTAGGTTCTGCTTAGTTTGTCCAGGTTGTCACTGTCAAATTCTTCATATATAAATTTTCCAATGAAGAAATCACTAAATATTTAAATCAGAACACCGAGAAATTAGTCGTGCTCCAAACAGAGCAAACCGCCAAATTAGGCACATTTACATTAAAACATGGTTCACATCAGGTTTACAAGCAAAATATAGTTCACATCAGGCATCCAGCTACCAAATACGCAACTAAATAACAAAATATATCTATCTATGGAAGTATGACTAGTTCCAAGTTCCAACGAGTTAGAGATGTGCTTCCAACAAGTCCCCGAGCTCCCGACAAAACATGAACGAAGGACAGCATCTGGATGTTATAGAACAAAATGTTTAGGATCAAGACATATAGGTAAGAAAATCTCAAATGTATCTTATTTAGCCTTATCACAGACAATTTCAAAAATGCAGCCCACAAAATACAGTTACCAATGTGCCATCTGGCTACAGAAAAGGGCACAACCAAGCATATATAAAGCCTAACAAAGGCAATTTCTCATGACACGATGTTTTCCAACAAAAAGACATTGATTTTATTATTCTGGTTACACCAAGTTTATGTGAAGCATTAAGTTCAAAAGAAACCAAAACATAAACTACAATTGTCTTTTAAAATAGCAGACACTAGAACAAGTACAAGCAGTGTTAGGATTTGACATTTAAAAGAAAGGCATGTATATTAACTTCCAGAATAAGTAGCAGTATACACAAGATTGTATACAGAACTGGTACTCCATTTAGACGCAAAAGAACCAATTCTATCAATACTTTTGGACGAATTTCATAGCACTAACCAGACACAGCTCTGTGCTGATCTGCTTCAAGCTGTACATGCAGGGATCATCCTTGTGCTCTGCAACAATAGAGGATACAACTGCATTAGCTTTGAATTTTCCATCCAAGATGTTGGACAGAAAAGATAAATGGAGATCAGTTCGCAAGTGCCGAGCGCTGAACATATAGCAGTGGGTAAGCTCGAGTTACCTGGGTTGTCGATCAGATATGACTTCCTCCTAGCACTTGTTGCTTTGCTCACGTTCTTGATTTTCTGAACACACAGAAGTCTCAGATCAGAACTTGTAATGCACATTGCTGCTTGTCTAAGCAAATTAACTACCTAGTCATACTGACATGCGATAGTTATTGTTATACCTATTGTTTCCATGGTCCCTTTAACTGGTTTGGAATGGTTGGAGCTGTCCATTTGCCATATAATACATATTGCACATTCAAGCAAAGTGTCTCATCAAGCACATTTTTTTAATTTATGCTGGTTGACGAATGGATACCAAAATAAACAAGCAAATTGACTAGCTGGGATCATAAGACTTTGCAAATAAACACAGACTCGTATTGCTATGTACTGGCGTACTGCATATACATTTATCATCAGACAACTATAAATTGATCATATAGCATGCTCATGTTCACTTGTCAACTGCAGTTAAGGGAATTCTAACACAGAGGAGCAGCATAGATTACCTAACCACTAACACAGTGCTAGTGAATTGCTACGATGAAGCAAACTAGGCATGTTGACCATGGCTCGTCCAAGCAAGTTGTACCACAGATAACAACAGATCCACCAATTTACACTTCTTAAGTAGATAACAACAACAGAGACACCAATTTACAGAAGGTAACAAGTGAACTGCAGGCAACAAACGGAGGAATCAGCCTTACCCACATCCTGTCGGTTCAATCCACGCTGCAGGGATGGAGAGGTCTGGACAAGATCTAGTCCCAGCCATGCAAGGAGGTCGCCGTCGTGGAGTTCCTACCGCGGCTACGCCAGGGAGATCTACCTCGTAGGTTCTTGATTTGACAGATAGGAAACGTTAGTGGAAGTTGAGCAGCAGGTGATGCGGCCAGAAGGAAGAGTGGGAGATGGAGCAAGACGTCGCCAGGGGAGCTGGTGGTGAGCGAGTTGGTGAGAGCGCGTTGACGGTGAGGTGGCGATTGGGCTCGGAGAACCGTGTCCGTCGCCGCCATGGTGGCCGGAGACCCGTGGCCGGCGTGTAGCGCCGCCACCCAAACCCTAGGCAGGCCACGAGCGCGCCGCGGTCCAGCCAGCTCGACGGGGCGCCGCGCATCGAAGCACGCATGCGCGTGCCGACGAGCAAGCCAGCCACGACGCCGTGGTCGCTGGGCGGCGGTGCCTCTCTCTCCGGCGAGGGTGAGGCGGGCGGTGGTCGATCCGTTGCGAGGGATCGAATAGGAGGGGATGTGGAAGGAGGAGAGGAGGGGCGTGCAGAAGGGAGTAGGCGCCGGGGCTGGGTGTAACATCCCAAGTTTTTCAAAAAGTTGAAAAATCAGAAAAATTTAAAACTTTTAAAAACTATTATGTATTTTGCTTTGAAAAGAAAATTTATGCATACATTCATCATCATATGGCATTGTTTGCATTTGGATATTTTAAAAAGTGAGAATAATAATTCCACTTGAAAACATATGTAACAAAATATATTAGTAGAGCAAAGAATGCTCCAAGTTTTCTTTTGACTTTATGAATGTGTTGTTCTGTTAGAATTGTTTGTGAAATCGTTTGAATCTATTGTAATATAAGTAATTGCAAATGTTTATCTTGTGGTATTTAAAGCCACCTTTGATTTGTTTTAAAACCTATTTTACTTTTGACATCAAGTGTCATATTGTTTATTTATTAAAAACCTAGTTTGGAAATCAAAATGATTTCTAATAGAAAAGTGTGTTGGTGTGAATAGTTTGTTTGTATTGAGAATTATTCTATTACTCACCTATTCTCTATTTTCAAGTTTTATAGTTTTGCTTTTGAAACAAAATAAGTATTTGGATTCATATTTTAAAAGTTATGAATTTTAGAAATTTCAGAAAACAAAAAGGAATAGGAAAAAAAATGGAAACGGGCCTAACTGGGCCGAACCCATCCTTATCTCTCGCACGTGCAGCAGACAACAGTCCGGCAGCAGCCCACCTCCCTTCCTCTGACTGACATGTGGGCCCCACCAATGACGTCAGCGATGACGTCATCATCGTCTCCACCGTGTTCATCACGGAGTCTACCGAAACCCTACCCGATTTGATTCCAAAATTTGTTACGATTTGCTCGCGATCTTCTCGTGTCCTCACCCCTATATAAACTCCACAAGCCCCGCAGTATTTTGCCCCAAACCCTAGCACCTAAGACGCCCCCAGGCTGCTCGTATTGCTCCGTCGTCGTGCGCCATTGCCGCCGCCGTTTCCTTCAAACACCGGTCGACTTCGGCGACGCCAAGCCCTCCTATTCCTCCCTTTCTTCTTTATTTTTCCTGGCGCATCTCCCTGAGCCCTTCTGTTGATTTTTTTTCGTGCAGGGAATCGAGCTGAGCTTGGTCGCCCGAAGCTCGTCGGAGCCGCGCGAGTGCAGGCCGTCCCCGACGTCGTTTCAGGACGCGCGGATCGACGCCGACCACACCACCGAGATCGCCACGACACGCCGCACCCCGTAGACCCTGTCCCCGAACCAGAGGACCACCGGAGTGACGAGCACGTGCTCACCCGAGCTCGCCGGAGTCACCGCGCCATCATCCGCGTCGTATCGCCTCTCCAGGATGCAAGAGTCGACGCCGTGACCTCCATTGCCTTCCCCTCGACGTGCCGCACCTCGTCGTCATCTTCCCCAGCCCGTAGGACCACCGGAGCAGCGCCACGCACGAGTTCCCGAGCCGCCGACCACCACGACCTCCATCTCCGGCAACCAGTGCCGCCTGGTGAGACCTTTGATCTCGGCCCGTCCGATCTGCAATCAACGGCCTAGATTAGATATTTTTAATTGAAGGGGTATTAGCAGATCTGGACCATTAGATCCAGATCCAACGTTCCAGATCCATCCACTTAACCACGTCAGCAGCCACGTCGACATCCAGTCAGCATCCCCGTCAGCAGCACAGTCAGCATCCCCGGCCAATCAGAAGACGACAAGTGGCAAAGCCCTTTTCTGAGGATTTTCCGAATTTGATTTAAACGGCAGTTTTGCAGAAAAGACCATAGATCTTAGTTTTATCATATCTTTTTATTGGCTCAGCCAAATTTTGCAAACTTTATATTTCTGGAAAGCTTATGACACGTGGAAACTTTTGGCATAGTTATTTTTAGGTTTTGACAAAATTAAATTAGTTAATTTTTAAAGGTGGTTTAATTAGTATTTTGACTATAAATTGAGTTTAAAAATAGATTTTTGAGAAAAATCTTTTGCTATAATTTTGTATGCCTAAGTATTGGCCGTAGAAATACTCTAGTATTTTTGTAAAATTATTTTTAATGATTTTTCATTAAATATTGAGTAAATGCTTTTTAGGTGTTATTTTAATGATCAAAAATTTATTAAAAATATTTTTCTTCCTATTTTCGACTGATAAATGACTTAATCATAATTTGATGACTTTAGTTGATAACAAGTACTTAGAAATATTTTGTCTCTCAAACAAAACTATTTCTTCCTTAGAAAATATTTGACAAGTATTT
Source organism: Poa pratensis (assembly GCA_947311845.1). Classification (NCBI taxonomy): domain Eukaryota; kingdom Viridiplantae; phylum Streptophyta; class Magnoliopsida; order Poales; family Poaceae; genus Poa; species Poa pratensis. The sequence goes on along the minus strand of CAMZMU010000027.1, from coordinate 73,602,498 downwards.
TGACAATACTTTTCCTTAGCAAAATCTAGCATCTCTTTTTGGTTCACTTTTCCTTAGGTTTATTTTTGACTTATTGTCTTAACCTTTGTTTCCCTTAGTGGAAATTTCGAATCTTATGTTGTGACCTTGGTCCTTAGTCATTTTTGGACCATCTTGTTTGCTTGCATTTCCTAGGAGCATTTACATAAGCATGGCATGCATAATTAAGTCCTTAGTATTATTTTATACTTTCACATGACTTCCTCCTTAGAAATATTTGAGGATGCATGTTGGCTCTTTTGACTCTCCTAGTCAAAAACCACTAAGTTAGAAATTAGTGGTAAACAAAGAAGGACTTAGCACAAAAACAAGACTCCAGAAGAATCTCCAAGAAGAAAGGACTAAGAAGAAATCAAGAGGAAGTTCATGAAGACCAACCAGCAACATTTTCCAAGTCTTCCTTTCCTTCCTCTCTTTCTTCTTTCTTCTCTTAAACTTCTTGGTGAATATTCTACAATCAAGACCAACCTTGACGTTGCCAACAAAATCAAGTCTTCAGAACCATCAAGTCTACATAATTAAATGAAGTCACACCAAGAAGAAAACTACAAGGAAACCTGGAGAAGATTCTTGGAAGACCAACTACTTCTTTCTTTCTATCTCCTCTTTTCTTTCTATTTAGTCTCACCTTGGACATAGACCAAGTCCTTGGTGTTTAAGACTAAGTTCCTAGAGTACTTATTGAAGACCATTGAAGATCAATGAAACTACAAAGGAGTTGAAGATATTTTGAAGATCTAACATGTAAAGACTTGAACTAGCCTTACAACTTTTCAAGTTGTTATTTTGTCAAGTTTACTTTGAGATCAACCTTGACCCTGCCTTAGCCAAATGGGATAGTTATGTTATGTTTTTCCCTTAAATTGTTTTGCATGTCTTTCATACCATAATTGTTGTGCCATCCTGCATCTCATGCATATCATATTTTTCTAAGTGTTGCATTTATGAATGTGTGTTTAATTGTGATTTATTTGACTTGTTAGAAATTTCGGAGAGAGACGAAAGTGGTTGCAACTGCTACTACTACACTTCTGTTTGCCAAGGCAAGTGGCACACCCCCATAAATTTCCTAATTATTTTATATGCATTACTTAGTGTATTTCTTATATGCATGTGTTGGATAGTATTTATTGCTATGTGCCAAACCCACCATACCTTTACACTAGTTGTGTCTAGAACCTTTTGATAACTTAGTAGAATATTTGATGCTATGCAAATGTGTTTTCTTTAAAGCTTAATTCTACTAAGTAATTTATCACCTGGGTGGACTTGGTTATGAAAAGATGATGGAAAGGTTGAGTGTCATCTCTTAGGGGTGACCTCTAAGGGATGGTCACTTGTGGTTGCCACCCAGGGTATTAAGGGGCCAATGTTTTCTCTAAGTGAAGATTGCTTACCGTGCAGCCATTAGTCATATGGGCTCTGGCTAGATGGATTAAGTTGCGTGGACTCGTCCCGACTTGACAGGTGGTGGTAGAATGGTTAGAATGGGAGCGCGTCAAGTCGGTATGGGATGGGAAAATGCTTCTGAAAAGTCTCGTCTCAACTCTCTCCTTTTCCTTAGCACAATTTGAGTGCTTGAGGATAGTTTGGGTTTGTTGGGTCTAATGGTGAAAGTGCACAACTTCTGCAGAGTTAAAAACTAAGTACTTAGCCGTGTCCCCGGTTACGGACAATTTGAGCAGCTGATCAAGGATTCAACGGAGGTTTCATCATTCCAATTTCGAAAGTAAAACTTGATGGTGAACAAGGATAGATGAGACTATGGTCTTATACCATATCGTCTCCAACTTTTGAAGAAAATGTTTTTTACAAGGTGTTAGGCAAAATTGGCTTTTATGCAAAATAGCCTTGAACTCCACCAGCTAAATATGCATATAGGCTATAAAGTTATTCCATTAAGTGTCCACATAGTGTCACTTGCTAGATCCATTTTTAATGGTATCTGACCCACTCTGTTGCAAAATTTTATTTTGTTGCAAATTGTTCTGACGACGAGTGAGTTTCATTAAGGGTTTCGAGTCTGCAACCAACATGTTTTCGCCTGTGGCACATGCAAAGGATGAGGACTCCATGAAGATTAGTATTTCCGCTGCTTTACTCTATTAAGCTAGCTTTATGCTATGCAAGTTGTAATGAACTTTATTTTTCCAAGTCTGGATCATTCGTGTAATAATTGATACAATGTTGTGATATTCATCTTAAGCTGTGTGTGCAAATGAAACGATCCAGGGGTTTGCACTATACACAGGTACCTTGCCATTTTCTAAGTGCAGGTACGTTACACTAGGGGAGAAGGGGCGGAGAGGATGAGCGGCGGCGGCGCCGATCTGAATCGGGGGAGGGGGAGGGGCGAGGCAGGTTGAATCTGGATCGGGGAAGAGACAGGGGTGGCGGCGCTCGGGTTGGGGTCTTGGGGATTAGGGTTGGGTGCTAGTAGGCCGGCTGGCGCTACACGCCAGGGGGAGTTGGCATGTTGCGGCGTTTTCTCAGGAGGAGTACCACCGTTCGATGCATGGTGATGGAAGGCTCAGATCGCGTCCAACGGCGTGATCCGCGTGGAAGCTGTTCCTCACCGCTCATTGGCCATGTAACATCCCAATTTTCACAAAAATTTAAAACTTTTCATTTGCATCATGCATCATGTCATTGCATCCCTGTTTGCATTGTGCTTGACTCCAAATTATGAAATTTAGAGATTTTACCTCCAAAACCTTAATTGCAAAGTATCTGCAGATGCCTTCTCAAACTATTTCAAATTTTCAAATAATTTTTTTTGAAAATTATACCCCCAATACAAGCTAAAACAGGTGGGCATGTTTTTACAAATTTATTGAAAGTGGTTTGAGTGAATTTGAGTTTGAAATACAAAAGTTATTTGAAGTTGTATAAAAACAGAAAAGAAAAACAGATTCTGGGAAAAAATGGGCGAAGCAAGCTATTTGGGCCGAGCCCATCTTCTTCCTCTCGCGCGCGCAGTGAACAATAGGCCCAAGCCCAGCCAGCCAGCAGCCGTACTCTCTCTCACCGACAAGCGGGTCCCACCCTTGACGCAAACAATGACGTCATGTCTTCAACCTCTCGCGCAAGAAAGGACTCCGAAACCCTAGCCAAATCCGGAGCGAATTCGTCGCGTTTAAACGGTTTCTATCCAATCTCTCGAGCCCCATATAAACCCCTCGACCACCTCGTGTTTTCGCCCCAAGAAAATCAACACGAGAGCCACCAGGCTGCCCACACGAGACCCCGCCGCGCCGCCATTGCCGACGACGAGATCTTCGAATTCCGGTGAGAGCACGGCCGCATTGCCTCCCTATCCACCTCCTCGAGCTTCCCCACGTTATTGCGCATCCTCCTGAACCTTTTCTCGATCGCTTCATGCAGAGGAGACGTCTCGAGCTTCATCGACACCGACGCCGTCCGCGGGAGCAACTCCAGGAGGAAGAAGGAGGACTCTTGCGACTACGCCGTCACCACCATCTGCTTCGCCTCGTCACCCTGAACGCTGTGGTACGCCCCACGAACCATAGATCGATTTAGAACTTATTCCGGCGATCACCGGCGATGGCGCCGCCGTAGGTATTAGGGTTCCGGCATGTTTTTCGGCGGAAAACGTCGTCGTTTTGGTACTTTAGATCTAGGTCGTCGGATCGTGGTTCAACGGTGGAGATTAGAAGATCTGCGCGAAGCGGTACCAGCCAATCAGAGGAGGCCACGTCTTCGTATCGTCCGCGACGCCGCGCCGCAACCGTCCGCGTCTGCCCGCAACCGTCCGCATCGCCCGCAAGACCAGTCAACGGAGGCTCCGCACCAACCAGAAGACGCCACGTCGACGGAGGACTTCAGCGCGAAGATCTTTTCAGTTTTCTTTACGTTTTAGCCCCTGCGCATCACAGATTAGTCCCTGGATTTTAGATTCATTATTAATTTTTATTCCTTTAGCCAAAATTTATGAAATTTATATTTTTGGAAAGCTAATAATGTGTAGAAACTTTCTATATGCTTAATTTGAGGTTTGGACGAAATTAATTTAGATAAATTTTAAAAATGGTTTAATTGATATTTTGGCTATAACTTAATTTTAAAAATTGATAATTGAGCAAAATATTTTGCTATATTTTTGTTTGTATAAGTAATGGCCGTAGTATTGCTCTAGTATTTTTGTATAAGTGTTTTCCTATGTTTTTGCATGTATTTTGTTTTTATTGCTTTTAGGTGTTATTTTAATAAGTAAATTATATTAAAATTGCTCTTCACATTAGTTTTTCGAATAGAAAATTTAGCTAAGTAATTGTGACCATGTTATATGCAAAATAACTTAGAAATACTTCACCCACCGAAATATTTCTTCCTTAGAAAATTTTGGGTAATAAAATGTTGAGAACACTTAGAATTTTTCCTTAGAAATTTTCAACACATTAAAAATGCTAAACTTGTCCTTAGAAATTTTAGTATCTAGAAAACTTAGTTATTTCCTTAGAAATTATTCTAAGTACTTGCTATAACAAATGTTGGTCCTTAGAAAAATTTATCAACCATTGCTATCATACTTTTTCCTTAGAAAATTTTAGCACTTCTTTTTTGTTTACTTTCCTTAGAAATTATTTTGGACTTGATGTGTTAGTTTTAGTCCTTAGTTAAATTTCGACCCAAGTGTTAGGACCTTGGTCCTTAGTCATTTTTGGACCTTCTTGATTGTCTTGTTTTAACTTAGAATTATTTCATGGCATGGCATGCATGCATCTCTAGTCCTTAGAAATATTTTGCACATCATGCATGACATATTTTCCTTAGAAGTTTTATGAAACTTGTTTGTTCATTATGTATTGTTTGATGTGTTAGAAACTCCGGAGGGAAACGAGGACTGTTGCAGCTGCTGTTGTTCTGCTTGTTGCCAAGGCAAGTGGCACACCCCATGAAGTTTTCCTAAGTATTTTATATGCATTACTTAGTGTATTTCTTATATGCATGTGTTGGATAGTATTATAGCTATATGCTAAACCCACCATACCTTTACTCTAGTTGTGTCTAGAATCCCTTTTGATAACTTAGTAGATTATTGGATGCTATGCAAATGTGTTTTCTTAAAGCTAAATTCTACTAAGTAATTTATCACCTGGGTGGACTTGGTTATGAAAAGATGATGGAAAGGTTGAGTGTCATCTCTTAGGGGTGACCTCTAAGGGATGGTCACTTGTGGTTGCCACCCAGGGTATTAAGGGGCCAAGGTTTTCTCTAAGTGAAGTTGCTTACCGTGCAGCCATTAGTCATATGGGCTCTGGCTAGATGGATTAAGTTGCGTGGACTCGTCCCGACTTGACAGGTGGTGGTAGAATGGTTAGAATGGGAGCGCGTCAAGTCGGTATGGGATGGGAAAATGCTTCTGAAAAGTCTCGTCTCAACTCTCTCCTTTTCCTTAGCACAAATTGAGTGCTTGAGGATAGTTTGGGTTTGTTGGGTCTAATGGTGAAAGTGCACAACCTCTGCAGAGTTAAAAACTAAGTACTTAGCCGTGTCCCCGGTTACGGACAATTTGAGCAGCTGATCAAGGATTCAACGGAGGCTTCATCATTCAAATTTCGAAATTAAAACTTGGTGGTGAACAAGGGTAGTTAGACAATGGTTTTCAAGCCATCTTGTCTCAAAATTTGAAGGAAAAGTTTTACAAAGTGTTAGGCAAAATTGGCTTTTATGCAAATCAGCCTTCAAACTCCACCAGCCAAATATGCATATAGGTTATAGAGTTATTCCTATATGAGTCCACATAGTGTCACTTGCCAGGATCATTTTTAATGATTCTGACCCACTCTGTTGCAAATATTATTTTGTTGCAGACTTTTCTGACGATGAGTAAGGTCACGTTTGGGTTTCGAGTCTGCAACCAACATGTTTTCGCCTGTGGCGCATCATGAAGAATGGAGGCTCATTGAAGATTTATTCCGCTGCTTTATTTGTTTTGAGCTAGCTATAAGCTATGCAAAGATGTATCGAACTATTTATTTTCCAAGTCTGGATCATTCGTGTAATAATTGATACAATGTTGTGATATTCATCTTAAACTGTGTGTGCAAATGAAACGATCCAGGGGTTTGCACTATACACAGGTACCTTGCCATTTTCTAAGTGCAGGTACATTACAGATGGTATCAGAGCATAGTGTTGCCTGTAGGATCGAAACCCTAGGTTTGGTTAGAAATAAGTTGGCCAAAAACTTAATTTATTTACTAAGTATAAAAGCTTCTATGATATATTCTTGCTTTTTCTTCTAAGTACTCGTAATTCTTTACTTATGCATTTATCTCATACTTGTTTCTTCCTAAACTAAAGGATGACGAAGAGGTTCGAGTACATTGACGAGGAGGACTACCCGGTGACCCGCTTCGGCAGCATCATGTTCGACATCCTCAAGCACCTGAAGCTACCTACACCCATGATCAAGGGATGCATCTTGAAGAAGTTCAAAAGAGAAGGCCTTTGGGGAATCAGGGTGTTTCAACAAGGACGTGAAGGCGAAGCACCCATTGAGTACAGAGTAATGGGAGTCTCCATGGAGAGAGGAATCGACATCATCATGCAACACGTGATAGCTTGCCTTTGTGGACGCTACTCCAATGAATTGGAGGGGCACTACTCCTTCCTTTTGGAAGGCGTGACGATGAAGGATCACCCTTCTGCTACGGCACCGAGAACATGGGCAAAGATGAGTTCGTGAGCGACTATTTCCAAGGCTTAGAACTCTTAGTCCATGATCTTTACTTTGATACCAGTGAGAACTCCACAAGAATGATGAGCTTTGCGCCCAAGTCCAAGTGAATGATGAGAAGATAAAAGAGCAAGAAGAGAAGACCAAGGAGCTAGAAGAGAAGTTCAAGGCCCAAGAGAAGAAATTCATAAGTCAAGAGAAGAGAGTCAAGCAAAGAAACAAGCAAATAAGGGACTTGAAGGAAGAACTTTCCACCAATGATGTGGAGCTTGAAGCTGATTGTGACTTGATCAAGCGACTTCGTGCTGAGAAGAAGGAACTCCAAGAGAGAAACGCAGAATTGGAGAAGGAAGTGAAGGATCTCAGAAGCGTGCTCATTCAGGAAGGCTTTGAAATCCAAGAATTTGAAGAAGAAGTAGATGAAGGCACCATGATTGAGGACTAGGATAGTTAGTGAGACTACCATTTTACCTTACGCACCATTTTACCTTACGCCTTTTAAATTTTCGAATTTTAGTTTGGAACTACCAACTTGTGGTAGGACAATACCTAGTACCCTTTGATGTTTAGTGCGAATTGAGAAATTTGGAGTTGAAGTTTTGCTTGATGTGTTGTTTGATTGCTTTCTATGTGATGCTTGTATGGGTAGAATTATTTCTCATAGACCTGTCTATCTTTTACTCACCTATGCTAAAACCACAGATGCCTCCCCGTCGTGACAACACCAACAACAACAACAACAACAACAACAACAACAACGAAGCTATGATGCAACAGATGATGGCAGCCCAGACTCAGCTGATGACCATGATGGCACAATTCATGGCAAATCAACATGGACCACCACCACCACCTCCTCCCCAAGTGGACAGACTTGCCAGGTTCCTTAGGCTTAGGCCAAACAAGTTCTCAACTACAACTGACCCAATTGTGGCTGATGACTGGCTGCGTTCTGTGCAAAAGGATCTGGTGACAGCTGAATGTGAAGATGCTGAGAAAATTAGGTTCACCGCACATCTGCTTGAAGGACCTGCAGCCCAATGGTGGGAAACTTATCAGATTACTCACCCATTGGACACTTTGACTTGGGAGGAATTCAAGGAAGGATTTCGTAATGCTCATATTCCACAGGCATTATGAATCTGAAACAGGAAGAGTTCCGCAATCTGCGTCAGGGGAACAGAAGTCTTAAGGAGTACATGGATGACTTTCATGCCTTGTCTCGATATGCTCCTGAGGACGTTGACACAGATGTAAAGAGGAAGGCTAAATTTCTCAAGGGGCTAAGTGATGAGCTGAAGATACCTTTGACTGTGGCCTATGCTCCAACTTATCAGACACTTCTTGATCAGGCAATCACCCTTGAGGATAGCATGAAGAAAGCTGAAAACAGGAAGAGGAAGATGAATTCAAACAAGCACCACTCTGAACCCTCATTTAAGAAGCACTTTGTTCATGATGGGAACCATGGTCATAAACATGGGAACCACAATGGGGGCAACTTTCACAAACCCCATGCTCACAATCACAATGGAGGATTCAAGGGAAACAATGGAGGATCAAATGGAGGACACAGGGGAAATGGACATGCTGGACATAACCATAACAATGGACAGCATCGCCCAAATTCTGAACCCAAGAAAGATCTCAGCCAGGTGCTCTGCTACAAGTGCAACAACAAGGGACATTATGCTAATGAATGCCCTGAGAAGAGAGTGGACACTCCTAGCAAGCCCAATCCTTTCAACAAGGGACATGTGAACCACATCAATGTTGAAGAAGTCTATGATGAACCTGATGCTGTGATTGGTACGTTCCTAATCAACTCCTGTCCAGCATTAGTTTTATTTGATACTGGAGCATCGCATTCATTCATATCAAGAGCATTTGTTAACAAACATGGGTTAACTGTCGAAAACATGGGGTGCCCAATTAGAGTCAGTTCTCCAGGAGGAGAAATGTTAGTATCTCTGGTTGTAGAAACCTTAACCTTGAGATTGGAAAACATCAGTTTCCAGCAAACCTCCTAATCCTAGAAACCCAAGGACTAGACGTCATTCTAGGGATGGATTGGATGACCCATTTTGAAGGGATCATAGACTGTGCAAATAGAGCAATCACCCTCACCACCCCAGAAAAGAAGATGATCAGATTCAAGTCAAAGTTTGAAATGAAGAAGTTTAAGGTTAATTCTCTTAAGGGGGTTAGCCTCGGGATGTGCTCATAGTAAGGGAATACCCAGATGTGTTTCCTGAAGAACTGCCGGGAATGCCACCCGATAGAGATGTCGAGTTTCTCATTGAGCTTAAACCAGGCACAGGACCAATAGCCAAAAGACCATACCCAATGGCGACAGAGGAACTGAAAGAACTCAAGAAACAGTTGGAGGAACAGTTGCAGAAAGGTTTTATCCGTCCAAGTTCTTCACCTTGGGGAGCACCAATCTTGTTTGTTGAGAAGAAAGACAGTACTCAGAGGCTAGTCACGGACTATAGAGCTTTAAATGAAGTAACCATTAAGAACAAATACCCACTCCTAGAATCAATGACCTTTTGATCAATTGAAAGGAGCCTGTGTGTTCTCAAAGATTGATCTCAGATCTGGATACTTTCAGATGAAGGTTAGAGAGTTGGACATACCTAAGACTGCTTTCACCACCCGATACGGTTTGTATGAGTACACAGTTATGCCTTTTGGCTTAACCAATGCGCCGGCATACTTCATGAATATGATGAATAAAGTGTTCATGGATTTCTTAGACAAGTTTGTCGTGGTGTTCATCGATGACATCTTGATCTACTCCAAAAGCCACAAGGAACATGAGGAACATCTACGTCAAGTTTTGCAAAGACTTAGAGAGCACAAATTGTATGGCAAGTTCAGCAAATGTGAGTTTTGGCTGGAACAAGTAGGATTTCTAGGACACATTGTGTCTAAGGATGGAATAGCAGTAGACCCTGAAAAGGTTTCGGCAGTAACCAACTGGGAGTCGCCCAAGAATGTGGGAGATATCCGTAGTTTTCTGGGACTAGCAGGATACTATAGGAGATTCATTGAAAATTTCTCCAAAATTGCTAAGGCCTTAACAGAATTGCTACAAAAGGGCAAGAAGTTTGTGTGGACCGAAGAATGTGAAACTAGTTTTCAAGAATTGAAGAAACGTTTAGTATCAGCACCTATTCTATGTTTACCAGATCTGGAGAAAGATTTCCAAGTGTACTGCGATGCTTCACATCGAGGACTTGGAGGTGTGTTGATGCAAGAAGGCAAAGTGGTGTCATATGCCTCAAGGCAGCTCAAGAAGCATGAAGTCAACTACCCCACACATGACTTAGAATTAGCAGCAGTAGTACATGCCCTGAAGATATGGAGGCCCTATCTCTATGGAAAGCGTTGTGAAGTATTCACGGACCATAAAAGTCTTAAATACTTCTTCACACAGAAGGAAATGAACATGCGACAAAGGAGATGGCTGGAATTGATTAAGGACTATGACCTGAGTTTGCAATACCACCCAGGAAAAGCCAATGTAGTAGCAGATGCCTTAAGCCGTAAAACTATGTTAACGGACTCACGGCAGGGGAATTGCCAGAAGACTATGCAGGGATTCAAGGATCTTAGGTTGGAGATAGTACCTGAAGGTTTTGTAGCATCTCTAGAAGTGCAACCTCTTTTGATGGACAAAATCAAGGAGGCTCAAAAAGGAGACAAAGTGATGGAAGAAATCAAGAAAAATTTAGGTGAAGGCAAGGCCAAAGGTTTTCGACTAGATGAAGAAGGCATAGTATGGTTCATGAAACGAATTTGTGTTCCAGAAGATGTAGATCTCAGAAAGTTGATACTTCAGGAAGCCCATGATTCACCTTACTCCATACACCCGGGTAACACCAAGATGTATATGGATGTGAAGGAGAGGTTTTGGTGGAACAATTTGAAAAGAGATATTGCTGAATATATTGCCAAGTGTGATGTGTGTAGCCGTGTAAAGGCTGAGCATCAGAAGCCAGCAGGGTTACTTCAGCCTTTGCCAGTACCCGACTGGAAATGGGATCAGATTGGGATGGACTTCATCACAGGTCTACCCAGAACCAAGTCTGGTTATGATTCTATTTGGGTTATTGTTGATCGTTTGACCAAGGTAGCTCATTTCGTGCCTGTGAAGACAACTTACACAAGTGCCAAGCTAGCAGATATTTACATGAAAGAATAGTATGTTTGCATGGAGTTCCAAAGAAGATTGTGTCAGATAGAGGCACTCAATTCACTTCACATTTCTGGAAGCAGTTACATGAAGTCCTTGGAACTAGGCTAGAGTTTAGCACAGCTTTCACCCCCAGACTGATGGACAGACTGAAAGGGTAAATCAAATCTGGAGGACATGCTGAGAGCATGTGCATTAGACTATAAGTCTAGTTGGGATGATAATCTCCCATATGCTGAGTTCTCTTATAATAATAGTTATCAAGCCAGCATAGAGATGTCACCATTTGAAGCACTGTATGGAAGGAAATGCACCACCCCACTTTTGTGGAGTGGAGTAGGAGAAAGAAGTCTGTTTGGTCCTGATATAATCGAAGAAGCTGAAGAAAAGGTTAGGCTGATTAAGGACAGATTGAAGGCAGCTCAATCTAGGCAGAAAAGTTATGCTGATTCCAAACGGAGAGAAGTCACTTATGATATTGGAGATAGAGCCTATCTTAGAGTCTCACCCCTTCGTGGAGTGAAGAGGTTTGGAATCAAAGGAAAACTGTCACCAAGGTTTATTGGACCTTATAAAGTTTTGTCACGTAAAGGAGAAGTGGCTTATGAATTGGAACTACCGGAAGCACTTTCCGCAGTTCACAATGTTTTCCATGTTAGTCAGCTGAAGAAGTGTCACCCTGAAATGGCAGAAACTCCGCTGAGAGATACAGTGCCACTAGAAGAAGTTCAGCTGGAAAGTGATCTCACCTATGAGGAAAAACCCATAAAAATTTTGGAGACAGCAGAGAGAATTACCAGAACCAAGACTATCAAATTTTGCAAAGTACAGTGGAATCACCATTCAGAGGAAGAAGCAACTTGGGAAAGAGAAGATGACCTTAGAGAAGAACATCCTCACCTATTTGCTAGCCAAACCGAATCTCGAGGGCGAGATTCATCTTAAGGGGGTTAGGTTTGTAACATCCCAATTTTCACAAAAATTTAAAACTTTTCATTTGCATCATGCATCATGTCATTGCATCTGTTTGCATTGTGTTGAATTCAAATTATGAAATTTAGAGATTTTACCTCCAAAACCTAAATTGCAAAGTATCTGCAGATGCCTTCTCAAACTATTTCAAATTTTCAAATAATTTTGAAAATTATACCCCAATACATGCTAAAACAGTGGGCATGTTTTTACAAATTTATTGAAAGTGGTTTGAGTGAATTTGAGTTTGAAATACAAAAGTTATTTGAAGTTGTATAAAAACAGAAAAGAAAAACAGATTCTGGAAAAAATGGGCGAAGCGAGCTATTTGGGCCGAGCCCATCTTCTTCCTCTCACGCGCGCAGCGAACAACAGGCCCAAGCCCAGCTAGCCAGCAGCCGCACTCTCTCTCACCGACAAGCGGGTCCCACCCTTGACGCAAGCAATGACGTCATGTCTTCAACCTCTCGCGCAAGAAAGGACTCCGAAACCCTAGCCAAATCCGGAGCGAATTCGTCGCGTTTAAACGGTTTCTATCCAATCTCTCGAGCCCCATATAAACCCCTCGACCACCTCGTGTTTTCGCCCCAAGAAAATCAACACGAGAGCCACCAGGCTGCCCACACGAGACCCCGTCGCGCCGCCATTGCCGACGACGAGATCTTCGAATTCCGGTGAGAGCACGACCGCATTGCCTCCCTATCCACCTCCTCGAGCTTCCCCACGTTATTGCGCATCCTCCTGAACCTTTTCTCGATCGCCTCATGCAGAGGAGACGTCTCGAGCTTCATCGACACCGACGCCGTCCGCGGGAGCAACTCCAGGAGGAAGAAGGAGGACTCTCGCGACTACGCCGTCACCACCATCTGCTTCGCCTCGTCACCCTGAACCCTGCGGTACGCCCCACGAACCATAGATCGATTTAGAACTTATTCCGGCGATCACCGGCGATGGCGCCGCCGTAGGTATTAGGGCTCCGGCATGTTTTCCGGCGGAAAACGTCGTCGTTTTGGTACTTTAGATCTAGATCGTCGGATCGTGGTTCAAGCTAATAATGTGTAGAAACTTTCTGTATGATTAATTTGGTAATTTATGAAATTTATATTTTTGGAAAGCTAATAATGTGTAGAAACTTTCTGTATGATTAATTTGAGGTTTGGACGAAATTAATTTAGATAAATCTTAAAAATGGTTTAATTGATATTTTGGCTATAACTTAATTTTAAAAATTGATAATTAAGCAAAATATTTTGCTATATTTTTGTTTGTATAAGTAATGGCCGTAGTATTGCTCTAGTATTTTTGTATAAGTGTTTTCCTATGTTTTTGCATGTATTTTGTTTTTATTGCTTTTGGGTGTTATTTTAAATAAGTAAATTATATTAAAATTGCTCTTCACATTAGTTTTTTTTAATAGAAAATTTAGCTAAGTAATTGTGACTATGTTATATGCAAAATAACTTAGAAATACTTCACCCACCGAAATAATTCTTCCTTAGAAAATTTTGGGTAATAAAAATGTTGAGAACACTTAGAAATTTTTCCTTAGAATTTTTCAACACATTAAAAATGCTAAACTTGTCCTTAGAAATTTTAGTACCTGGAAAACTTAGTTATTTCCTTACAAATTATTCTAAGTACTTGCTATAACAAATGTTGGTCCTTAGAAAAATTTATCAACCATTGCTATCATACTTTTTCCTTAGAAAATATTAGCACTTCTCTTTTTGTTTACTTTCCTTAGAAACTATTTTGGACTTGATGTGTTAGTTTTAGTCCTTAGTTAAATTTCGACCCAAGTGTGAGGACCTTGGTCCTTAGTCATTTTTGGACCTTTTTTATTGTCTTGTTTTAACTTAGAATTATTTCATGGCATGGCATGCATGCATCTCTAGTCCTTAGAAATATTTTGCACATCATGCATGACATGTTTTCCTTAGAAGATTTTGTGAAACTTGTTTGTTCATTATGTCTTGTTTGATGTGTTAGAAACTCCGGAGGGAAACGAGGACTGTTGCAGCTGCTGTTGTTCTGCTTGTTGCCAAGGCAAGTGGCACACCCCATGATGTTTTCCTAAGTATTTTATATGCATTACTTAGTGTATTTCTTATATGCATGTGTTGGATAGTATTATAGCTATATGCTAAACCCACCATACCTTTACTCTAGTTGTGTCTAGAATCCCTTTTGATAACTTAGTAGATTATTGGATGCTATGCAAATGTGTTTTCTTTAAAGTTAAATTCTACTAAGTAATTTATCACCTGGGTGGACTTGGTAATGAAAAGATGATGGAAAGGTTGAGTGTCATCTCTTAGGGGTAACCTCTAAGGGATGGTCACTTGTGGTTGCCACCCAGGGTATTAAGGGGCCAAGGTTTTCTCTAAGTGAAGTTGCTTACCGTGCAGCCATTAGTCATATGGGCTCTGGCTAGATGGATTAAGTTGCGTGGACTCGTCCCGACTTGACAGGTGGTGGTAGAATGGTTAGAATGGGAGCGCGTCAAGTCGGTATGGGATGGGAAAATGCTTCTGAAAAGTCTCGTCTCAACTCTCTCCTTTTCCTTAGCACAAATTGAGTGCTTGAGGATAGTTTGGGTTTGTTGGGTCTAATGGTGAAAGTGCACAACCTCTGCAGAGTTAAAAACTAAGTACTTAGCCGTGTCCCCGGTTACGGACAATTTGAGCAGCTGATCAAGGATTCAACGGAGGCTTCATCATTCAAATTTCGAAATTAAAAATTGGTGGTGATCAAGGGTAGTTATGACAATGGTTTTCAAGCCATCTTGTCTCAAAAGTTTGAAGGAAAAAGTTTTACAAAGTGTTAGGCAAAATTGGCTTTTATGCAAATCAGCCTTCAAACTCCACCAGCCAAATATGCATATAGGTTATAGAGTTATTCCTATATGAGTCCACATAGTGTCACTTGCCAGGATCATTTTTAATGATTCTGACCCACTCTGTTGCAAATATTATTTTGTTGCAGACTTTTCTGATGATGAGTAAGGTCACGTTTGGGTTTCGAGTCTGCAACCAACATGTTTTCGCCTGTGGCGCATCATGAAGAATGGAGGCTCATTGAAGTTTTATTCCGCTGCTTTATTTGTTTTGAGCTAGCTATAAGCTATGCAAAGATGTATCGAACTATTTATTTTCCCAAGTCTGGATCATTCGTGTAATAATTGATACAATGTTGTGATATTCATCTTAAACTGTGTGTGCAAATGAAACGATCCAGGGGTTTGCACTATACACAGGTACCTTGCCATTTTCTAAGTGCAGGTACATTACAGGCCAGCTTTCTCATGCTTCAATCTGCAAGATTTCGACTTAAATCTACAATAAATTCGGCTCCAAAATACAGTAAAATCAGAAATTCTACAAGGGTTTCGCTTGATTCGACCTCTATCTAAGAATGGCCATGTTGACAATTTTAACCATGTTTTGAAATCGGCCACAAAAAAGACAAACTTAAGCCAATTCGACTAATTCAGTTCGAACCGGATCAAATTTTAACTACAGGTGCCTCGTAGTTTGCCCAAGATTTTTCGAAAAAATCATTTTTAGATGAACAAGTACCTATTTCATCAGAGATACAACAAAAGTTTTGCAAGATTTAACCCCTAGATATAAACGGTCATATCCCCCGAGTTGAGCGTATTTTGAAATCAGCATACGAAATTCAAAAAAAATCATATAAACAGAAAACATTCGCGTGGTGTCATTATATGTGTCCTAGTATCCATCAAAAATCAAAAACTTTGAATAAGGCAATTTTCTTAAGAAAGTGTTCTCAGAAATGAGGTATCATCTATGAAGATTCATGGCTTTAAGGCCAAATGACGAATGTTATGTCCACATTCATGGTATAGTTTGCTTAAATATTCCCGTATTGGGCACAAACGTGTATCTTGGAACCGTGAACAATGTTGCCGAAGAAACTTTTCATTTTCCTTTCACGAAAAAAATGATTTTTCTATTTCCGAATGCGAAAATGGGTTATTTTGTGAAGCAACTACCAAAAATATGTCGTAAAATAGGAGCGCTACATTATTTGAAAATACTAGACCACATGTATTTACAAATAACCAAATGGTTGTGTGTCAAATCGTTTCCATCTACCTCTCGAAAAAAAGATAATTTCGTGACGATTCAGCTGAAAACGGGTCAAATTTGAACTACAGGTGCCTCGTAGTTTTCCCATGATTTTTTGCAAAAATCATATTTAGGTACACAAGTACCTATTTCATCAGAGATACAACAAAAGTTTTGCAAGATTTAACCCCTAGATACAAACGGTCATGTCCCCGAGTTGAGCGTATTTTGAAATCGGCATACGAAATTCAAAAAAAATCAAATAAACGGAAAACCTTCGCGTGGTTTCATTATATGTGTCCTAGTATCCATCAAAAATCAAAAACTTGGAATAAGGCAATTTTCTTAATAAAGTGTTCTCAGAAATGAGGTATCATCTATGAAGATTCAAGGCTCTGGGGCCAAATGACGAGTGTTATGTCCATGTTCATGGTATAGTTTGCTTAAATATTCCCGTATTGGGCACAAACGTGTATCTTGGAACCATGAACAAAGCTGCCGAAGAAACTTTTCATTTTCCTTTCACAAAAAAATCGATTTTCAATTTCCGAATGCGAAAAATGGGATATTTTATGAAGCAACTACCAAAAATATGTCGTAAAATTGGAGCGCTGCATTATTTGAAAATACTAGACCACATGTATTTACAAATAACCAAATGGCTGTGTGTCAAACAGTTTCCATCTACCTCTAAAAAAAAGACAAATTCATGCCGATTCAGGTGAAAACGGGTCAAATTTGAACTACATGTGCCTCGTAGTTTTCTCATGATTTTTTGAAAAAATCATATTTAGGTACACAAGTACCTATTTCATCAGAGATACAACAATATTTTTGCAAGATTCAACCCACAGCTACGAACGGTCATGTCCCCCGAGTTGAGCGTATTTTGAAATCGGCATACGAAATTAAAAAAAAATCAAAAAAATGGAAAACCTTCGCGTAGCGTCATGACATGTGACCTAGTTACAAAAAAATAATATAAACTTGCATTGTGAAAGTTTTACTGGAAAAGTGGTCACAAAAACTTGCTATCATGAACGAACATTCATAACTTTCAAGATGAAGGAGCAATGTTTTGGACACATTCATGACATAGTTTTTCAAAATGTGCCCAAATTTGGCACATGTGTTCATTGTGGGATGGCAAGCAATGTTGCCGACCGAAGATTTCGACATGTTTCACATAAAAAACCACTTTCCATTTTTCAAGTGGTTAAAATAGCATTTTTTGTGAAGCGCCTACCGAGAAAGTCGTCCAAAATGGCACCGATACATTTTCTTCACATAGTAGACATCATTTCATGTACAATCACCAAAAGGCATGCATTTCCGAGCTCTCTGCCTAATTCCGGCCATTTAAACGGCTTCCTGCCGATTCAGCTGGAAACGGCTAGATTTTGAACTGCAGCTGCCACATAGCTTGCCCGTTATTTTTCCTAAATTTCATTTTTAGGTTCACAAGTATCCATTTCATCAGAGATACACCAAGATATTTGCAAAATTCAACCCCTAGCTAAGAACGGTCATGTCCGCCGTTTTGACCGTATTTTGAAACCGACATACAAAAAATCAATATATAAGCTTAGGGGTATTTTGTATTTTATTTTGACTAAAAACAGTCCATAATGGTCTATAATGACAAAGGACATCTTTAAAAAAAATTCAAATTTTATTTGGTTGAAATTGGAGTTCAAAATCAATAATTATAAAGGAAAAAAGAAAAGAATAAAAAGAAAAGAAAAACAGCCGAGCCGGCCCAGCCCAGCAGCATAGCCGAACCAGGCCGACCGGTCCATTCCACTCACCGCACCATCCCACTCGGAACAGCCTACAAGAAATAAAAGGCGGCCTCGCCCACCGAGGCCCAGGCCCAGCGCACAATATATCTTTAAAAGCATCTAGTGCGCATGTATGACACAAGCGACGGGTTGGCCTGGTGGTTGTGTTCGTTGTGCGAAGGACGTGGTCGTGGGTTCGAGTCCCTTGCTCGCTCCTTTTTCCTGATTTATGATTTATTCATCAGGGACGGACAAAGTCTCCTAGCTCCTACGTGGCGCGGGTCCTGCATGTCAGGTGCATTGGCCTTCCTCTCAGAGCGGGTCCCACCTGTCTGGTCGGTGTGGCCTGCTGCCTGCATGTCCCACGTGTCATTGTTAGGCCCTACAAGTCAACTAGTCAATCTGTGGGTGTTCAAACCAACCGGTACCGGTGACATGTCCCACAGGTCCCACATGGCGGGTCCCACATGTCGGTTGGGCTCGGTGGGTCCCACCGGTCATTGTGTGTGCTACTCCTGATAGTGGGTCCTACATGTAAGAGTGACACGTAGGAGAAAATGCACCTAAACACTGACATGTAGGCGAGACCGCTGAGTTGGCTGTCTAGTCAGAGTGACACATAAGCAAAAATAACATCTAAGCAGTGACACGTAGGCGAGACTGTTGAGTTGGCTATCCACTAATGCGAATGACCATTTAAATTGGTCGTAGTCGTCTAGAAAAAAAGTCATATATTAGTGCTAGCTGGCTTATGACCAATTCATGTTAGGAAAAAGTCCTTTGGTCACAAATTGGTCACAAGTTTGTGCTGTTTACACCCTCAAAACCATCGTGTGACCAACTGGTTCAAAATGGTCATAGATCTATGACCAATATTTTGGGCGTCACTATAAAAGGTCACATTATAGCATATTTCTTGTAGTGGACGCGCGGAGGAGACACGGCAAGGAAAAAGCTTCCACGGGCGGGTCACGGACGTCGAGGCGGCGCAGCTCCACGGGCAGGCCACGCGCGGCGGACGGCGCGGCTCCACGGATGGCAACGGCAGACAACGCGGCTCCACAGGGTGTCGATTTGAGCAGGGCGGGGCAGCGGGGCGTCATCGTCTTGTCCTTCAGCACCACGGCACAGCGGCACGGCGAGGCAGCACCACGGCGGGCCGGGGCAGCACTACGGCGACGGGCGGCGACGGCACGGGAGGAGACGGGCGGCGACAGCACCAGGGCTTCGCCGCACTGGAGATCGAGCAGGGCAGGCAGAGCGGCGGCGTTTGGGGAAATTTGGGGAGAGATGGAGGAAATTTCGGCCGTAACCGCACTAAAGCGCGCAGAAAAGACCTTTGATCCCGGTTCCTGCCACGAACCGGGATCAAAGACCCTTTCATCCCGGTTTGGTAACACCAACCGGGACCAAAGGTCTGTCTGGGCCGCGAAAAATTGCGCACTAAGCCCAGCAGGCCTTTGGTCCCGGTTGGTGTTACCAACCGCGACCAAAGGCCTTTTTCTTTTTTTTTCTTGTTTCCTTTTCTTGTTTCCTTTTCTTGTTTCTTTTTCTGTTTTCTGTTTCCTTTTTCTTTTATATCTATTAATTTAATTGTTTTTTGTAGTTCTGTTTTCTTTTACATGTTTTTGAATTGTTTTTTAGTTTCTTTTTATATTTAATTTAAATGGTCCAATATATATGAAAATCATATCTTTTTCAAAGTTTATTTTTTAAAGCATGCTTAACAACATCCCCACACAGTTACATAAAAGATTTAATATACATTATTACACATCACTAACAGTTTTCATAAGCGGACTTTTCTGGCTCTGAGGCCGTAGGATTAGGGGGAACGGCACTGGGAGGAGCCAGCACCATTCGCGCCCGCCTGGTTATCGCGTGCCCACCGGGAGGGCAGCGCTGGGGAGGCCACGCGTGACCAGGACAACGATGGGGTAGGACACGTATGTGACTAGGGCTGCGCTGGGGAGGACATGTGGCCAGGGCAGTGATGGGGGAGGACACGAGTCGTGACCACAAAGCCCGCCTTTAGTCCCGGTTGGTAACACCAACCGGGACTTAAGAAGCACACGGATCGTGTGTTTCTTTAAAGCGCTTGTGAGCCATTGGATCAGGAGTGTGTTTCTTTAAAACGCTTGTGAGCCGTTGGATCAGGAGTGTTTTTTTTCGTGAGTGACATGACCCTATATATAGCCCCCCTCCTGGACATGTTCGACACTCATTGTCTACTCCTTGTAATCAAAGCATTCGGATTCCCATCATACAGCCCTACGGTACATTTCATATGCAGGCACTCACGAGCCACCGTAGGGTGTATGACGGGGAAACCTTGTGTTTTGTTTCAACTTTCAGAACACAGTTACATAAAAGGTTTAATACATTATTACACAATCTTCTTCTACTTTCTACCCGTCACTTTCTTCCGATTGCGCCGCAACCATGGACAAGCTTCTCCATTTAACACGAGACTTGGGTCAATTTTCACTGCGAAGGGCCGGATTTCTTCAAAATTGTTGTAATCTTTTGACATGTCTGTCTTGTCCTCCACTCCCATGATAGTTCTTTTCCCTGAAAGAACTATGTGACGCTCTGGCTCATCATATGATGTCTTCGCTTGCTTATCTTTTCTTTTTTTTTTGGTCTAGAAGACATGTCCTTCACATAGAAAACCTGAGCCACATCTTTGGCTAGTACGAATGGTTCATTGTCGTACCCTAGATTCTTGAGATCCATGCTAACGCTAAGTTGACGAGGGAATATCTCCCCGGCAACAGCGCCAGAAACTATGCTTAATGCGTGTAACGTCACACGTCAGTTGTGAACCCCAAGAGGAAGGTATGATGAGTGCAGCAGCAAGTTTTCCCTCAGTATGAAACCAAGGTTTATCGAACCAGTAGGAAAACGAGGTTGCTTCGAAGGTGTTGGTGAAGGAGTGTAGTGCGGCGCAACACCAGGGATTCCGGTGCCAACGTGGAACCTGCACAACACAATCAAATTACTTTGCCCCAACTTAACAGTGAGGTTGTCAATCTCACCGGCTTGCTGAAAACAAAGGGTTAAACGTATCGTATGGAAGATGATATTTGTTTGCATAAAACAGTAGAGAACAATGATTGCAGTAGATTGTATTTCAGATGTAAAAGAATGGACGGGGTCCACAGTTCACTAGTGGTGTCTCTCCAATAAGATAACTAACATGCTGGGTAAACAAATTACAGCTGGGCAATTGACAATTGATAAGTGCATATAACATGCATGTGCGAGTTGTGGTGTCTACTATGAGATTCATTTGGGCATTACGACAAAGTACATAGACCGCTATACAGCATGCATCTATGCCTAAATAGTCCACCTTCCGGTTAACATCCGTACCCCTTCCAGTATTAAGTTGCAAGCAACAGACAATTGCATTAAGTAATGTGCGTAATGTAAACAATACATTCATCCTTGAATAAAGCATTGCTGTTTTACCCCTAGTGGCAACAACACATCTACAACCTTAGAACTTGCTGTCACTATCCCAGGTTAAATAGAGGTTGAACCCAACTATCATGCATAAATACCCTCTCTTGGAGTCACAAGTATTCACTTGGCCAAGGCTTCAACAAGTAACGTAGAGCATGCAAGATCACAAATGACATAGACATGATAATATAATATTCAGCTCCACATAGGTATCAATATAAGTCAGATCCCAGCAAACACAACATGTAGCATTACAATAAGATGATCTTGATCACGATAGGCATCTCACAAGATCTAAACATGATGGCACAAGTGGAGAAAACAACCATCTAGCTACTGCTATGGACCCATAGTCCAAGGATGAACTACTCACGCATCACTCCGAAAGCGGGCATGGCGATGTAGAGCCCTCCGGTGATGATTCCCCTCTCCGGCAGGGTGCCGGGAAGAGCTTCAAAAACCCCTGAGTTAGGGTTGACGACGGCGGCGGCAGCAAATATGTTCTGGGTGAAAGGCTCGGTGGTTTAGGGTTTTCACGTCTCGGGGAATAAATAGGCGAAGGGGCGATGTCGGCGGACCCCGAGGGGCCCAAACCACAGGCTAGCGTGGCAGAAGGTGGGGCCGCGCCGCCAGGTGGTTTGGCCACCTCGTGGCGAGTCTTCGTCTCTACTTCGGACTCCGTGTACGTGTTGGAAAAATAGGGACTTGGCCTTTTGTTTCGTGCAATTCCGAGAATATTTCCAGAAGTAACTTTCTGAAACCAAAAACAGCAGAAAACAGGGAACTGGCACTGTGGCATCTTGTTAATAGGTTAGTCCCAGAAAATGCATAAAAGTGATATGAAGTGTATATAAAACATGTAGCAAATTGTATAATATAAGCATGGAACAGCAGAAATTATGGATACGTTGGAGACGTATCAATCCACTGTAGTCATTCCGTACTGCGGGTCTACGTTTACCCCGTCATCCAGGTTGTACCATTTGCATGGGAACAAAGGTACCTTGAAATAAGGTCCGTACTCAAGTTCCCATATCTGCTCTATGTAACCATAATATGTTTCCTTTGTCCCCTTGTTGTTTGATGCATCAAAGCGGACACCACTGTTTTGGTTGGTGCTCTTTTTATCTTGGTCGGCCGTGTAAAATATATTCCCATTTATCTCGTACCCTTGAAAAGCCAATATACTCGAAGATGGTCCTCTGGCCAACAAGTTTAGCTGTTCTTCAACAGTGTTGTCATTAATGAGACGTGTGCGCAACCACCCGCAGAAAGTCATCACATGTTCTTTTTCAATGCATGCTTCAGCCATTAATGAGCGTAAAGTATTTTTGTGTTCCTCGATATACGGAGCCACCAAGGTCGAATTATGTAGAACTGTGTAGTGTGCTCGATTGAAAGAATCCCAGTCAGATAATATTTGTTTCTTTCCTAGTGTTTCTTTTCCACGCAATATCCCCTCATGGCGCGATTGAGGAACACCGACCGGGTTAAGGTTAGGAATAAAGTCAACACAAAACTCAATGACCTCCTCTGTTCCATAACCCTTGGAGATGCTTCCTTCAGGCCTAGCACGGTTATGAACGTATTTCTTTAAGACTCCCATGAACCTCTCGAAGGGGAACATGTTGTGTAGAAATACAGGACCGAGAACTTGAATCTCTTCGACTAGGTGAACTATGAGGTGCGTCATAATATTGAAGAAGGATGGTGGGAACGCCAACTCGAAGCTGACAAGACATTGAACAACATCCTTCTGTAAAGTTCCTAGAGTTAATGGATTGATCACCTTCTGAGAAATTGCATTGAGGAATGAACATATAGCTTCACAATGGGTAGTCGAACATTTTCCGGTAGAAGCCTCCTCAATGCAACCGGTAGTAATTGTGTCATAATCACGTGGCAGTCATGAGACTTTAGGTTTTGGAACTTTTTCTCTGCCATGTTTATTATTCCCTTTACATTCGAAGAGAAGCCAGACGGGACCTTGATACTGTTCAAGACTTCAAAAAATATCTCCTTCTCTTCTCTGGTAAGAGCGTAGCTGGCAGGACCTTGATACTTCTTTGGATTAAGGTGGTCCTCTTCTCGTGCATATATCGATGGTTCAGTCGTGCATCCGGTGTATCTTTCGTCTTCCCATACACGCCCAAGAAGCTTAGCAGGTTCAAGCAAAGATTTTTCGTCACGTGCATCACGTCGATTGCAGAGCGAACCTCTAGGATTTTCCAATAGGGTAACTCCCAAAATATAGATTTCTTTTTCCACAAGGGTACGCGCTTGTTGGCGTCTTTCGGAGCAGATAGACTGCCAGGACCCTTTCCAAAGATTACTTCTAAATCCTTGACCATCTCATATATAACATCACCATCAGGGCAGGTAGGCTTCGTCCGGTTATCAGCCTCACATTTGAAATGCTTGCCTTTCTTTCTTACGGGATGCTGAGGTGGAAGAAATCGACGATGACCTGGGTACACATTCTTGTTATCTACATATATACTTTCAGTCTTATCTAAACAATGCGTGCATGCATTGTATCCCTTGTTTGACTTTCCTAAAATGTTACTAAGAGCAGGCCAATCATTGATGGTTATAAACAACAACAGTCGTAGGTGAAATGGCTCTTGTTTGTGCTCATCCCACACACGTACCCCTTCGTCACGCCACAACTCTAAAAGTTATTCAACCAATGGCCTCAGGTACACATCAATGTCGTTGCCGGGTTGCTTCGGACCTTGGATGAGCACTGGCATCATAATGAACTTCCGCTTCATGCACAACCAAGGAGGAATGTTATACATACATAGAGTCACAGGCCAGGTGCTATGACTGGAGCTCTGTTTCCCGAAAGGATTAAAACCATCTGTACTTAGACCAAATCTTATGTTCCTAGCATCATCTGCAAACGTCTTGAACGCCCTGTCGATTTTTCGCCACTACGACCCATCAGCGGGGTGTCTCAGCATCAAGTCTTTCTTACGGTCTTCTTTGTGCCATCGTAACAACTTTGCATGCTCTTTGTTTTGGAACAAACGTTTCAACCGTGGTATTATAGGAGCATACCACATCACCTTGGCAGGAACCCTCTTCCTGGGGCACAGATCGCCCTCAACATCACCAGGGTCATCTCGCCTTATCTTGTACCGCAATGCACCGCATATCGGGCATGCGTTCAAATGCTCGTACTGCTCACCGCGATAGAGGATGCAGTCATTGACGCATGCATGTATCTTCTGCACCTCTAATCCTAGAGGGCACACAATCTTCTTTGCTTCGTACATACTGGGGGCAATACGTTATCCCTTGGAAGCATCTTCTTTATTATTTTTAGCAAATCTTCAAATCCCCTGTCAGTTATACCATTCTCTGCCTTCCATTGCAGCAATTCCAGCGTGGTACCAAGCTTCTTCTGGCCATCTTCGCAATTTGGGTACAATAATTTTTTGTGATCCTCTAACATGCTATCCAACTTCGACCTCTCATTTTCACTTCCGCTATTTATCCGTGCATCAAGAATGGCCCGACCAAAATCATCATTGGGCTCATCATCATTGGGCTCTTCTTCAGCTTCGTCTTCCCCCATTGGAGTATCACCGTCTTCAGTGAACGTAGGATAGTTGTCGTTGTCCTCTTCTTCTTCATTTTCTTCCATCATAACCCTTTTTTCTCCGTGCTTGGTCCAACAATTATAACCGGACATGAAACCATACTCCAACTGGTGGACGTGAATGGTTCTTGAGGTAGAGTAATCCCGCGTATTCTTGCAGCCACTACATGGACAAGAAATAAAACCACTCGACGACTTGTTTTTATTAGCCACCTTGAGAAAACTATGCATGCCATTGATAAAATCGAGACAATGCGTCGGTCACCATACATCCATTGCCGGCTCATCTGCATTATATAAATATATCAAAAACCATTACACTACATCATGAATATATAATACTGACCAAATTAATTAATACAAGTTCATCACATTAAACCAAAATAGAGTAGTGCCCAAATGTAATACATAGTTCTCACGAAACATACATCAATTGAAACTAACATACAACTATCTAAAGAATTTAAATCCAACAACAAATGCAATCAGAATCGCAACTAAGGTAACTATTGAACCAACAGCATAATGATACCAAGGCTCTTGACTAATGACATAATTTCTAATCTTTTTAAGCTTCACGCACATTGTATCCATCTTCATCTCGTGAGCAGCGACGATGTCGGCAATCTCGACCCCGTGAGCATCAACGATGCCAGCAATCTTCAAGTCCAATACCATCTTCTCTTCCAGGCATTGGAGACGAAGATCTTCACTTATCTTCAATTTTGCTTTCAAATCGTCGTTTTCTTTTTTAAAAAACTCGACAATAGGGTCGGTTGGAATTTCCAGTTCAACTACCTCCTAGATAAAAATTTATCTATGTCAAGTTGGTCGGCATGATTGTGATAAACACGAAACGAAACAAATAGTTATGAAAATATACCACATCCGAATCATAGACCGGACGAGGGCCGACGGGGACGGATATCATAACCATGACACTATACATATAAAAAAAACATAAGAAATTATACAAGAAATAACTATGCATTTAAATCATACAAGTAACTGTTTTAAAAATAAAAGATTAAAAAGAGGCTCACCGAAGTTGTGCCAGTGACGGGACGACGCGGGCTATCGATGGCGGTGAGGACGGGACGACACTAAAATCCACAAATAATAAATTAATTTGAGCTCAAAATGCACATAAAAAATGAACTATCTAGCTTGGTCATTTCATCAAACACCTAGCTAGCACTACAAAAATGAAATGAGCTAAACTAGCAATGAAATGAGCTAATGTTGCAACGCCGGAGGAAAGAATGATGTTGCTAACCTTTGAATAGATGGGGTGCCTTCAATCCTCACAAATGGTGAAAAAATGGGGATTAACTTGAGTGAGAGAGAGGAAATGGAGGAGAAAATGGTGATGAACTTGAGCTCCAAAATGAAATGGAGCTCGGGGTGGAAGATGATATAGCAGGGGAGACCCTTTGGTCCCGGTTTGTAGCACGAACCGGGACCAAAGGTCCCCTGCCAAGGGGCCCAGCGCTGCGGCGCATGTGTCCGCATGTGAAGACCCTTTGATCCTGGTTCGTGCTACGAACCGGGACCAAATGTCCCAACCGACCCGGAACCAATGCCCACGGGCGCCACGACGGCTTGAAACGGGATAAATGGTGCATTGATCCCGGGTTGTATTTCGGCCGGGACCAATGGGCCAAACGGATGAGGCGTTTTCTACTAGTGTCTGAGGTCAATCAAGGGTTGGAATCTTGAAGGTTTAGCATAGGAGTTGTCTAGTTCTCGTTTGTTTCTGTATTTTACCATAAATTTAGTGGTAGCTTATTGTAGTTACTAACGCGAGGTATAAAACTTGGATTTTATCTTTATTTTTATTTTGGTATCTTTGTTCTGCGCTTTGTCTGGATTTTCGTAATATATGATAGTGTGCATTAGTCGTTGTAGATGCCGGAGTTATCCACCTTTCAAAAGCAATATAGCATTTCCGAATTGATGATCAAAATTAAATTTCGAAAACATGTATTATATTTTGGAGCTGGTGACTATCAAAATAAAATCTCTTAGACATTCAATATGCATGCTCTCTATCCTCCCGTTTAGAGTTGCATACAACCATGTGTGAAGGATTCTGTTCAGTTTTGCTAGTTTTAAAGATCGAAGGCCGCGCTGACTATCAAATACTTTTGTGTGCATATCCATGCTTAATTCCTTCATGCTATTTAGCCTTGTGGCGTGATTTATTATGGCTAAGTCTGGGTTCTCTACATCTCTTCTGATAGTCTAATTGACTTCTCATACGATTCCTCCCAATTGATGTAGTGGGAACCAGACGATGTAACTAAGTCAAAAGAAAACATATCATGTAAAAGTGATTTGGACTAAGTTAACCGGCTAGTTTGATTTATGCGCCATGGGTGCTAACTTGAGTTCGTACTTCATACTACGTACATATATAGGTTAATTTCAAGCTAGTCAGTATGTGCCGAGTATGGATATGTGTCGTGCAGCTTTGTCAATAGTCTTTTCTGTAATTGCCGAGTGTCTGGGTTTACCGAGTTTTCAAACAGACCTTAGTATAATTTTGTTAAAAGATTACTAGGAAGAAATGACATTGCCCAATGAGGAAAAACTCCTATTCATGTCCATTTTTTATTTGTATGTAAAACGAAGAAAGTTGCTCCTGATCCTGTTCCTTGCTATCCATTGTAAGTTGTTGGTGCTGAAAGGAACTTCTCCGAAAATATCCAACTAATTCTTTTAGTTTGATGTTTGCATGATCATGACCGGTGCACCATGAAACCCCACAAGAGACACAAACAAAGTAATTCAGATGGCCCTGTCTACAACCAAATTATGACTAAAAAACAAATGTTGCCAACTAACTTTTGTCCAATTTTGGTGACAACTTGATCCCAACCCCCACTAGTAGAAAAGTGGCCTTAGAGGCGGACCTTTAGTTGCGGCTCGTTTCCGAACCGCGACTAGAGGTCTCGCGGCTCCGACAGATCCAACGGCTAGGACAGGTGGCGGTTTGTGCTGGAGCTTTGGTCGCGGTTGGAGCCACCAACCGCGACTAAAGGTCCTCCACCTGCGGCCGGAGCCGCGCGGGGCACGCGCGAGGACCTTTAGTCGCGGTTGGTGGCTCCAACCGCGACTAAAGGTCCCGCACAAAAAGGCCGCCTGTCCTAGCGAGGACCTTTAGTCGCGGTTGGAGCCACCAACCGCGATCAAAGGTCAGTCGCCTTCATCTTCCACCCCGAGCCAGCCTTGGCCATTTCGAGCTCGAGTTGAATCTCCATTTTCTCTCCACCGAGCTCGATTTCATCCACGATTTTTTGCACCATTTGTTAAGATTGACGGTGGTGCATCTATCCAAGGGTTAGCAACTGCAAACTCTCTCTTTCGGCGCCCGTTTCGTTGGTTGTCTAGCTCATTTAGCTCAATTCATATTTGTAGTGCTAGGTAGGTGTATGATGAAATGCCTAAGTTAGCTCATTTTGCTTATTTAGCTCAATTTTGTATTGTCAATTTGATCTTAAACTAAATTATGTTTTTGTATTTCAGTGTCACAACATTCACCTCCTCACCGTCGTCGATAGACCGTCTCGTCACCGACACCACCTAGGTGAGCTTTCTTTTTTATTTAAAAAAAATCTATGTTGTATGATTTTGTTCCATAATTATTATTTGTTTTTTTGTATAAGTTGTATAATTGTTTTATATATATATAGTGCCATGGTTTTCACAAATACCCCCACCGGCTCTCGTCCGCTCTATTATTCGGATGTGGTATGACTTTTAATAACTATATATTTGTTTCGTTTCGCGTTTATGACAATCATGCGGACCAACTTTGACATAAATATATATTTGTCTAGGAGGTAGTTGAACCGGAAATTCCAGTGGACCCTATTGTTGAATATTTTGTGAAAGAAAACGATGATTTGAAAGCTAAATTAAAAATAAGTGAAGATCTCCGCAAAGAAGAGAAGAAGGAATTGGAGGTTAAGCTTGTCAACATCATCGATGAACACCAGTTCAAGCTTGCCGACGTCGTCGATGCTTACGAGATCAAGTTGGATGGGATGCGCTCGAAGCTTGCCGACGTCGTTAATGCTTACGAGATCAAGTTGGATGCGATGCGCTTGAAGCTTAAAAAAATTAGAAGATATGCCATTAGTCAAGAGGCTTGGTATCATTATGCTGTTGGTTCAATAGTTACCTTAGTTGCGATTCTGATCGCATTTGTTGTTGGACTTAAATTTTTTAAATAGTTCAATGTTAGTTTAAATTAATGGATATTTAATGCTACAATGTATTACATTTGTCGCCACTCTACTTTGCTTGAATTATTATGGTCACTTATCTATTCATTACTGGCATGCATAATTTTTTTGATATACTTATATAATGCAGATGAGACGTCAATGGATGTACGGTGACCGAGTTTGTGCCGAATTCATTACTGGCATGCATAATTTTCTCCATGTGGCTGAGACAAGCAAGCGAAAGGATGGTTTTATGTGTTGTCCATGCAGTCTCTGTATGAATAAGTATACATACTCTTCCACAGACAGGCTTCACGAACACCTGTTGCGAAATGGTTTCATGCTTGGTTATTATTGTTGGACCAAGCATGGAGAAAGAGGGGTTATAATGGAAGAGAATGAAGAAGAGGAGGATAATGACAACTATCCTCTGTTCAATGAACACGCTGATACTACAATGGGGGAAGACGAAGTTGAAGAGGATGCCATCTTTGATGAGCCCGACGATGATCTTCGTCAGGCCATTCATGATGCACAAATGGACTGTGGAAGTGAAAACGAGAGGTTGAAGTTGGAGCGCATGTTAGCCGATCACAGCAAATTGTTGTACCCAACTTGTACAGATGGCCAGAAAAAGCTCGGTACGATACTGGAAATGCTACAATGGAAGGCAGAGAGTGGTACTACCGACAAGCACTTTGAAAGTTTGCTGAAAATAGTTAAGAAGATGCTTCCAAATGAAAACGAATTGCCCTCTAGTACGTATGAAGCAAAGAAGGTTGTCTGCCCTCTAGGATTAGAGGTGCAGAAGATACATGCATGCATTAATGACTGCATCCTCTACCGCGGCGAGCACGAAAATTTAAATGCTTGTCCTGTATGCGGTGCATTGCGGTTTAAGATTGGGCGAGATGACCCAGGTGAAGTTGAGGGCGAGCAAGGTTGTCCAAGGAAGAGGATTCCTGCCAAGGTGATGTGGTATGCTCCTATAATACCACGTCTGAAACGTTTGTTCCAAAACAAAGAGCATGCCAAGTTGTTGCGCTGGCACAAAGAAGAACGTAAAAAAGACATGATGATGAGACACCCCGCTGATGGGTCCCAGTGGAGAAAAATCGACAGAGTGTTCCCGAAATTTTCGGATGACGCTAGGAACTTAAGATTTGGTCTAAGTACAGATGGATTTAATCCATTTGGAGAGCAGAGCTCCAGTCATAGCACTTGGCCTGTGACTCTATGTATATATAACCTTCCTCCCTGGTTGTGCATGAAGCGGAAGTTCATTATGATGCCAGTGCTCATCCAAGGCCCGAAGCAACCTGGCAACGACATTGACGTGTATCTGAGGCCATTGGTGGAAGAACTTTTACAGCTGTGGAGTGATGAAGGTGTGCGTGTGTGGGATGAGCACGAGCAAACGGAATTTGATCTACGAGCGCTCTTGTTTGTAACCATCAATGATTGGCCTGCTCTTAGTAACATCTCAGGACAGTCAAACAAGGGATACAATGCATGTACGCATTGTTTAGGTGAGACTCAAGGTAAACATATAGGTAACAAGATTGTGTACCTGGGCCATCGTCGATGGCTTGTACCGAGGCATGCAGGAAGAAAGGAAGGCCGACATTACAAAGGTGAGGAAGATATTCGGCGGAAGCCTACTCGACCTTCTAGTTCTGTTATACATGATATGGTCAAGGATTTAAAAGTAATATTTGGGAAGGGTGCTGGAGCACTATCTGTTCCGAATGACGCTCAGAACCACGTTCCCATGTGGAAGAAGAAATCTATATTTTGGGAGCTGCCCTATTGGATAATGCTAGAGGTTCACTCTGCAATCGACGTGATGCACGTGACAAAAAATCTTTGCTTGAACCTGCTTAACTTGTTGGGCGTGTATGGAAAGTCAAAAGATACACCGGAAGCAAGACAGGCCCATCGACGTATGCATTCACGAGACGACGATCATTCTGATAATCATCAAGGTCCTGCGAGCTATGCTCTTACGAAAGAAGAGAAGAAAATATTTTTTGAATGTCTTCGCAGTATGAAGGTTCCATCTGGCTTCTCGTCGAATATAAAGGGAATAATAAACATGGCAAAGCAAAAATTTCAGAACCTGAAGTCTCATGACTGTCACGTGATTATGACACAATTACTTCCGGTTGCATTGAGGGGACTTCTAAAAGAAAATGTTCGAGTACCCATTGTGAAGCTATGTGCATTCCTGAATGCAATTTCTCAGAAGGTTATCAATCCACTTACTCTAAAAGATTTAGAGAATGATGTGGTCCAATGTCTTGTCAGCTTCGAGTTGGTGTTCCCACCAACCTTCTTCAATATTATGACGCACCTTCTAGTTCACCTGGTGGAAGAGATACGTGTTCTCGGTCCTGTATTTCTACACAACATGTTCCCCTTCGAGAGGTTTATGGGAGTCTTAAAGAAATACGTTCATAACCGTGCTAGGCCAGAAGGAAGCATCTCCAAGGGCTATGGAACTGAGGAGGTCATTGAGTTTTGTGTTGACTTTATTCCTGATCTTAAGTCGATTGGTGTTCCTCAATCGCGTCATGAGGGGAGACTGCGTGGAAAAGGCACGCTAGGAAAGAAAGCAATCATATGTGAAGACGTGGATTCTTTCACTCGAGCACACTACACAGTTCTGCATAGTTCCATCTTGGTGGCTCCGTATATCCAGCAACACAAGAATGATTTACGCTCCAAATACCCAGAAGATGAGATTGATGGAGTACACATCAGGACTTTTGGCGGTTGGTTACAGAAAAGACTGATGAATGTCACCACAAATGAACTACAGCTATACTTATTGGCCAAGACACCGTCTTCGACTATATTGACTTTTAAAGGGTACGAGATAAATGGAAATACATTTTACACGGCCGACCAAGATAAAAAGAGCACCAACCAAAACAGTGGTGTCCGCTTTGATGCAATAGATGGCTGCAGTGGGGAAAAGGTAACATATTATGGTTACATAGAGGAGATATGGGAACTGTCCTATGGACCTTCATTTAAGATTCCTTTGTTCAAGTGCAAATGGTTCAACCTAGATGGCGGTGTAGCCGTAGACACACGGTACGGAATGACTACAGTGGATTTCAAGAATCTTCATTACGAGAACGAACCATTCATTCTAGCCAGTGAAGTGGCTCAGGTTTTCTATGTGAAGGACATGTCTACCCTACCAACAAAAAGAAAAGATAAGCAAGCGAATACATCAAACGATGAGCCAAAGCGCCACATAGTTCTTTCAGGTAAAAGAAACATCGTGGGAGTGGAGGACCACACAGACATGTCAGAAGATTACAATAAGTTTCATGAAATTCCGCCCTTCAAAGTGAACATTGACCCAACCATCAAGTTACTTCAAGAAGATTGTCCATGGTTACGGCGCGTTCAAAAGAAAGGGGCACACAAGAAGAACAAGTGAACAATACATAGGGATGTTGTTGGTGATGTGTAATAATGTATTAAACCTTTTATGTAACTGTGTCCATGTGGGAACCTCTCAAACCTCAGCTTCGACCGTCCAAACACAGTTCCATACAGGTGGCTCGTGAGTTTGAGCGCCACTTCGATCCAAGCAGCGGTAAGACGTCTCTGATGATCTACAACCGTCCGGCAAGACGTCTCTGATGATCTGCAACCGTTTGGAACGGTCGCAGGTCATCAGAGACGTCTTGCCACTGGTTGCCCAAAGATGCCTCTCCGAGTGACGCTGGAATGTTTTGTGTTT
Source organism: Poa pratensis (assembly GCA_947311845.1). Lineage (NCBI taxonomy): Eukaryota > Viridiplantae > Streptophyta > Magnoliopsida > Poales > Poaceae > Poa > Poa pratensis. The sequence goes on along the minus strand of CAMZMU010000027.1, from coordinate 73,569,641 downwards.
GAGCGCCACTTCGATCCAAGCAGCGGCAAGACGTCTCTGATGATCTACAACCGTCCGGCAACACATCTCTGATGATCTGCAACCGTTTGGAACGGTCGCAGGTCATCAGAGACGTCTTGCCGCTGGTTGCCCAAAGATGCCTCTCCGAGTGACGCTGGAATGTTTTGTGTGAGTGAGTAACCTGTCTGAGGAGGGCGGCTATATATAGGGTACGTGTGCTTCTTTAGTCCCGGTTGGTAACACCAACCGGGTCATGTGGCTCACGAAGTGGTCGTGATACTGCTGATCCAACAGCTCACAATCCCTCAAAAGAAACACACCCCTGATCCAACGGCTCACAAGCGCTCGAAAGAAACACACGATCCGTGTGCTTCTTTAGTCCCGGTTGGTAACACCAACCGGGACTAAAGACGGGCTTTGCGGTCACGACACGTGTCCTCCCCCAGCGCTTCCCTGGGCACGTGTCCTCCCCCAGCGCTGCCCTGGAGGTCTTTATATATTGTCGCCGACGGGGTAAACCCTAATCCACCATTCCTAGCCACGAACGCATCGTCTCCACGAGATGGATCCGCCACGCCCGCCGCAGCGCCTTCTGGACGAGGTCGAGCGTGCTCGGCAGAGCGCGCTTGGGCGCAACCGCGGGAGTCTATCCCGCCGTATGCCCACGAGCCCGGCGTGGAGAGGAATGCCCAGCTACCGGCCTCCTGCTCCACCAGGTGCCGCCGCACCTCCACCTGGCGGCGCTGCACCTCCACCAGGCGCCGCCGCTCCTCCCGCGGAGGAGGAGGAGGACGACGACTTCGACTGGAGCGACGACGGGGAAGAAGGTTGTGGGTTGCAGATACAGGAGGCCATGGAAGCCTCCTTCCAGTCTATCCGCGACTACCCTGTCCAGCGAGCCAAGACTTCCTACCAGCTCAAGGCGAAGGAGGCTTCCGATCTGGATTGGGCGCTGAAAGACTCATCCTCCATGGATCTTGCCCTCCGCCGCAAACGTGCGCGCGAGAACCGGGCGGCCGCCCACGGGGCTGGCTCCTCCCGCCGTTCCCCCTAATCCTACGGCCTTCGAGCCAGCAAGTCCGTTTATGTAGAATAATGTTGGTGATGTTGGATCAGGGGTGTGTTTCTTTCAAGCGCTTGTGAGACGTTGTATCATGTGTAATAATGTATTAAACCTTTTATGTAATGCATTAAGATAAATGAATTAATAATTTTTATCTGCTTTCTTCTGCATTTTACAACACCAAACATTCATCTTACAAATATGTGATAGTTTGCTCTAAAATTGTTACAAAAATAATTTTAGGGTACACAAGTAGTGGTTACAACATAGAACCATCCATAGTTTTTGGAAATTCGACCACCTTAGATGAATAGCCATGCTCTCCATTTTGACCATTTTTTGAAAAGAAATGAGAAAAAGAAAAAATACTCAAAAAAATAAACCCTTTGCCATGGAGTCCTTTTAAGTGTACTAGTTTCTAGGAAAAATAGGAAAACAAATCTAAGTATATAAAAGAATTAAAATCTAAGTACATAAATGAAAACAAATACAAGAAAAGAAAATAGAAAAAAAAATAGAAAAGCCCTTTAGTCGCGGTTGCAGCCAGCAACCGCGATTAGAGGTCGACCTGGGCCGCCAAAATTTTGGAACAAGGTTAATTGCAATGTGTTAGAACAAGGTTAATTGCAATGTGTTAGGAAAAATAGATGCAAAATAGATGCAATTTTGTGTTAGCAATGACATACAGTGGGAGAGTTACTGTGTTAGCAATATATAGTTCATTTCAGTTAGATTAATATAGTTAGGTTGTAAATTATAGGTATTATGTAAATTTTGTTTAGTTAAGTTTTTTCCTTTTTTATTATAGTTAGGTTATTAGAGCTATGTGAATTGTCATTATAGATGATTTTCTATGTTTGAAGTTGTTTAGAAAATTTGAATATGTGAATATTACTATGTGTAAATATGTCAATATGTAAATTTGCTAAGTTAGTATTGCTAAGTTTGAAAATTTGCCGTCACGGCAACGGTTGCCGTGACGGGTACCGTAACGGTTGCTAAGTTTGAATACTAATTATGCAAATTTATTGAGTGTAGGAATATTCAGCTATGGATGACCCTTTAATTGTGCGAGACGAGGAAGGAGAAAACTTATTCATGCAGGATATTTTTGAGCATCGCGATGCAAATGCTGCCGGTGGAGAAGGCGCCGCCGACGATCGAAACGAAGATTTTGGGCAATTTGCATCACAATTTTTAAACCCGTCTGGTGAGGGTATTTTAGAGGAAGAAGAAATAACAGCCTCCACCTCGAACACCCTCCACCTCGAGGTTTATATATGAATTCTATATTTGCTTGAACACAAAATGCATTAACTGATTTGTATTACACTTATTAACGCATTATATTTCTTACTTTAGGCGTCCACCTTGCATAAAAAGGCTAAGAATCAAGCTCCTCGAGGCCCAGCGAAAAGAATGAGTAGCGAAGATGCAAAGTTACCAATCTATAAAATTGATGTAGATGGCGATCCGGTGGAACCGATAGAGAACCGCAGAAAATATATTAGTCAAGCTGGAGTTATTGTTAGGGACGAGGTCCCGATCTCCATAGCAGAATGGCTTAAGCCAGCAGGCGTTGCCGATGATGACCCTTGCTATGTCCACCAGCATTATAAAGATTTCTGCTTTGACACACTCTTGCAGCATTTTAACCTCCCGGATGGTATTGAGCCCGCCTTGAAGTTGAAACTCAAGCACTGGACGAGGTGACGGCGGCGGAGGCGCCGAAGAAAGGTGAACAAGACGCAGAGTCAGTCCTGCCGCCGGCGGCAAACGAAAAACAAGCAGCACCATCGGTCCCGCCGGCGAAGGAAGCTACAAAAGCAGCACCATCGGTCCCACCGCCGCCGAAGATAGGTAAACAAGTTCCCCAGCTCGGAGAACAACCCGTACGTTCTATCCCCCCGCTAATAGTCCTGCCGCCGACGAACAAAGATAGTCGAGTTCCCCAGCGCGGAAAACAACCAGTACAATCTGGCCCTAAAGAGCCGATGGTGTTTGACATAGAGGTAATCCGTCGTCTTGCCGCTGAAGCGCAAATGCCTATAGATGAATATGCTTCGAGATTGAATTTTGAGACTGCACCACCAGCTCCTCCAGTAAGAAACTTCGTTCCGGGGAAAGCTTTGGTGCAAATCAGGGGCCTTCCAACAAAAATGCGTACTCTGCATCAATGGAACATGAAAAATGCAAAGAAGACATCTGCTATCGTTCTGAAATGTAGGGAAGACGATGAGCACTTCTTAGAAGACTACAATCACACTGTTACGTTTAGCGAACTTTTTCAGCTATACAATCTGCGGGCACTCGACAAATCTATCATGAGTTCCTATTGCCTGTAAGTGATTTATTTAAGTCTTTACCTAGTCTCGTTCATTGTTTGTAATTATTCTCACTTTAATCTTTTATGTGCTATATTATGCAGATTGAAGATGCTCGAGCTCAAAAAGCTGAACCAGCATGACATTGGGTTCATTGACCCGGATAAATATAACGAAGAAACCATAATAAATCCCTTGTATAACAAGAACACACCGGATGATTTGCTAAGGGTGTTCAAGCGATACCGCGACAAAAGAACTATATATTGGCCTTACAACTTCGGGTAAGTTTTAGTGTCTTCTACACATTCTAATTTGCTCACCCGATGTTAAGTTTAACTGATGAGTTATGCATGACTGTGCCCAGCTACCACTGGATTCTTCTTGTCATTAGACATCACGAATGACTTATTCATTCACTTGTCTCATTGAGGTATCATCCTGACACTTACAGGAGTTGTTTCGACTTACTAGCAAGGTACATTCATTTCTTACCGCCTCTGTCATTCATATCTTGATGTCAAGTCATTAACGAATAACTCATTTGTGAATGTTCTTTGTCGGGCAGAGTTTGGGAAAGGTTTCGAGCGGAAGATCCTGAAGGTGGGTGGCGCCAAAAGCTGGATTGGAAGTTAAACCAAGTAAGTACTGCTACCTCTTCGTCCACACAACATTTCTCATGCATACTTCATTATTATTGACTGAAATCTATTCTTGTATAGTCTTGCATGGAGCAACCAAAGGGAACTGAGTACTGTGGATTCTTCGTTTGCGAGTATATATATGTATTAGTCACCGAGAAATGGAATATGAGAAAGGATGCAGAGTTGGCAAAAAAGCGCGAGAGGCTACCACTCGACCACCGCTTCAGAGCAATTGGAGAGGAATTGGCGGGATTTTACCTTTCAGAGGCCTTACAGGAGAAAGGAGAGTACTACGATGCTGAAAGCATGAAATCGTTAAAGTAACTTGTTGTTTTGCTTCAACTCTTGTACTACGATAACTCTTGGCGCATCAATGAACTCTTGTCTACGATCTTCAAGTATTACTTAATTTAATTGTATGTGTTATAAATATGTGCATCGACTTCATACGACACGGGAACGGTTACGACATCGAAATCGTTACGGTTACCGTAACGGTAACCGTCACGGTTAACGTAACGGTTACCGTCACCGTAACCGTCATCGCAACGGGAAGGGTTACCGTTACCACGGGACACGGGAACCTAGCTATAACCAAACCCCGGCATATATAAACCCTAAACCCTGCAATTAAATCGAAAAAGAAAAAAAAAAACCAAAACCCTTTGGTCCCGGTTGGTGCTACCAACCGGGACCAAAGGTCCCAACACCCCATGTCCCCCTAAAGCCCACGTGGAGGGACCTCTAGTCGCGGTTCGGAATCCGCCGCGACTAAAGGGTGGGGGCTTTAGTCCCGCCAGCCTAGTCGCGGTTGGCCAACCGCGACTAAAGGTCCTCTGGAACCACGACTAGAGGTCATTTTTCTAGTAGTGCCCCCAAACACTTGCACTTAGTTGCTCAGCACAACTCGTGGGTCAATTGAGATCTGACGTTAACGTTCCAAATGATTAAGCATGTGACCAGCAGCCTCTTTGACTTGGCCAAAAGACTTCGGTTCAATTGTTTAAACATCCACTTAACTCCTGTTAATCTCTCTCTTTCTACAAAGTTTGACCACTTAGCTGTACTTATTCATCTACTAATTCAGATGGATTCAACAGCTTAGCTGTACTAGTATCTACCGTGCATGCTACATATTTTACTTGAGTTTAGACCACTTTTAAGCCAGACAAATACAACTCGTTTGCTTATGCCCGATGGTAGGATCCAGTCAACGTCTAGAAGTAATGTTTAAGTCAGCCTGCCGTTGCCGTTGACATGGAAGTTAATGCATTAGATTAATCAGACGGATGGACTAGTATGTTATGTGGTTGACCAGAGTTCCTGTTAAGAATCTAAGACTTTGGTTTCACCTCTCTCGAATTGAATAATGGCAGCACGTTAGGCGGCACGCACTGTGCTTGAAAATACGCAACCATACTTTTTTTTTTTGCAAATTCCCACATATATTCAACACAGAACGAAATACAGAGTACGATTACAATATGAAAGGGAAACAGAGCAAGCAAGAACCGCTGCTTCGCCGGCGACGAAGACAAAGGAGGCCATCCACCACCTTGCGACTTCCAGGGAGAACTTTGCCCTATGAGAGACGCCACCCAGCCGTTCCGCCGCGCCGCGACGGAGTTGACGATGAACGCACACGGCAGACGTCCCCCCGCCCCACCAACACCGCTTTGCCCCGGCCGCCGTCGTAGCCATCGCAGGAAGAAGAAGCCGAACTCGAGCAGCTCCGGGAACCCGCCGCCAGATCCGCCGCCACCACAGATCTGACGGGGGAGAGAGGGGCTCGAGCACCACGCCGGGCCTCAAGCCCCTCCAAGCCGAGCGCGACGGCGACAGGTCCCAGGGGGCACCACCGCCGGAGAAGAAGCCGAGCTCGACACCAAAACCACCGCCGTCAGCGCCATCTCCTCCAAGACGCCGCCGGCGAGCACTCCACCCCAACCTCCCGTATGTACAGGCCGGAGGCGGGGATCCCTCACCCTCCCGCCGCCGAAGCGGCCGGCGGAGGAGAGGAATCCCCCGCCTCAGCGGCGCGGACGCGGTGGCTCGGCGAGTATCGTCCAAAAATCGCCTTCTTCGCCTCTACAGTGACGGGAGGGAAGGGATAAGGCTCAGCTACTTTGCCATACTTTGCCAAACGCTACTGTCAAAGAATACATTGCTTCACAAATGATGCTCTGTAGCGAGGTTTCTGAAGGCTTAAAACAATCATGATGCTTGAGAGCCTTGTCGCCACTTTTAGGTGGTAGGCTATATATGTTGGAGTCACTTGGTTTTTTTTTAGTCACTTGTTAACTAGGTAACCTAATAAAATCCTAGCAGTCACTTCGGACATGTCTAACTTTCCATATATATTTCGACAAGAATTCCGCCTTATCGTCTCTGAGATTTTTTTTAGATTGATACCGTTCCCTTTTGGAACCTTAAAAATTATTCATACATTTTGAACTTTGGAAATATAACTTAGGAAATGTAAGTTTTGAAGAATTCCGAACTTTCAGTTTTTGGACAATTCCAACTTAACATATTATTAACTTTCAAATACTTAAATTCAAACTTTTGAAAAATTCATTTTCTTTTTTCTTTTTTTCAAACTTCTAGAAATTTCAAACTTTCAAAAATTATAACATTCAGAAATCTAAAACTCCTCAAACCTACAAAGGGAATTTTCTGTGGCTCGGAATGGTGATGGTGCAGACGATTGTGAGTCTACCTGTTCGCCTCTTGAGTATAAATTGCTCCATGCCGTATAATCTCACACTTTGAAGTATCTTTTTGTTTATGAGCACGTTGAAACTTAACTTTGAGAATATATATAGTGTAGTATCAGGTGTGTTTATTCCAGTCCCCAGCACCTCGCTAGGTGCCACATGATGACATCAAGCATTGAAATATTCTCCCACATTGGATTTCTAACTACTGATAGATATTTTGTGAAAGCAGGCTGCTGCTAATGCACAATGCATGCATACAGGGGTCAAAGTTTAGACTTACTGACGCACAGTAAGACAAACGGGATTATTGTAGAGTATAAGTATATTGGTGACAGCAAGTGGATTCCTATGTTTCCAAGTCTAAGAATCCTTTCATGCCACCCCATGATGCCAGAGTTAGTTCAAACTCTGCTCAGGCATAGGCCAAATAATAATAAAAGCAAAGTGATGCCTTTTAACAAAGTCAACCACCAATCCATGTCTGGGCTAAAAAAAGTCAACCAACCAATGTCTGACCTCACAGATTCGTTGACCTTGCTTAGATACCCCTGCATATATAGTGGTGAATATCTTGCATATGTATACTCCGTTTTAGTCTTATCACAAGAAAATAACACCAGTTTGGCCTGGGTTGGTGTCTCTATCCGTCTTTAGAAACGACGTTGAGCATCAAGGGACTGAATCTAGATTACACGGCCTGCACTTCCTACCTTTTGCCAACCTGACTAACATGTAGTATTATATCTAAGGGCTATTTATAAAAAAGTTGACTCATTTTTTCTTAATTATTGGTCATATTTTTTCAGCTTTTGGAGCATTATCTTACCATTATCATCCCAAATTGCGCTCCATTTATAACCAACATGTAGTGTGAAGTAATCAGCAATTTGCGAAATAATGTTATCCAGACGAATATCATAACAGTCTCTGCATACAAAAATAAATAATATCATGACAATAATATTCACGAGATTAACTAGCATATGCTTTTTTTTTGCGAAATAACTAGCCTATGCTAACTACACATGCAACAGATCATCAACATGTAAAAACTAGCACATTTATCTTGGTTGAATATGATGTAATGAACAATACATGTACGGTAGGAAGGAAGAATTGCATATGTGTTGGCTGGTTGTATGACCACAAGAGCCACAGACTTGGTGGCCATGACATCGGCGGTGGCAAATCATGGTGAAGGCGGTGTTGTTTCGTTTTAGAGGAAGTAGCAAACAAAGCTAGCAGCAGCGTCAAGCGCTCCCCAAAATCTTCTTATTGCCTATTTCCTGGTGTAGCATTGCAAGCGGTGGGACTCCAAACGCCTGCTCTCCTTTGTTGTCGCTCAGATGTTCGTCATGATGGAGAAACCACAAAAAAAATAAGCGAAGCTACAACGGTGTGAGGGGTGGGGGAGAGGAGAAGTATATGTGATTTTTTGGGTGACGGCTATGATTCTCTCGAGGGTGTAGATGGTCTGGCAAGAAATGTATGGAGTTAATCCAATTATCGAGTTGGTAACGACCCATGGTCCAAGTAGCAGAAAACATCAAATTACCACTAACACGTTTGTTAATGACTCAAAAACTAAATCACAAACTTCGAGCCCGACCGTTTGCAAAACACGATGCTTGGCGGGTGGCGGAGAAGCGCGTGTACCACTCCTCTTCTCAATCTCATAGTGGTTTTTTTGTTGTTGTTCGGTAAAGGACCAGTTGCTAGTTTTGAAAATCAACCATTATATGTTTATCCGACTACTAGGAATTAACTTAGTATCAACTCTTGCTTTGCACGAGTTGGTTCTTGTAAGATTTAAAGAATTTTTTCATGGGCCTAAAGCCCACATGTTGTTCTTTGCAAAGTAATTGGCAACATGTTGTCTTGTTGGCTTATTGTTGGGGCTTTACTAATGTTCAAGCCGAGTACTCGGTGTCTTTCGTAATACAAAAATAGAAAAATTCAACTTGTACAGCTGGCAGTCTAGTACTCACTCTGTTCGCAAAAGGATGTCACAAAAATGAACTATAGATAGACCATTTTTGTGACATCCTTTTCCGAACGGAGGGAGTAATATACTTTAGTAATATACTTTGTGTCGCATAAGTGTAATTTCGATTTCCTATTACTCTAGTTGAGCTTCATATTTGTTCTTTTATGTGCATCCACTGATGACTATCCTCGTTTTGAACAAATAACTAGAATCGTCAAATTTGTTCTCTTCTTCATTAGTGAAACAATCTAGGCTTCGCTCGCGGCCTTGTGAAAAATCAATGTAAGTGTCGTTGGCTATTGCTACACGAAACCGAGCTAATCAACTTGGCTTGTTTAAAATCGACCGGCACTTTCAAAAAGCTACCTTGGTCAATTCAAAGGCTTGTAAAGTGAGACCAAGATATGAAACTGCTTCAGTAGTGGTGTATTGCCGTTAAAGAGCCGGCTAATCAACATCTCTTAGTTGGCAAGATGGACAAGCATACGACTTTCTCCAAGCTGGAAACAGAAAGCCTGAAAAAAAACAGGGTAAAGCTAAGCTAAGTGGCACGTCAATCTCTCTCACGCCCCACTAGCAACAGGGTTTGGGTTTGATTGAAGTAATTAAAACTCAACAGGATATTTGCAGACACAGATGCATGTTTTATCACATATTTTGAGAAATTTCGGTAAGTTTTCGCCGCCATGCATCTCTATTCAAGCGATATATAGCAGCGCTGATCTCGCTCTCAGCTAGCGCCGATACAGTAGTCTGGATATGCGAGTTCTCTAATTATTACTACTCTCCTCCCTATGAAGATATAATACGTTTAACTTTTTTTTACACTGCACGTAACTAGACGTGTTTTAGTATAGTACTTATGTAGATTTCATCCAGTGTCAACGGTGAAAAGTCAATCCACAGTGGCGGATAGAAAGGCATTATTATTTTGAATAAAAAAAAAGCATCATGACACTGAATCCGTGTTCTTGTCATTAGCAAGCTCGGACGTACTATAATAACCGAGCAATATGCAGATAGAGGATCGATCAAGTCGAAGAGATCGAGCCAACCCTATTAATTCCGGCACACACTGCAGCTTTAACACTAGACTAGAACCCCATTAAGTAGACTAAGTAGTATAGTTAATTGAGCTGGGACGCGTATCAGAAGATCAGGCCTGCCTGCCTGGTCCATCGCCCATCGAGATTGCGACGCATCGATTATCGATAGCACATTTTGAGGAGATCGAGACGGCATGCACCATGCAGTTTTGCTTGGTTGACTGCAAGGCGATAAAGCCTTAACACGACACGTGCGGGGAGTCTCCGCGTAGACCGGCGCAGTGCCACTACCCTACTCGCTCGTGCGTTTGCGTCATGCATGATTGATCGCTTGATTTGCCTGGTTGACTTGGCGATGCCCTGCTCCAACGAGGCGAAGTCCGAAGGTTATTTCTACTACTGATAGACATGCTCGCATGTGTTGGTTCCGCTTGCGAAACGTGGACATGTCGTGGCACTACAGGAATACCACGACTCACGAGACGGCTAAACGTCGGGGCCGTCGGCGTAGAAAGCGAGATAGCATAGCCGCGAACGTGGCCGTCGACGGCACGCAGACGGGGCTATTGATACGCCGCCGGCCACCGGCGGCGTCTACTTTTTTCTATTTTCCATTTAATATGAAATGATTCATATCTTTAAATCCGTAAATCAAAATTTAACAAATAAAATGTCGAAAAATGAGAGGAATCCAAACACGACATCCATATAATTTTTTTCACCATGCATATGACATTTTGTAACATATTTTTGGTATTTGCTTAATTAAAAAGTCATTTTTGACACTTAAAAATGGAAAATGATATTTACGAAAATATTTTGGAAACAATGTTTCCATACAAAGACACCCCTATGTGTCAAGTATGGACACATTATCACAAACTATGTCACGGGGATGGCCATAACTTGGTCATTTGACGCGAAACCTATACATGTCTATAGATGATAGACTTTTTGTGAAGAGTTTTTTTTACAATTTGTAAAAAATCAAGTTTATATTTTTTAATAGCAACTAGTACACATACAATAACTCAATGCCATAGGATACCTTTTTTGAGGTTTTTTCACTTTATTTGATTTAAAAAAACAGTCAAAATGGCCAACATGACTATTCATTGAAAGAGGTCAATTTTTTAAAAACCATCGATGTTTATGCAATGCAAAGGATGATATAAATGTCATATTTGAATTTCTATCATTTTTCTAATTGACTTAGACATTTTATTATTCAAATTTTGATTAACGGAATTAAAGATATGAATTATCTATCTATTATATACTAAAAACAAAATGAGTTAGTTTTTCGAGACACCACGTTAAGCCACATCATCTAAATTAATTTTAGTAGTTATATCTAAAATGTGTGGTTAGGATTTAATAAATATTAGTAGTCACGTAACATACACGATATATGTGGTGGACGTGCACGTAACCTGTTTAAAAGGCCAGCCGGACTACATATCTCTGCTGGAATGTAATAGATGCAAAAAAACAAAAAACAAAAACACATACCTCCGCAAGACTACGCCCGTTTGAAAACCCAGTATACGAGACTAGATAACTTACTGGAACGTGATGGCTAGAACCATAAAAAAGAATTACTTGGACGTGGTTGCAAAGTTTTTTTCTTAAATGGTGGTGGCAAAGGTTGGAGCTGCTGGAGAAAACGTACTTCTCCAAGAGTGCAAATGAGTGCATACATTTTAAAAACAGTGTACGAGACTACCTACCTTCCTAAGTCGTGATTGCACAAAAATCTAGATTAAACGTGGTCAAAATTTGGGGCTGCTAGGATACGTACTACAGTATAGAAAAAAATTACGGACTTAATGATACACCGTGCTCAGGCAACACATACTCGCACGATGATGACAATGTCCTTCCACTCAATATTCTGACTTAATGGGACACTAGGCGTCAACCATTTAAAACTGATCAAGATACAACATTAGTCGACACACTATCAACGGAAATATCTCTCACACTATAAATATTTTTACTTAATGATTCACACGGGTTTTACCCACCATAGATCCCTGCTTAATACATTTCATATTTAGTATCCGAGCATGGTGCTAATACTATTTTTAATTAGAGGACCTGCACATCATTTAATTAATTATTATGAATTGTTTTGACGATATTGCTTAGTTTGTATGGTAGACCTATTTGGACTATCTCATGTAACAAAATCAATATATGAGCACATGTCATTTCAACTGCACAAGCAATTGGACGACTCATGAATACTGTTGAAATATGATATCTAACCAACAACGTTATTTTGCATAACACATAAATTACACGTGTCCGGGTGTGTAAAACCACTGAATAAAGATAAAATAAGTTATGAGTCTGAAAATTCAGAGTCAGACTTCTCGAATTTTGACTACCGATGCATAAACATGTTGCCAAATATACCTAGACCAAAATAATTTATAGTTAAAAGCATATTCAAATAAGAATAATAGTCAACGTTTCACCATGTTCATGTATGTGAAGTGTTGCATACCGTGACAGTAAATGAGATTGAAAAAACTCCGAACATGATAATTCTCATTATTTAGTGACCAACCAACTAAGGGCGTACATCATTTTATCTTAATTCAGCAATTTTTAATCAAAGTTAACTAACATAGAGTACTGATCTAACATCATATAACAACCATAGTTCAATTTACAGATCCAATATCATTTGCATAGGTGTTTTATCACATGGAATCATATTCATTTCACCACAAATTTCAGATTGCCAAAGATGTTACTCGCATAAGTGATAATTTGCTTACCCAACATTTGAGATAAATGTTGAATAATTTTGTTTGTTAATACATATTTAGAAATAATGTGATATCAATGAAACCATTTTTTCTTAAGCACTTTCAAACTGATGCCCTCGCATTTGCGAGGGCCACCCTGCTAGTTCCATATTAAATGTAAAAAGGAAAAAGTAAAATTAATTTTATTGTCATTTATTCAAAATATACTATTACATAATCACTGTTACTTATTCAAATAATTTTTTAAAATTTAAATAATGATAAAGTGTAACATCATAATTCAGGGGTTAATATGATTGATATGATAGAAATATCAGTAAGTTCTCATTTCTCATTTGGAAGTTAATCTTGAAAGAACTCAAAAGTTAAGCGTACTTGGGCTTGAGCAATTTGATTATGGGTGACTGAATGGAAACTTTGACCAGCGTAACTACTTTGACCTATGATTAAGTGTGTATTTAGAGATTTAGTATGTGGATGAGTTAGAAATTTCACATAAAAAAGTTTAAAAAATTCAAAAAAGAGCCGACGGAACGGCGGGATGCAAAGGCCGACGGCAATTATGAGGAGCTGACGGAAACGGCGGGATGTCGTCTTGTGGGTCCCACCACCACGTACGCCGACAGGGTACGCATACGCCGACGAGGCCAAACTCCGACGGCGATACGTTGACGGTGGCCGTCGGCGTATGGTCGTCGGCGTATGGATACGCCGACGTCCTTCTGGTCTACGCCGACGGTTCCCGGCCGTCGGCGTCTCGTGGGATTCCCGTAGTGTGGCCTCGTGGGCACAATCGCACAGAAGTGGCAATCTACTCGTCTCCTACGCAGTGGCGGACCCAGAAATTTCTCGAAGTCTAGGCGAGCCGCAGCGCAACTAATTTTTTCTCGGACAAGTGTTGAAAATAAAGCAAATATTGTGTTAAGAAGTTATTAATGTGGAAATAAGAATGGGATGTTCCGCTACATCATCCCGACAACATGGGATGTTCATTGATGGTATTTTATTTTTTTTCCTTGCTGCCTTCCGAAAGGCAAAAGCTTTTGCGCTTCCTCGAAAAACTCGGCGATTGATGCCAAAAGTTGAAATGTCCAGCTGCACCCATGGAGGTTGAAACACTTACACTAGGTGCAGTCTAAACACATACATAACTCAATATATACTTTGCTCATATATGACCACCGCAATGGAAAAACAAGACGAAAGTTGTGCAAAACATTGAGATGAACCTTCTCGCCAAAGGATATTTTAAACGGTCAATCGAGTGTTTAACGATTTTAACAAAAAAATTCTAATAAAATTCCAAACATCCATTCAAATTTGAGAACTCGAAACCGAGATCATGAGAATAGAACATACTTGTCGATGCACATACTTTTTGTACATGTTATATCTTGAATCAAAATATAATTGTGTAGATTAGAAAGTGGTGGAGTAATTTTAAGAAAGGTGAGTAGGCTTTCCGCTCTCACGATATTGGGCTGAGATGCATGCAGTAAACAAAAGCATCCTAGTTTGTCGATTAGATCTAGTGGCAGAGGAAATCGAGTGTTGTCATAACCGTTTTCTCTTTGAGCATGAGGTTCTTGCCGCTCTCGCCGTCGAAGACTATCCGCTTGAGCATTGGCACCGCGCTCACATCATCCACTCCACTGGCCCCTACGCCAACCCCCATGACATTGATCCTATTTGCCTCATGGGCCTCGACTACTCTGCGGTCTTGGTCATGGTTAAGGCGGAGTCCATCGCTGACATACCCACTTTCCTCAATGTCAAGAACTACTGCAGCACCGGCACGGTGGGACGTGTTTCAATCATTGGCTATGACAACCTTGCTAGCAGCGCTGGCTCGGACCCGCCTTCCGACCCGGGTTTCTCGCCCATCCCTGATGCTGACTCCGGCGATGGCGACTGGGAGGCAGTTGATTTGGAAGGAGGTGCGGGTTTTGGGGTGTCTTTCATGCCTGCGGGGTCGCCTCCAATGCTGCGCCGGCTGCGCCCATTGTGGAGAGGGCCATTGGCAATGCTCCTCCCATGCCGGTGGTCTTGGTCTCTCCTCTGCACTCCAAGCCCAAACGCGTCGTCTTCAAGCTTCACCTTGGCTTCTACGACATCTTCGTCCTTGGTTCCAAGGGTGAGCGCGCATTCTACCGCCTGCCCATGCGCCGTGCCGCGCCGGGTAAGGGAAGTGAGGGCATGCTGGTCGTCAACTTCTCCTCTGCAACTGTGGGTATCATAGACTCCATTGCCACGGTCGGCCCCCTGCGTCGCCCCACCATCACTGCTGACATCCTTGTCCGCGGCAAGCCACCTCTTCAAGAGCTCGGCGTCCCTGTCGACTTTGCCGTGCAGCTCGTCTTGGCGGATCCTGCCGCTAAAGGCGCGCCTGCTCTTCTGCAGGATGCAGAGGCGGAGGGGCAGAACTCTGAGTTTCAGGAGGGTGCGATTCAGCCTGAGCTCCTCCTCCCTGCTCCCGCCCTTGACGCCGTCCCTGTCGCCGCTGGCTCCATGGCTGGCGCTGCTGATCTGCTTCCTGCTGCCCCTCTTGAGGGCGCTATTGGTGCTGCTCCTGGCCTAAGTGCGATGTCGGGGCTGCTGGCTGGGCCACGGCGCAGCCCCAGGTTCGCCTCTTCTGCGCCGGCGAACTACCTGTCCATTGTGGATCGTGCGGCCCTGAGGAAGAAGGGGAAGATGGAGGGATACTCTCCCTCTCGCCTTTCCCACCGCGGCGAGCTGGACGAGGAGAACCTCCTTGCGGTGGCCATGGAGGACGCCGCCCCTCTCCCGGCGCCGGACATCTACGTTCTGGCCTCTGCCTGTGACATTGCCGCTGCTCAGGTGGATGCGGCATGCTCTGAATCTGCTAGGGAGTCCTCTGGTTCTCCATGATACGGCCCGCTTCCTTTTTCTAGGCCAACTGGGCCGGCTTCGCTATCTACGTCTCGCCGAACTCTGCTGCGCTACCTATTCGGGGCTTCCATGTGCGCCTCCTTCTGTCGGGCTGTGCTACTGGAACAGTGCGGCCCTGCAGCGGCCTTCTGGCCTTTTCTTTCTTTTCTGTACTGAACATTTAATTTGGGCCTGCGAAGCCACCTCTGTAACGGATTTAATCCTGAACCTTTTATTCCCGTTGATTGCCTCGTCTTTGCTTTCTCATCTCGTTGTCCAACTTTTCTTATGTTCATCAAAATCCTGTTAGATTCCTGGAACGTCCGTGGGCTCGGTAGACGAGTTAAACGAGATGACGTCAAAGCTGCAATTACCACCCGTCTCCCATCTATTCTCTGTCTACAAGAATCAAAGCTCACGGATATACCATCTTATCTCGCTCCCTCTTTCCTTCCGCCCTCTCTTCGATCTTTTGTTTTCAAACCTTCTGTTGGCGCGTCTGGGGGGATCATCATGGCATGGGATGATCGCTTGCTCCAGGTGACCAATCATGTTATTGATGAATTCTCTGTCACCACAACTTTCGCCCTTCGATCCGATAACCTCTCCTTTTCCATTATCAACATTTATGGACCCTGCGTTCATGAACTCAAGGTGGAATTCCTCACTTCCCTGACCTTTGCTATTGCCGCCACTCATGGACCGGTGGCCGTTATCGGAGATTTCAACCTTATTCACGCTCCTAAGGACAGATCCAACAATAACTTCAACCTTGCTGAAGCCACCTTGTTCAATGATTTCATAAATGGCTCTAGTTTGATTGAGGTTCCCCTCCTGGACAGGCAATTCACTTGGAGCAACAATCAAAATCCGCCCATCTTAGCCAGGCTTGACCGATTGTTTGTCAACTCCGACTGGAGCTCTGCCCTTCCAGACTCGACCCTCACCTCTTCTGTACGGCCTACGTCGGATCATGTTCCCATCCACCTTGAGGCCTCTTCCAAAGCTCCACATAGCAATCTCTTTAGATTGGAAAATTCGTGGCTCTCCAACACCTCCTTCACCGATATTGGTTCTGCTAATTGGAACAGTGTCGACTCCTCCAGGATGGTGGCCAAACCTATTGCCTCTCTCAACCTCCGCCTTAAGCGCATCCGCTCGGCCGCCCGCGCCTGGTCCGGGAACGCCGGCTCCCCTCCACTTACCTTTCAAACTGCAGAACGGTCATCTCTGTGTTTGACCGCTTGGAGGAAACTCGCCTGCTTTCAACCATGGAGCGCTGCCTTTGGCACCTTGCTAGAACGCACCTCAGCTCTTCGAACTCTGCCAAGGCTGCCTATTGGCGCCAAAGGGCAAAGATTAAGCATTGTGTCCTGGGAGACGAAAACACTAAATACTTTCATCTTTGTGCCTCTGGCCGCCTCAGAAAAAACCAGATCAAAGTCCTGGAAAATGATGACGGTGACGCCGTCTTCTCCCACTCGGCAAAGGCACAACTTCTCCACCACTTCTTCAAGCAGCTTCTGGGTGTTTCGCGACAGGTCTCGGACGTCCTGCACCTGCCCACCCTTGTAGCGTCTACGTCTCTTAACCCATCCCAAGCTGTCCCGCTCATTCAGCCTTTCTCTTTAGAGGAAATCAAGAATGTTGTTCTTGCTCTCAAAGACAACTCCAGCCCGGGGCCGGACGGCTTTGGTCCTGCCTTCTACAAGAATCATTGGGACCTTGTCAAACATTTGCTCCTGGACTCTCTTAACGAATTCCACTCCCTTCAGTGTGATCTCAGGCCAATCAACAAATCTTACATCATCCTTTTGCCAAAGAAAACCGGCGCCAACCGGCCAGATATTTTTCGGCCTATCTCGCTTCAGAACTTTAGCCTTAAAATTATCTCTAAATGTCTTACTGTCCACCTTCGGCCACTTCTCCCTTACTTGGTCCACCCGGATCAAACAGGGCTCATCTCCGGTCGATCGATTGCGGAAAACTTTGTCTATGCTTCGGATATCGTCCAAGCCTGTCACAAACGCTCTGCTCCTGCGGCGGTGTTCAAACTGGATTTCCGGAAAGCCTTTGATTCTATAAGTTGGGAGGCCCTCGACAGAATTCTCCAAGCAAAAGGTATTCCTGAGCTTTGGAGATCCTGGATTCGCATTCTGAACACGTCTAGTCAAACGGCTGTTCTTCTTAATAACATTCCGGGAGCCTGGATACAATGCCGCAAGGGACTTCGGTAGGGGGACCCGCTTTCACCCTTCCTTTTCGACATTGTTGCTGATGTTCTGCAACAGCAACTTCTCCAGACCTCCCGGGACGGCATTCTTCTCCACCCGCGTGTAGACGACCTCCCTTGTCCTATTCTGCAATACGCAGACGACACTCTCATAATCATCCGAGCCGACGTCCAGCATGTTGCTAACCTAAAAATGCTCCTTGACTCCTTTTCTGAGGCCACTGGACTGGACATCAACTTCCACAAGAGCACCTTCGTTCCTATCAAAACTGACGACTCACTCGCCCAAGATATGGCTGCTGCTTTTGGGTGTGCAGTCTCTTCCTTTCCACAAACTTACCTTGGCCTGCCCCTTTCCACATACAAATTCAAACTCTCCGACTTTGGTCCGGTCATTGCCAAGTGTGACCTTCAGCTCTCGGGTTGGCGAGGCCGCTCCCTTCCTATTGGCGGCCGCCTCCTCATTGTCAACTCGGTCATCACAGCCAAGCTGGCCCATGCCATGTGCGCTGGCCTACTCCCTCCTGGGGTGATTGAAGCCATGGATAAACGGCCTTCCTTTGGATTGGAGAAGATACTTGCTCCGGGGGACACTGTAAGGTCGCTTGGGAGGAGGTCTGCAAGCCGAAACACCCTGGTGGCCTAGGCGTCCTCTCCATTGCCAAGCAGAATTCTGCCCTCCTCTCTAAGTTCCTCACCAAAATGCATTCTGACTCCAACACCCCCTGGGTCTGCTGGTTTCGGCGTTTCTATGGTTGGTCAAACCGGAGGGATCTAGGTGACGCCCACCACCTGGACACTCCCATTTGGAAAAACATCGCATCCTGCCTTCCTGAATTTCGAAGCTTGTCTGTGGTCACCATCGGCAATGGGGAAAACGCCTCTTTCTGGCTTGACCAATGGCATGGAACCGCCACTCTTGCTTGCCGCTTCCCTGCTCTTTTTTCACACTCTACTCGACAAAACATTAGTGTCTCCAAAGTGCTCACTTCCTCCCTCGCTGACTCTCTTACTCCCTGGCTTTCTCACGCTGCCACCAATGAGCTAGCCATGCTGCTCTCTGTCCTTGGCAACACGGACCTTGACCCTGACAAGCACGATACTAGACTCTGCCGGTCCTCGCACAAATGCCTTTCAACTAGAAGTTTCTATGCTAATTTTTTCAGACAACTACCGACTGATGATCAAGCCGCAATGGTCTGGACCAACGCTGTCCCCCCTCAAGTGCAAAATCTTCAACTGGCTGGTGCGACGCCGACGGCTGCCTACTAACGCACGCCGCTTCCGGCACCAGCTCGGAGGGTCGCCAAGCTGCCCCTCCTGTGATCAAGATGAAGATGTCGATCACCTTCTTGTTGGGTGCCACCGGGCGCGTCAACTGTGGAATTTCTTCTTCCCAAATGACGCGCAACTTGCCATCAATGATGTCCCGGCGCTTTGGGATGCTCACTGCCGGAGCTTTGAAGGGGGTACAATCTATACGGCCATATCCTGGAGCATCTAGAAGAGAAGAAACTCCACCATCTTCAACAACATCGACGAGCCGCCTTCCCTCGCCATCCAACGATGTCTCGATGACATTAGACTTTGGTCCAATCGGTGTAATTCGGCAGCGGCTGCTGCCCGCCTTGCTTCTTGGCGTGTAAACATTGAGCCGCCTTGAGCGATGACCTCCCACCCCCCAAACTCTCTTTCTCTCACGCCCCCGTTCTCTCTGTAATCTGCATAATGTAACAAGCAGGTTTTAATAAAGTTGTTCAGGCTGGCCTTTTTGGCCCGCCGTAGTACCGGGTCAAAAAAAAAAGTGTTGGCCTGCTGCGCGCCTGCGTGTGCGAGAATGAGGCACGGCCCAATGCCTCAATGCCCAACCTCGCTGCGGAGTTTTCTAATTTTTGTGAACACAGCTGAGCAGTCTTGCCCCTGATCGATCGTCATTAGCTTGCTTACAAGGGATGTCGCTATACATCTATGTTATTCCTCCAGATGGAAACGCCATCAGCAGTGGCGGCGCCAGGAAATGGCGCCTGGGTATTCCGCCCAATTTTTTTTTTTTGCTCTAAATGTAGTATATGAATCAAACACCACAATACTATCAATATATGAATAAAACAAGAAACATAAAATTAAAAACTTGCATCTACGAAGCTAGTAGGAGTGGATGATTCATCTAGGAAGCAAGCAATGAAGAAAATCAAGCAAGGAACGAAATTGGGGGCGAGGAACTGAGGAAGGCGACCGTACCTTCAGCGCTGCTCGGGGACGCTGGGGCGGGGCGGCGCAGACGGGAGGAGGAGGGGCGCGGGTCGGCGGGGGGCGGGGCGCCGCCGCGGCGGCGGGCGCGGGGCCATCGCCTGCTGCTCCGGGCTGCATCGCCGGCGGCGGTCGTGGGCAGGTCTAGGTCGAGGCGGAGGCGAGGCCTCGAGCACGAGCAGGAAAGGGGATTGCGTCTGTGCGTGCTGTGTGGGTTCAGTGCGATGCGCTGCGACCGAGAAAGGGGATTGCGTGCGATGGCTAGGCTTCTTTCTGCGTTTCTGCCTTATTGGGCTGGGCCAAATATCTACTTTTTTTTTGCGTCAAAAACTTGGGTATTCCCTGGAAGACAGGGAATACACGCTGGCGCCGCCCATGGCCATCAGGTTGAACCCTTTGTGGTTTTTTGTAAAATGTAACACTCTTTCTCCCTATAAATGAATAAGAAGGGCTCTACCGTAAAAAAAAACAAGGGCTGTCGCGCAGGAGGCGGACGGCATCGAAGCCCGGGCAAGCGCCGGGCAGTAGGGGCGTTGCGTCCGACCATGCTCCTACGTGGGGGTGTTGTTTCATCAGATGTTGGGTAATTTTTCTGAAAGGAAAACCATTCGTGGGGGTGTTAAGGTACGTGCTGATGGTTCTTATTCACCGGAGCATTAGGTTTGTTTGTGGTGCCGAATGTTTTCTTAAGGTAGATAAGTCTGAGGTAGGCTTAATCTGGTAACGGCAACAATGGTTAAGAAGAACTTGAGCTTATTTCATGTTTTGTCGGCTGAACCAAACATTGTTTTCATTTATTCTTCAGTAGGAATTTCAGATTGAATTTCAGTTAATTTTTTGTATCTAGTCAGGTTAGTGAAGTTGGATTTCTGTAGTCGAGTGGAACATTAAGTTTTTACAAATATATGTATGCAAATACTTTCCCACTTCAGTGTATGGATACCTGTATTCGTATTATTTTTTCAAAGTCATTTGTTTACCATTTTTCCGTAGCGCAGGTCTGAATATTCACAGGGTTTGTGTTTTAGTTTCTGCATATGGTTTACTGTAGCATCCGGAGCTTTATATGCATGTCTATGAGTTTGTTGTGCTAGTGTGTAATTTACAATAACAAGTAGGCCAGGGAATAGGGTTGAGACTGAAGTTTTCAGTTTTTTAAATCTATTAGGGCTGTTTTTTGGACTGCTACGAATCTGTTTATTCCCTATTTTTCAATTTGTATTTTGTTTGATCTTTTGGCTTTACTTTTTAGTGGCTTGGTCTGGTTTGAAATTTTGTTTTCTGAATCTAGCAATCGAAATAATTGTCTTATTTAGTTGCAAGATAGTGAACAGTCTAGTGTTTTTATCCTTTTTTAAATGCATACTCAATGTGCTTATTCAGTGCACACGCAGCACCAACCTTGTCACGGATGAATCAGTTGATAATATGTTTGATGCCGGGCAAAGCGAAGGAAACAACTTATCTAGTGACAATGATGTGAGTTATTTTTTATTACCCGTGACATAGTGTATCTCATTTTTTCTGTTTCTTTCAATGGGTGACCTTCTCATATTTTTCTCGGCGTCCTATTCTCTGTGCAGGATATGGAATACCAAACAAGAGATTATCTTTTCGCACTTAGGCGCACAGCATGCCATTGGTAATAATTCTAGTATGGTGCTGCAAATTCCCAAGCTGATCCTAAGTAGTCGTTGTTGTTCTTTGGATTCCTCCAGAATTACTTCGTTAGGATTGAAGAATTGTTGTAATTCTTCTCGAATAGACTCGATTCTCCCGTCGAGAGTTATTTTGGAAGTCTTACCTAAACTCTTCCGACTGAATATCAACTGGTGTTGTCTCTTTCATTGTCTTTGGGTTATTTGGTCTCTTGGATATCAGTTTTGGTTCATGTGCATTTTCCTCTTTTCTCTTTATGACTCTTCATTTCCTTGGATATGAGTCTTTCTTTCTCTTTCTTAGTTTTCAGTTTCCATGTACTTTCCTCTTTCTTTTTCTCAGGCTTCAGTGTTGCACTTTCCTCTTTCTATTTTTCAGTCTTCGGTCTCTTTGATATGATTTTCTCTTTCTTTTTCTATTTCTCAATCTTTTTCCCTCTTTTCTATCTCTATCTCTCTCTCTCTCTCTCTCTCTCTCTGATATGATTTTCTCTTTCTATTTCTCTCTCTCTTTGGTATGGTTTTCTCTTTCTATTTCTCAGTCTTTTTGCCTCTTTTCTCTGTCTCTGTGATATGGTTTTCTCTTTCTATTTCTCTCTTTGATATGGTTTCTCTATCTCTCTGGCCATATGGATCTCTCCCTGATATTTCTCTCTCTCTGTGACCATATGGATTTCTCTTTGTCTCTTGCTCTCTCTCTCTCTCTCTCTATATATATATATATATGTGTGTGTGTGTGTGTATATCTATTTATTCAGTCATAGCCTATTACTCTCTCTCTTTGTCTCTATATCTCTCTTATATCTATCTCTCTCTGTGATATATTTATTCAGTTATCTCTATATCTCTCTCACACACACTCTCTCTCTTTTCCGTAGTTTCTCTGTCCCTTTGTATAACCCTGGCGTTGTCTCTTAGTTATTTATTTCAGGATTGTCTCTGTATTTTCTTGGATGCATGATTATATGCTGGAATAGATGTATATTGTGGTTTCCACAATGTCATTTTTCAGTCTCCACATTAGTATTTTATTCTGTGATTCCTAATGTATGCATTATTCTTTGTCTCAAAATGCACATAATCGCATGTATTTGAGGATTCTACAACCGCGTTGTGTTCTCGGGGGGGGGGGGGGGGGGGGGTGGGGGGCTTGAACTGACTGCTGGCCAGACATAGATGAACAAATGTGTTCTTACGCGCGTTCTGAGGTTTGGCGTTGTTTATGTTCGCACCATAACTCTCACAGATGTTGTGCAC
The DNA here is from genome assembly GCA_947311845.1 of Poa pratensis. NCBI lineage: Eukaryota > Viridiplantae > Streptophyta > Magnoliopsida > Poales > Poaceae > Poa > Poa pratensis. The sequence continues at coordinate 73,546,790 of CAMZMU010000027.1, read as the reverse complement.
AATGGTTTGGTCATTCTCAGACCCTTTTTTCTCTTCTTCATCTTTGCAATTTGTTTCATTGTTTTGCTCACAGATTTTGGGCTGCTAGCTTGGGAATAATTCAAGTTATTTTTGTGTTCTGTTCATTGCTTGCATACAGCGCATCCCTAAGGAAATTGTATCAGTTCTCAACATCCCCGAGACTAGAAACTCACTTCTCACTACTGGAGAGGATGGCAACTACATGCAATCATCGTACTACACGCAGTGGCGGAGGACCCCTTCGGGCAAGGTAGGGCGGCCGCCCGACCTTGATTTTTTCCAAAAGATCCAATATATGTATGAATCTCAGGCATTGGCAGCCGATCTAGTTCGTCCGTGGGCAGTTTCTGTTTTCTAGAGCGTTCTTTGGAGACGAAAGCGTAAAAGGAAACATGTAGGATATCTATTGGGCTTTCTTTGGGCCAAGTTGGAGGAACACTGTCGGCCTGGTGCGTCTTCTTGGGCTTGCCCAACTAGTTTCGTTAGTTTAGTTCGACCAAATACCCCTAAAAAAACAAATTCGACCAAATCAATCAGCGTGTTCATGAGTTTGTTTTTGGCTTCTCCAATAATGAATTGAGATGTATATTAGCTAGTGGAGCTATTGGTAATTCTATACCGGCCATTTTCTGAAACGAAATACACCTTAATTTTCCTATGCTAATGTTTTTTCTATCAATATGTATTTTACCCATGTATTTAGGCTATAAATTGAGAGGATTCACCCGACCTTAAATATTTTTTTCCTCCGCCACTGACTACCACGTTTACGACAATGAGCTGCATCATGGTTTTGATATGCTCATTTTGTTCCATGATGATGATGGCTCCCTAATCATTTCATTCGATGTCATGTAGACCTTAAACACACGATAGGTTTTGACGACGAAGTGTTGTTTATATAAGGACCTGTGTCAATGTTTGTGTGATTTACGTACCTGTACACTAGTAGAAACCAAACCTTTAATACCGGTTGTGGATGGCCTTTAGTACCGCTTGTGCAACCGGTACTAAAGGGTCGGCACTAAAGGGGTACCCCTTTAGTATCGGTACACAACTAAAACCGGTACTAAAGGGTCTCCACGTGGGCGAATAGCCGCGCGCGCAGCGGAGGACCTTTAGTACCGGTTGGTAATATCAACCGGTACTAAAGGTTCCTGCTTTTTTGCTTTTTTTTCGTTTCTGGTTTTTTTCTTTTCGATTATTTTTCGGGGTTTAGGGTTTCTGTTTTTTCCTTTTCGCTCATTTTTCAGGGTTTCGGAGGAGATCACGTATAAAGTACTCACTACACATATAAAGTACTCATTATACACATACAAAGTACTCTCGTTACATATAATTAAAGTACTCACTACACATATAAAGTACTCATTATACACATACAAAGTACTCTCGTTACATATAATTAAAGTACTCGTAATTACAATTAATGGAGATCACCGCTAGCTATTCCATGCGTGGTGGGGGTCGAATTCACCGAGTTCATCTATGACATGCGTAAGAAGAAATCCCGCCAATTCCTCCGCAATAGCTTTTACGCGGTTGTGTGGTAGGAGCTGGCCCCGCTTCCTTGCCAACTTTAAAAAAAGAAGATCAAATCAGTTATGATCGAAACTAAACACAATTGATCGTAGCAAAGTAAAAGTTATGTATGATGTTTACGTACCTCACGATTTCTTACACTATTGACTCTCTCATTGACCCTCATGTGAATATACTCGCAAACGTAGTATCCACATAGTTCCGTCCCCTGTGGTTGTCGCAGACACCACTATATATACAAGAATATAATTTAATCAAATAGTAATCAAGAGAAAGATAATGTTATTAGAAAGATACACGTAGTAGTACTTACTAAGTTAGACTTGAACTCCAGCTTTTCTGGCCATTCACCGCGTTCTTCCTCTTTGAACTTTCTGTAAACCCTGTCCGGAAAAGAAAATGAATTGAGTAGTTATTACTTATACTTTTGATATCCGGAAATGAAGGAAAGAGGAAGATATAGTGCGATTGAAATTACCTCTTGAGCATCAGACGCATGCTTTGGTATTCATCTTGATCTTTCCTTAATGAGTCCCAGACTTCAACTTCTCCATCGTCGAGTTTAATGATAAACAAAATGAAATGGTACCTGCGCACATTTATATACGCAGGTATTCAGAACTCATCGATTACACTTAATATCGGGAAAGCAAAATAGAATGTGTACAAGACGGTAACACTCACCCGAAGTTGTAAGGAAAAAGTATTTCCTTTTTGGTACTTTGTCGCTTAATAAGCGTTAGCATAATCTCCTCTGTGTCCTTGGGATGGTCAGTTATGGTCTTGATATGAACTTTATCCGGGTCAATGAACCCAATGTCCCAGATTCCTCCTAGTCTGCATTCACGAATCTTCATTCTGCATCATATAGCGTACAAAAGAATGTTGTGAGGATAATTACAAGCAATGAATGAGAGCTTTAAATATAAATAACTAAATTACATGAATAAATTACTTACAGACAATAGCAGCTGATGATAGATTTGTCGAGAGCAAGTTGATTGTACATCTGAAAAAGTTCTTCGAACTCAACCTGCACACCATATTCTCGAAAGTAGTGTTGTTCCTTAACCGCCGCCATGAGATAGCTTCTCCCTTCTTTTGCGGCGGTCATGTACCAGGTATGCAAGTTATATAACTGTGTTGTTGTTAGAGCACTCGGATTTTCGACCAGAGGAAGCCCGAGTTCAAAAGCATATCGTGGGGTAACCTCCGCCATGGGGTAACCTGAGTCGCCAACGACAACTTCTCCATGCTCGATTTCCCGAGCTTCCGAAGGCACAATGAGCGGGGCGAGCGATTGTGCTTCTTGTTCTCCGAGTTGGGCAACTCTTTTCCCGCACACTTTTTCTTGCTCCATCTGCGAGGAAAGTACCTTGTCAATACCTCGCTCATAGTCTGAAATGGGCGGCGGTGGAGGGTCATATAGGTTGTCAACGGTGCGATCCTTTACCTCATTTGGTATATGATGTGGGTTGGTCCCGATTTTCACGGATTTGTGCGGAGGGAACGATGAACACGAAGAACACGCGAAGAACGAAGAACACAAAAGAGGGGAAATCAACACACAAGGGTAAATAGCAAGTAGCAACCCGGCAAGACTCGATTGGTAACAAATCCCCGTGGGCAGCCCCCAATCCTCCTCTCCCAAGCACACCTTATTCTTAGGATTGTTTGTCCAATTGGTCAATCCAACCAATCCAATCTAGCCACTCAAAGAGGGAAGATTAGCAAGTAATCGCAACTACAAGCGGAGCCTTGGTATCCACGCAGGGATCTTCTCCTCAAGGGGAGGCCTTGGTTCATCTCCACAAGGGGAGGTCTTGATTCATCTCCATAGGAGGAAAGAGACACTTGAGAAGGAGGAGCAAGGCTCTACTTAGTTCTCAAATCATAGTCTAACCCTAACCCTAGGAGGGGGACGAACTATTTATACTCTAGATCCAAAGGGATAAGATTACAAGGCAAGGGAGCCTTTCCAGCGTGTAGATCCGTCCGCAGCGGTAGTACCGACCTCATCCCGGTAGTACCGGGTGTGCGGTAGTACCGGGCCAGTACCGGGGCCACTACCGGGATAGAACCCGAGGACACCCGAGGCTCCCGGGAGATCCGGTAGTAGACCCGGCAGTGGACGCGGTAGTACCGAGCCGGCGTCTGGCGGTAGTACCGGGGCGTCTGGCGGTAGTACCGGCCCCGGTAGTGTCTTCAGCAGGTGACACGTCAGGCTGGGGCGGTAGTACCGGGTCGCAGCCGGTAGTACCGCCCGAAGCAGTTTGGGCTTCTTCTTCCTCTCCTTGGCTGCCCTCTTGGGCACCTTCTTGGGTCTTCTCATGGTCATCTCCTCCACTCCATTGTGGGCCGTCGTAAAGCTGGTTCCTGAGTATGCACAACGTATCCAAATGAAGTAGCAACCCATTCAAAGGAGTGTCGAGATCACACATAGATAGGAGTGAATTCACCTTATCATGGAGAGCTTGGACTCTTGCTCTTGTCATTGGACCATTTGATGGTGTTGGTGTTGTGTGCGAAGGTTGCACTACATCATCTCCCCCCCCTTGGAAAAGAGTCATCCTCGACTCTTCGTCCTCATCATCACTTGGGTTTCCAAGGTAAGGTGATATGTCGGCGACGTTGAAGGTGTCATGGACGCCGTACTTGGACTTGGATATGTCGATCTTGTAGGCATTGTCGTTGATGCGCTTGAGAACCTTGAAAGGACCATCTCCTCTTGGCGCAAGCTTAGACTTTCTCTCATCGGGGAAGCGGTCCTTGCGTAGATGTAGCCAAACAAGGTCTCCTTTTTCAAAGATCATGGGGTGCTTGTTTTTGTTCATCTTCGTAGTATGGTCTTCGTTATGCTTCTCAAGCGTTGCCCTTGTGTCTTCATGTAGTTTCTTCATGTAAGCGGCACGCTTGTCGAAGTCCATGTTGACTTGCTCACGAAGTGGAAGTGGTAGCATGTCGAGCGCGGTGTAGGGGTTGTAGCCATAGATGACCTCGGCGATGTAGTGCTCGATTGTAGGCGAACTCGGCGTGTGGGCTGCACTCTTCCCAATTCTTCAAGTTAGGCTTGATCAACACATGAAGGAGTGTTGAGAGGCTTCGGTTCACCACTTCGGTTTGGCCATCGGTTTGAGGGTGGTAGGCGGTGGAGAATAGTTGCTTGATTCCCATCTTGGCCATCAAAGTCTTCCAAAAATAGCTGACGAACTTGGTGTCACGATCTGACACAATGGTCTTAGGCACGCCATGAAGACGGACGATTTCCCTAACGGTGATGGCGTTGATGGGGCGACAATCCATGCAAAGGCGAAGAGTGTTGTCGTGCTTGGGTACCAAGATGACGGGCACGGCGCACGGACTCAAGCTCTCGCGGATATGTCCCATGGCAAGAAGTTCTTGAATTTGGCGCTCGATCTCCTTTGTCTCTTCGGGGTTGGTGCGGTAAGGGGCGCGATTTGGTAGTGGTGCACCAGGAACGAGGTCGATGCGGTGCTCGATTCCGCGTAGAGGAGGTAGTCCCGGTGGCACGTCTTGAGGGAAGACATCTTCAAAGTCCTTCAAAAGAGACAACTCCCTTATCACTCTTTTGGTGGCACATAGTGTAAGTTTTGTGGGAACTCTCTTTGAAGTGTCACACTCATTTGGCTTGTGGCTCTCACTCACTTTATGGTAGGTCTCTCGCTCACCCCTCATCTCACTAGACGAACGATCTTGTTGTGCCCTTGCAATAGTCTTGGCGTTGTCGGCGATGACTTGACTTGGTGTCATGGGGAAAGGACGAAGGTCTTGTCATTGTTCTTGAAGCTATAGTAGTTTGTCCTTCCATCATGCATAGCACCCTTATCAAATTGCCATGGACGCCCAAGGAGTAAGTGACAAACGTTCATAGGCACAACATCACAATCAACCGTATCTTCATAGGCTCCAATCTTGAAGGACACTTGCACCATGTGTTGAATCTTGACGGCTCCGGTATCACTCAACCATTGCACATGGTAAGGATGTGGGTGCTTCTTGAACTTCAAGTTGAGCTTATCACAAAGTTCTTTGCTCGCTAGGTTGTGGCAACTTCCACCATCTATGATGACCTTGATGGACTTTCCATTGATTCCCGCTCTTGTTGAAACAAGTTGCATCTTTGGTCTTCTTCTACTTGAACATTGGTGGTTAAGCTCTTGCCACAACCAAGGAAGGGTCTTTGTTGTCGCCATCACAATATATCTCATTTTCTTCTTCTTGAGCACTTTGCATTGTGGCGACCTTGTTCAAAGCATTGTACTCATCTTCACTCATAGATTCATACTCTCCCATGTCATTGATGATCATGACCTTCTTGTTGGTGCACTCAAAAGATTTGTGCCCTTGTCCGCCGCACTTGTGACATTGCAAGAGTCTTGTGCCGGACGAAGATCCTTGAGGCGCCTTGGTAGGGAGGTACTTTCTTGAAAGGTTGAGGCGCTTGAGGTGTCGATGTAGAGACTTGGAGGACCTCGAGTGTTCGCTTGAGGAAGAGCTTGTGAAGGTGTAGGAGTTGACGAAGAAGGCTTGTTGGCGTAGAATGCCTTTGTCTTGAGGTATTTGAGCTCTTCAAGCACGTGGCGCTCGGCCTTGGAAGCTTGATGTACTAGCTCTACCAAAGAGGCATATGGTTGGAACTCCACAATCTTCTTGATGGGATAGTTGAGGCCATTCATGAAACGAGCCATGGATTGCTCTTCGTACTCGTTGACATTGGCTCTCATCATGGAGATTCCCATCTCCTTGTAGTACTCGTCAACCGACTTCAAACCTTGCTTCAACTCTTGCAACTTCTTGTATAAGTCTCTAGTGTAATGGCTTGGCACGAAGCGCTTGTACATTGTTTCTTTCATTTCAACCCAAGTGTCAATTGGTTGTTGGTGGTTAGCGACACGAGCATCTTGTAGTTGTTCCCACCACAAGAGGGCATACTCTTCAAACTCCATCGAGGCTAAGGCAACCTTCTTTTGTCGGAGAAGCGTTGCATGCGGAAGATCTTGTCAACCTTGAGTACCCATGAGAAGTAAGCTTCCGGATCACTTGTGCCGTAGAACTTGGGTATGTCAAAGCGGACGTTGGTCAAGTCATCATAGTTGTCACCATGAGCACCACGTGGGAATGCACGTCCACGTCTCCTGGTTGAGTCCATCACCATTGTGTTGGCTTGACTCGCTATCACTTGGCTCGGAGCGGTGGTGTTGTGGACGATCATGTGGGAGTTCTTGACGAGGACGAGGATCATGTTGAGGAGGAAGCTCTTGTTGAGGAATGGGTTGTTCATTATTGTTCGCATTGTCATGATGTTGGTGGCGTGGCCTTGGAGGATGACGGGGATGACGTCCTTGTTCACCAAAGTCATTCGCACCCGGAACGCCATTGTCATTTGCCAATGGGTCATGACGATCTCGTCGTGGCAGTGGTGGTGATGGTATGCGTTGGCGACGTTCATCATTTTGGTGAGGTTGTTCTTGATGTGCATTGGCATTGTTCGCGTGAAGATCATGTCGTTGTTCAACTATTGGAGGAGGTCGTTCATGGGCGTCGCGCCTTGGATCATCTTGACGTTCTTGTCGAGGTTCATGACGTCCATGATGTGCTTGTGTCGACCTTGAGGTGCTTCTTGTACGGCTTGAGTGTGAAGAAGCTCGTTGTCGCGCAAGGTTGTTGATAGCTTCGGTCAACCGCTCCATATTTGCTTCGTTAGCACTCATGCGGTCGTTGAAGGTGTTCTCTTGATTTTGAAGACGGCGCTCGTAGCGTCCTAGGTTATCACGAAGGAAGTGTCGCATGCCCACAAGCTCCGATTGTGTGACATAGCCATGATCACCGCGAACTCCACCATGGATTTCCTCTTCCGAGCTTGAGCTTCCGTTTGTACTTCCCCTAAACATTTTCTCAAGAAACAAGTGAGATGTGCGGTAAGAAAAACCAAGACAAACTATATCCCAAGTATAATGTGGCTTGAGAGGAGAGTATCCGGTTCTAACACCCAACACACACACTTATGAGGATAGGAAGGTATGAAGTGGCAAACGAAACAAGCAAACCTGCGACAAGTATATTGTCAAAGGTAGAGAAAATCCACAATGATCAAATTACCAAAGAAACTCCAACCACAAATGATGAAGAAACACACACAAAAGCGAATGATGGGGTTGGCGACCAAAGGGCGAGCACTCGAAGATAGACAACCTAACGAAGACTACGTGCTCAAATGTCACCCAACACAAGAAGGACGCTAGCTCAATTGCTTTTTGTGGGCAACGGATTTGCACAAGAGTTAACACTCACACTCACTTTGGCGGTCTTAGCTTTGTCGCAACCTATAAGAGATGAAACTTGGCACCACTTGATTTTTTTTCTTTTTTTTTTTTTTATTTTTGCTTTTTGACGATGATTCCTTCTCTTTTGCTAGTGCCAAGCTCTCTAACGATACACACTCGCCAATACTTGAAGACAAACACTCAACACGTGCAATGCCTCACAATATCACCGAGCTAGTCCAATAGGTTAAGTTGCGCGAAAGGAAGAAGGGCTCACAAAGTATTATGATGGTGGGGGAATGTCGAGTCCTTGGTGGCGTCGTCGCTTGGCGTTGATGATGCGTGGCTGCGGAAGCTTGTCGATGTCGTAGACGTAGCACACCAAGAAAGGACTCAAACCAAAGAGGAAATGCCAAAATGAACCGAGGAAATAGAAAAAAAATCGGCCAAATTTTGAAAACCCGGTAGTACCGGCCTGGGCCGGTAGTACCGGCCTGCCCGATTTCTGGGGGTTGACTTTCGGTTTTGGGCGGAAATTGGCCTCGAAAAATCCTCAAATCCGTGGTAAATGGCAAAATTAAGGTTAGGGAACGCAAACAAGGGTGGAGGGGGTCCTAAAGCAACAGATCCATGGACAAAAACTACCAAAAACACAACAAATCGACAGATCGGCTCGAATCAAGGCAAGGCTATTTTTGGTGGAAATTTTCGAATTTCTCAAAAACGAAGAAAAATTTGGTGGATTTCGGTGGAAACACAAATCAAATCCGTGTCAACCTAGAGCTCTGATACCATATGATGTGGGTTGGTCCCGATTTTCACGGATTTGTGCGGAGGGAACGACGAACAGAAGAACACGCGAAGAACGAAGAACACAAAAGAGGGGAAATCAACACACAAGGGTAAATAGCAAGTAGCAACCCGGCAAGACTCGATTGGTAACAAATCCCCGTGGGCAGCCCCCAATCCTCCTCTCCCAAGCACACCTTACTCTTAGAATTGTTTGTCCAATTGGTCAATCCAACCAATCCAATCTAGCCACTCAAAGAGGGAAGATTAGCAAGTAATCGCAACTACAAGCGGAGCCTTGGTATCCACGCAGGGATCTTCTCCTCAAGGGGAGGCCTTGGTTCATCTCCACAAGGGGAGGTCTTGATTCATCTCCATAGGAGGAAAGAGACACTTGAGAAGGAGGAGCAAGGCTCTACTTAGTTCTCAAATCATAGTCTAACCCTAACCCTAGGAGGGGGACGAACTATTTATACTCTAGATCCAAAGGGATAAGATTACAAGGCAAGGGAGCCTTTCCAGCGTGCAGATCCGCCCGCAGCGGTAGTACCGACCTCATCCCAGTAGTACCGGGTGTGCGGTAGTACCGGGCCAGTACCGGGGCCACTACCGGGATAGAACTCGAGGACACCCGAGGCTCCCGGGAGATCTGGTAGTAGACCCGGCAGTGGATGCGGTAGTACCGAGCCGGCGTCTGGCGGTAGTACCGGGGCGTCTGGCGGTAGTACCGGCCCCGGTAGTGTCTTCAGCAGGTGACACGTCAGGCTGGGGCGGTAGTACCGGGTCGCAGCCGGTAGTACCGCCCGAAGCAGTTTGGGCTTCTTCTTCCTCTCCTTGGCTGCTCTCTTGGCCACCTTCTTGGGTCTTCTCTTGGTCATCTCCTCCACTCCATTGTGGGCCGTCGTAAAGCTGGTTCCTGACTATGCACAACGTATCCGAATGAAGTAGCAACCCATTCAAAGGAGTGTCGAGATCACACATAGATAGGAGTGAATTCACCTTATCATGGAGAGCTTGGACTCTTGCTCTTGTCATTGGACCATTTGATGGTGTTGGTGTTGTGTGCGAAGGTTGCACTACATCAGTATAGTCTTCAGAAGTTCCTTTATGGGGTCAAGTTTTGCCTCCGGTCTTTCCTTTTTTTTCTTCTCAAAAAAGGCGATCGACTCTTCACGTAGGCTCACATGTATTTCCTCCTGAGTCATCTCAAGAGCTAACTTCTCAGGAGCCTTGACTTCCTTGGGTTTTTTCCACGTTTCTTGACAAGGGACGACGTGAACAGCTTCCGCTTTGTCAAGTTACTAGTGGGCGCATCAGTCGGCTGACGGGACGGCGCGGGCGATGGACTCGCGGTGGGCTCCCAATCCACGGGGGAGGCGGGTGGACTTTGATGTGGTGAATTTCTAGCCGGAGGAGTCGGTGGCCTTGGCGCCGAGTTTGGAAACTTGATGTATTTCTTCTTCCATAGAACGATACCAACCTCGACTTCTCCCAATGTCTTCTCGCCTTCAGCTCCAGGAATGTCAAGATTTATTGAGTTGAATCCCAACATAACTTTCGTGACCCCGACACGAGCAAATCCTGCCGGAATCTCACCAAAATTGAAGGTTGCTCCAACTTGATGTGGTAAAGCATAACCAATCGCCACCGGGAAACTAATGTTCTTCATTGGCGCATGTAACTCACAATTTGTCTTCTCCGTGATATCATCCACGGGGTAGTGAGCCGCCGACGGTTCAACAACTGGTTCATCAACTACAGGATCTTGTAGCTGCGTGGAACCCACGCTGCTTTTCCGCTGAGATTCCCTTGTAGCATCGACTACAGGATCTTCTACTTGCAGCTGAGATTCACTTTGCTGGATAATTGAGGCCAGTTGCTCCTGCACAGCCTGCACGGTGCATTCTAATGCAGTAACCCTCTCCGCCTCCCTCTTCTTACTTCTGCAATGTTTTCTATAAGTTGCAACGTCCTCCGGAAACCCTTCAAAAAAACCAACCCCGCCTCCTCTGCCTCGACATCGTCCCCAGTGTTCTTTATTCCCGAGGGCTTGTGAAAGCTCGTCATCCTCTCTATCGGGAACATATTTTCCCTCCTTGACTAGTACTATTACTTTTTTATTTTTTTGACGACTCTATTAATTCTTTTCCGCCATTTTCCCTTTGCAACAATCAGCCATGTTTCTGGGTCCAACACTGCCCCATGCGTGAACAACCAGAACTTGGACCTGTCGGGCCAGTCATCTGTCTGTGGAGTGATCCCTTTTAGTCGCAGCTCGTTTTCATAGGCTAGCCACTTAGACAAGGCAGTCTTGTAGCCACCTGAGCCCAAATGATGGAAATATTTCTTCTTCTTAGCATTCAACTTATTTTGTGTCGATCGGGCCACAGCGACGGCCGAATTCTTATACGCCGCAAATTCAGCCCATTCATCTTTTAGCTTCTCTAGATGTCCAGTGAAAACTATATCTTTGTTCCCATATTTTCTCCACAATGTGTTCTTCCAGTTGTTGAATTGCTGGGCCATCTTGCTAAGAGTCCACTTCTTGACTTTATCCTTCCTACTCTGTGGGAGATCTGCCGGTAAGCTGAATTTAGCCAACATCGAGTCCCAAAGGGTATCTTTAATTCTTTGCTCGAGATATTTTGCGCCAATTTTGGCTTTCTTTGGCTCATTCCATTCTGCCACGGTGACCGGGACCATGTCCCTTACAAAAACTCCGCATTGAGCTACATATTTAGTGTAGATTTCATCGGGTTTCTCCGGTTTGCCTTTTATGGTAACTTCGTCGATCGACAACGTTGCACCTTCTGGGAGCTTTAACCCTTGGGCCGGGCCTCGTTTAGGGATTGACGACTTAGATCCAGAGGGCTGGAAGAAAAATGTTTTGTTAATAAGTGTGCATATAAATCAATTAATGCATCTAGCTATAGTGATCAACAAGACTTAATATATACCTTGCCGGAGTCGTTCTTAGCTAGTGATTTGGAGTTTTCTACGGAGTTTTCTAACGACAGTTCTTCTTCGTCGTCGTCGCCGTCTCTGAACTTTTGTAACTCAAGTCCCTCACCGGAGTCGTTCAAACATTTCGCGCTGAATTTTTCGACGTCTTCTTCGTCGGAATCTCCATCGGAATCTTCTCCATCGGAATTGGGTCCGGCAGCCCTATTATATAATATTTGTTGCATCCGGTCTTCTTCCTCCAAATCTCTGATGAAGGGGGCGTCGATGATGGGGGCATCGTCCTCCATAGCTCAATGTCACTGCAAATTGGTAATTCATAGCAAACAACTTTAATATTCTTATACACTATAATATTGCAACTAAAAATAACATTGCTTTGATAAATAACAATATTGCAACTAAAATGACTTAGCAAAATTTTCATAATTGCTAACTTTCAAAAATTGGTAAGTTTCAAAATTGCTAAGCTTCAAAATTGCTAAGTTTCAAAATTGCTAACTTTCAAAAATTGCTAAGTTTCAAAATTTTCTAAATAACTTTACTAAAATTCACACTAATAAAATGACTTTACTAAAATTTGCTACACTAATAAAATAAATCCAATAAAATTTCCTAATCATGTATGAGTACTACAATGACGACACTAATTATTGATTCAAAATTTTGACAAACATAAATTTTACACTAATTATTGATTCAAAATTATTGACTACACTAATTATTGATTCAAAATTTTGACAAACATAAATTTTACACTAATTATTGATTCAAAGAACAGTACTGAAATTAAAAAAAAAGAACAGTACTGAAATTTTAAACTAATTTTACACTAATTTTGACTAATTTAAAGAAGTACAGTACTGAAATTAAAAAAAAATTACCTCTTTCGTGGAGAGGCCGGAGCAGGCCGGGGCGGCGATGGCGCTCCCGGGTCAGGAGTAGAGGAGGGAGAGGGTGGCGCGCGGCGGATGGTGCGGCGGCGGCCGGCCGGAGCAGAGGAGGGAGCCCGCTCGAGGGCGCGCGTCATCGGTGTCGAAGAAGAACGCGTCGACATCGGCGGGCCGCAGCTAGCGCAGGGGCTTCGCTGGCTTGGAGTAGGGCGGAGGGCAGAGGCGAGCCGCAGCGCAGAGGGCGGAGGCGGGCCGCAGCGCAGGGGCTTCGCCGGAGAGGAGCAGACGAGTAACAGGCGCGAGACTTGGGAGTTTTGGGGATCGAATCGTGGATCCCCACAGGTAACCACATTGAAGACCCCTTTAGCACCGGTTGTGCTTTACAACCGGTACTAAAGACCCTTTAGTACCGGTTGTAAAGCACAACCGGTGCTAAAGGTATGTTTTGGGCCGCGGCGAAATTTCGCGCGCGAAGCCCAACCCTTTAGTACCGGTTGGAATATACAACCGGTACTAATGGGCCTTTTATTTGTTTTCTATTTTTTGTTTTTTGATTTGGTTTCTGTTTTGTTTTTTCTATTTGGTTTCTGTTTTGTTTTTCTATTTGGTTTCTGTTTTGTTTTTTCTATTTGGTTTCTGTTTTGTTTTTTCTCTAGTTTCTTTTTATTTTATATCTATGTAATTTAATTGTATTAAAATTTATAATAATAACAACAACGTCAATACGTAGGGGGGACACGTGTCCTCCCCGCGCTGGGGTAGGACACGTGTCTGACACGAGTCGTGACCACGAAGCCTGTCTTTAGTCCCGGTTGGTAACACCAACCGGAAGTAAAGAAGCACACGGATCGTGTGTTTTTCAAGCGCTTGTGAGCCGTTGGATCAGGGGTGTGTTTCTTTGAAGAACTTGTGAGCCGTTGGATCAGGGGGTGTGTTTCTTTTGAGGGCAAAACCAGTGTTGGATCAGCCACATGACCCTATATAAACCCCCTCCCCCTCTCGAGCATGTTCGACACTCATTTGATATACAAAGCATTCGGATTCCCTGCATACGTCGAACAGTGCATTTGATATGCGGGCACTCACGATCCACTGTTGGGCTGTATGTAGGGGAACCCGTGTGTTTTGTTTTATCTACAAAATACTCCAGTTCATCGACCAAATACAAATCATTCGGATTCCCGTCATACAGCCCAACGGTGCATTTGATATGCAGGGCACTCACGAGCCACCGTTGGGCTGTATGACAGGGAAGCCGTGTGTTTTGATCCAACATAGTTACATAAAAGGTTTAATTCATTATTACACATTAGCAGCAACATCAATATCTAGTGTTCACTTTTTCTTCTTCTGTGTCCCTTTCTTCTGATTGCGCCGTAGCCATGGACATTCTTCATCATTTAACACGATGCTTGGGTCAGTTTTCACTTTGAAGGGCGGAATTTCATGAAACTTATTGTAATCTTCTGACATGTCTGTCTTGTCCTCCACTCCCACGATGTTTCTTTTTCCTGAAAGAACTATGTGGCGCTTTGGCTCATCGTATGATGTACCGGCTTGCTTATCTTTTCTTTTTTTCGGTCTGGAAGACATGTCCTTCACATAGAAAACCTGAGCCACATCATTGGCTAGGACGAATGGCTCGGTGCGGTACGCAAGATTCTTGAGATCCACTGTAGTCATTCCGTACCGCCGGTCTATCTCTACCCCGCTTGACAGGTTGACCCATTTGCACTGAAACAAAGGGATCTTAAAAGAAGGTCCATAGTCAAGTTCCCATATCTGCTGTATGCAACCATAATATGTGTCCTTTGTCCCATCGTCGTTTGTTGCATCAAAGCGGACACCACTGTTTTGGTTAGTGCTCTTTTTGTCTTGGGTTTCCGTGTAAAATGTATTCCCATTTATCTCGTACCCTTGGAAAGTCAATATAGTCGAAGATGGTGACTTGGCCAACAAGTATAGCTCTTGTCCAACAGTGTGTTATTAATGAGATGTGTACGCAACCAACTGCCGAAAGTATCCACGTGTTTCCTTTAATCCAGAAGTTAGTCTCTCCGGGTATTGGGAGCGTAAAATATCCATGTGTTCCACGATATACGGAGCCACCAATCTGGAATTTTGTAGAACTGTGTAGTGTGCTTGAGTGAAAGAATGCCCGTCCATACATCTTGTTGCTTTCTTTCCTAGCGTGCCTTTTCCACGCAGTCTCCCCTCATGGCGCGATTGAGGAACACCGATCGGCTTAAGATCAGGAATAAAGTCAACACAAAACTCAATGACCTCCTCTGTTCCATAGCCCTTGGACATGCTTCCTTCTGGCCTAGCACGGTTATGAACGTATTTCTTTAAGACTCCCATGAACCTCTCAAAGGGGAACATGTTGTGTAGAAATACAGGACCGAGAATGGAAATCTCTTCGACGAGGTGAACTATGAGGTGCGTCATAATATTGAAGAAGGACGGTGGAAACACCAACTCGAAGCTGACAAGACATTGGACCACACCCGTCTGTAAACTTGGTAGAGTTGCTGGATCGATTACCTTCTGAGAAATTGCATTCAGGAATGCACATAGCTTCACAATGGGTACTCGAACGTTTTCCGGTAGAAGCCCCCTCAATGCAACCGGAAGTAATTGTGTCATAATCACGTGGCAGTCATGAGACTTCAGGTTTTGGAACTTTTTCTCTGCCATGTTTATTATTCCCTTTATATTCGACGAGTAGCCAGACGGGACCTTGATACTGCTCAGGACTTGAAAAAAGATCTCCTTCTCTTCTTTGGTAAGAGCGTAGCTGGCAGTACCTTGGTACTTCTCTGGATTCAGGTTGTCTCGTTCGTGCGTACTTTGCTGGTCCTGCCGTGCATCCGATGTATCTTTCGTCTTCCCATACACGCCTAAGAAGTTTAGCAGGTTCACGCAAAGATTTTTCGTCACGTGCATCACGTCGATTGCAGAGCGAACCTCTAGGATTTTCCAATAGGGTAAATCCCAAAATATAGATTTCTTTTTCCACAAGGGTACGCGCTTGTTAGCGTCTTTCGGAACATTTAGACTGCCAGGACCCTTTCCAAATATTACTTCCAAATCCTTGACCATGCCATATATAACATCACCATCAGGGCGTGTAGGCTTCGTTCGGTTATCTGCCTCACCTTTGAAATGCTTGCCTGGCTTTCTTACGGGATGCCTGTTTGGAAGAAATCGACGATGACCAAGGTACACATTCTTGTTACCTAAATATATACTGTCAGTCTTATCTAAACAGTGCGTGCATGCATTGTATCCCTTGTTTGACTGTCCTGAAATGTTACTAAGAGCAGGCCAATCATTGATGGTTACAAACAGCAACGCTCGTAGGCCAAATTCCTCCTGTTTGTACTCATCCCACACACGTACGCCTTCGTCAGACCACAACTGTAAAAGTTCGTCAACTAATGGCCTCAGATACACATCAATGTCGTTGCCGGGTTGCTTCGGGCCTTGGATAAGCACTGGCATCATAATATACTTTTGCTTCATGCACAACCAAGGAGGAAGGTTATAGATACATAGAGTCACGGGCCAGGTGCTATGACTGCTGCTCTGCTCCCCAAACGGATTCAAGCCATCTGTACTTAGACCAAACCTTAAGTTCCTTGCGTCAGCTGCAAATTCCCCAAACGCACTGTCGATGTTTCTCCACTGAGACCCATCAGCGGGGTGTCTCAGCATCTCGTCTTCCTTACGGTCTTCTTTGTGCCATCGCAACAACTTGGCATGCTCTTTGTTTCGGAACAAACGTTTCAACCGTGGTATTATAGGAGCATACCACATCACCTTCGCGGGAACCCTCTTCCTGGGGCTCGGCTCGCCCTCAACATCACCTGGGTCATCTCGCCCGATCTTATACCGCAATGCACCGCATATCGGGCATGCATTCAAATTCTCGTACTTCTCACCGCGGTAGAGGATGCAGTCATTGATGCATGCATGTATCTTCTCCACCTCTAATCCTAGAGGGCAGACAATCTTCTTTGCTTCGTATGTATGTGCGGCAATTCATTATTCCTTGGAAGACTCTTCTTAAATATTTGTAGCAACTCCTGAAATGCCTTGTCAGATATTCCATTCTTTGCCTTCCACTGCAGCAATTCCAGGGTGGTACCCAGCTTTTTCTGGCCATCTTCACAATTTGGGTACAACAATTTTTTGTGATCCTCTAACATGCGCTCCAACTTCGACCACTCGTTTTCACTTCCGCACTTCATCTGTTCATCAAGAATGACCCGACGAAGATCATCATCATCGGACTGATCAACAATGACCTCGAGCTCAACTTCGTCTTCCCCCATTGTAGTATCACCGTGTTCAGAGAACACAGGATAGTTGTCATCATCCTCTTCTTCAGGGTCTTCCATTATAACCCCTCTTTCTCCATGCTTGGTCCAACAAAAATAATTGGGCATGAAGCCTTGTCGCAACAAGTGGGAGTGTATGGTTCTTACGCTCGGGTAATTCCTCGTATTCCGACATTCATCACATGGACAAATCATAAAACCATTCTTCAGCTTGTTTAACTTAACCACATCGAGAAAACGATGCATGCCATCAATGAACTCGGGACAGCGTCGATCACCGTACATCCATTCTCGGCTCATCTGCATTACATAAATACATCAAAAACCATTACACCAGCTAAATAATGAATAGAGATACGTGACCAAATTAATTAATACAAGTTCATCACATTAAAATCAAAGTAGAGTAGTGCCCAAATGTAATACATAGTTCTCACGAAACATACATCAATCGAAACTAACATACAACTATCTAAAGAATTTAAATCCAACAACAAATGCGATCAGAATCGCAACCAAGGTAACTATTGAACCAACAGCATAATGATACCAAGCCTCTTGACTAATGGCATATTTTCTAATCTTTTTAAGCTTTTTTTTAGGCGCAAAATAGTAGGGAAAATCCCTACTGTTTAATTTTCTATTTTCTCTTCAAAACATACTATACAACCTTACAAATGAGTAGTTCATAAAGTATCTAACCACTGGGTCATTCCTTCTTTAAGTGAAGGTTTGGCCTTATGCATAACAAGATTAAAAGAAAATGTAAAATCCTGAAAACAGACATCTAAATCCATAGGAGCATCATCAAAAATACAGCGATTCCTGTGAGTCCATAGCGCCCAGCATCCCACTATCAGTGACTCCTTGAAACAAATAAGGTTGTATCTTTTCTTGGCATCAATAAGCATGTTTATTAGAGACGCGCATTGCATCCATCTTCCTCTCGTAAGCAGCGACGATGTCGGCAAGCTCGACCCCGTGAGCATCATCGATGTCGGCAATCTTCAAGTCCAATTCCATCTTCTCGTCTAGGCATTGGAGACGAAGATCTTCACTTATCTTCAATTTTGCTCTCAAATCGTCGTTTTCTTTTTTAAAATACTCGACAATAGGGTCGGCCAGAATTTCCGGTTCAACTACCTCCTAAATAAAAATATATCTACGTCAAGTTGGTCGGCATGATTGTTATAAACACGAAACAAAATAAATAGTTAAAAAGATATACCACATCAAAATCATAGACAAGACGAGGGCCGACGGGGACGGATATCAAAACCATGACACTATATATATATATAAACATAAGAATATTATACAAGAAATAATTATGCATTTAAATCATATAACTAACAATTTTTAAATAAAATATTAAAAAAAGGCTCGCCGAGGTGGTGTCGGCGACGGAGCGGCACGGGCGATCGGCGGCGGTGAGGATCAGGGGACGGGACGATTCTATATAAAACCACAAATTATACTTTAATTTGAGCTCAAAATGCATATAAAACATATGAAATCCCTAACTTAGTCATTTCATCAAACACCTTGCAAGCACCACCAAAATCAAACTTGCTAAAGTTGCACGAAAATAAGCTAAACTTGAAATGCCGGAAGAGAAGATGAACAAGTTGCTAACCCTTGTATAGGGTGCCACCAATCTTGACAAATGTTGGAGAAAAATGGGGTGAACTAGAGCTTGGGAGAGCTTGTTAGAGAGGAAAAATGGAGTTGGCTCGAGTTGCTTCAAATGGAGCTAGCTCGGGGTGAAATAAGGCATATAGGCAGGACCTTTAGTACCGGTTGGTATTAACAACCGGTACTAAAGGGTTCTCTTTAGTACCGGCTGTTAATACCAGCCGATACTAAAAGTCTGGCCGTGGGGCCACCGACCGCGGTCGCATGTGCCGCGGGGGCTCCACCCCTTTAATACCGGTTGGTATTAGCAACCGGTACTAAAGGGGTAGCAAGTCCTCGCCGCGGGGATCCTGCTGGCGCAGCAGCACAACCGGTGCTAATGCCCCCTTTAGTATCGGTTTTTGTTCAACCGGTACTAAAGGGGGCGCACCAATGCCTCTTTTTCTACTAGTGGTATAATTGTTCACTTGGAACTTACCAAGTGTCTGTCAGAGTGTTAGTGTGTAGTGGGTTTAAACTATATCAGAAACAAGTTTATTGTAATGGTTTAAATACATATGTGATCATCGGAACTTTTTCTGAATGAGTTTCTCTTACTTTTTTCTGAATATCTGTCACATATGCTGAGTACTTTGTGTTGTTACGTGTCATGAGATTTAGTGACTGCAGATCTACAAACAGTCCAAAGGAATAAGAGGTTTTCTACTGTGAATCACTGCTGGCGAAATTATTTTTGTGTATGATCATAGGCTTACATCTCCGCCTTTTCGAGCCCTATCAAAACATTCTTCTGCAGATCAGACACTATTTCTTTTAGGCAGCACTAGCTTGCGCGCGCGCGAGCCGTCGCGCGGTTTCCGACCGCGCCGCACGTGCGGCTGTCGGAACGAGGAAGGAGACCACCGCGCCCCCGCCGCCAACGACCGCCGCGACGCGAGGAAGGAGACCACCGCGCCCCCGCCTGCCGGACCGCCGCGCCCCACCTTCTTCTTCTTCTTCTTCTTCTTCTTCTTCCCCCCGCCGCCGACGCCGGCCGAACCGCCTGCCTCAGCCGCCCGCGGCCGGCGGCGCTACCGCGGCCGCCTCGCCGCCCCACCCTGCTCCAATCTCCACCTCCGCCGGTCCACCGCCGCCGCCAGCCATCCCTCTAACCCCGCACCCGCACCCCCAAGTTAAGGTTTCTCCTCGCCGGAGCCGCCTCCGCCGCGGCCAGCCGCGCCTCCGGCGGCTCCGGCTCGGCCTAGCCCCGATCTCGTCGCCGGAGCCGCCTCCGCCGCGGCGAACCGCCCCACCCCCACCCCCCGTTAAGTGGGGAACCGCCCCACCCCCACCCCCTCGGCGGTGCGTCGTGCGTGGTGCTGCGTCGTGCGCGTCGTGCGCGTCGAGAGGAAGAAGATGGGGATGGTGGGTGGGACCCACCACGTGCTGCGCGTGGTGCTGCGTCGTCTCTGCGCTGCGCAACCGCGCGAGCCGTCGCTCGCGCAACAGCTAGCCATCTCGATTTCTTTTCCGCCTCTCTATCTTCTTTTTTCAGATCAGCCACCTTCTTGTCAGGCCCATGAAACGAAGGAATAGAGGTTCACGAAGGAGCCCAGTCAAGGAAACTGGGGCGTATGATGCTAAATAGGTTTTAGCGGGCCGGGGCGGGCTGAAGAATAAGTCCATTAACGAAAACTAGACGTCCCATTTCCTTACGGCTCTTCCCGCGCGTCTGAATTTGCCCCGCTTGTATTTCTCTGTCTGCGTGTGAACACGTGATTGGCTGGGAATTGCGTCTGTGCCCGAAATCAAAATCAGGCGTCTGTTAAATAAAGAGTCCCAAAACTAAATATTCAACACGTGTAGCTAAAAAAATCAAAAAATACTTAACAATTTAGTACGTAATGCTAATAAATAAATATACATATATGCAAGCTAGAATACTTTCTTGGGTGTAGCATGTAGCGGGACGGCCATGCACAACACCAACCCAAACTGCTCCGTCATATCCACCCGATGATGAGGATCGCCACCGTCAGCCTCTTGCGAGAGCGTCCAGTCAAAGTGGTAGAGCAGCGAGCCGAGCATGAGCGGCAGGATCCTGGTGGCGAGCTGCAGGCCGGGACATATCCGCCTCCCGGCGCCGAAGGAGATGAGCTCGAAATGCGCGCCGTGATGGTCGATCTCCTCGTCATTGTCGAGGAACCTCTCCGGCATGAACCTATCGGGTTCCTCCCACACCTCGGCGTCTCTGCATATCCCCCATATGTTCACCAGCGCGGCCGTGCCCTTGGGCACGTTGTAGCCCTGTATCTCCACCGCCGCCTCGGCCAGGCCGTTGGCGAAGGGCACCGCCGGGTGGAGCCGTAGCGTCTCTTTGATGACGGCCTGGAGGTACGGGAGCCTGCCGATGTCGGACTCCTCCATCGGCGTGCTGCCGAGGACGTCCCTGAGCTCCTCTTGGACTTTGCGCATGCTGTCTGGGCTCTGCAGCAGCTCTGCCATCGCCCACTCGATCGTCGTTGGGACCGACAGCGCGCCCAGGAGTAACTCCTGAAAATGCATGCACGAACGGGAGATGATTATAACTATGCTCTGTAATATATGGTCGGTCGGTTGTAGCAAGGCTTTGAGAAACTATCATTTCATTCGTGCGTCGCGTGTCGTGTATGCATGCTTACCATGAACAGACCTCTGATGGATTCTTGGTTCATCACCCATCCATCCTCGTCCTGCACGTCGCCATCTTTGTCTAGCAGCACATCCAACAGGTCGTTCGTGCGTGCCTCGCCGGCCGCCCGAAGGAGTCTACGCTGCTCGATCTGCTCGTCGATGGTGGCGTACATCCACGCGAGCACGTCGCCCGACTTGCGCCGGATGCCCTGGAGGTCGAGCGGCGCGAGCGCCGGGAAGAAGTCGGACACGTTGGGCATGCCAGACAGCACGGCCGCCTCCTTCGCCACGTCCGTCAGCTCCGATACAACTGCCGGGTCGAGCTTCCCGGAGAACATTCCGCGGCACAGCACGTCCGCCGTGGTCGCGAACGACTCGCGCGCCACGGCGACCGGGGCGCCGCCGGAAGAGGACACACGGCACACCAGCTCGCGCACTTCCTCCTCCCGCACGGCTCGCTGCTCGTCAAGCCGCTGAGGGCCTAGGAGCGCAGATGTTGAGAGCTGCCTGAGGGCGCGCCACTTACCGCGCGGCGGGAGCGCGATCATGGAGTTGGTGTCATGGTCCATTACTCGCCAGGCGTCCAGGCCCCGGCGGGACATCATTCTGGCGCTCTTTTTCTGCAGTATCTCGCGAGCTGCCGCCGGTGAGGTCGCCACGACGACGGGGACGGTGCCAAGGCGGATCAACATGACCGGGCCGTGGAGGTCGGCGAGGCTGGCCAAGGAGCGGTGAGGGTTCTCGTCGACGTCAAGGAGGTTGCCGAGCACCGGGAGTGGCCTAGGGCCGGGAGGGAGGCGGTGCCGTGCGTCGGCGAGTGGTTGCAACGCGTAGCTGGTTAGAAGTGATGCCGCGGCCGCACCAACGAGGAGGGAGAAGGCAGCCATCTCTTGCCCCTTGGTGTCGACGAGTGATCTGTCTTACAACGAATAGATAAATTGCAGCTTGGTTTGTAGTAGTAATGTTCACCACAACCTCACCATCTATTTGTAGTATGTCCCAAACACCACAGAACGACGGGCGTGTTTGGTAACGTGCACACCTTTTAGGGCTTCCTGGGACCTGGAGTTAGGCTAGAACTGGTCTAACGAAACTCGAACTGTACATGTGGTTGGTTGACCACATCTAAATTTTACACATGACGTAAAAAACCAGACCACGTCTAATACTCCCTCCGTACATAAAAATATATCTCAACCTAGGCCAAATTTACATGTATCTATGCACTAAATTATATTAGATGTATGTAAATTTGTACTAGGTTGAGACATCCTTTGTGTACGGAGGGAGTACAAATGTTGGGTATTTGGTTGTCTGCCTCTGCCCTTCGACACAGCCCGACCACACTTGATGCATGCATCCCTCCAGCGGTTCTGCTCATCATGCTGCTGGTTTGACGTATGTAGTAGAATGATCAACATCTTGGTGCAAACTTGATTTATTTTTCGAAATTATAAGGCGTGCTATGCAAATTTTGGGCTAGTGCCCACGTGCGTGATGATGTGTAGACGCGAATTTTGGGAGTCATCTCTGTGTCCAACGAATGGATTGTGAAGCTTCGCTGCAGTAATGTACGTTCACCACAACCTCCCAATCTACTTGTAGTAGTGTCCCAAAACATCTTCTCTGCTGGATGATCACATCAAACTCGATAAACATACGTATACGTAAACTTTTTTGGCCAAGAGCACGAGTCGCGCCACTCTTTTCGTTATTATTTCTCTTCTCTGGACTCACGTCGTTCTTATTACAAGGCTAACTCCTAATACACTCCACGGACACGACGCTGCCTTGGACCCGCAGTCCATCTCCTAATCAAACTAGTAATCCTAATTCCAACTACTACTAACACAACCAGCTAACCATGCACATTAGGCACACAAACTAGTTTGTGTGTAGGACGCAACTAATACTAACGGAAATTTTCTCAAGATTCTTCTAAGATTCGCTCCCATATGGTACAACAACAATTCTGAATCACTCGTAATTAATCTTCAAAGTTCACACACAAACATCATAAATTTATCTCCATACATAAAAAATAATACAATACGGATGAGGGGAAATTTTCATGGGTATCTGAATAACGACCACAACGAGCTCTCGCGGCTCGAAGGGTGACTCCGGCATCCCTCACATCCAGCCCATGTGTGTGTGAGGGCCGGGGCTGGGGTACGCGGTTGGGGCTGTCTGGACAAGCCCGAAAGCGTCCGCCAAGTCGAATCTAACATGCTGGACCCACCACATATCACCTAGATCAGCTTGACCCCTCAGCCGACACGTATCTTTCTCCATTTTTCCCTAAAACCTTGTGTAGCCCTGCCGCCCCTTGCCTACATTGGCCGCTGTTTTGGCCTCCCCAGCGCTCACCCACACCCCGCCGCCATTTGCACTCCTGCCTCAACTATCCTTATCAGATTTCGGTCGGAGAAGAGCTTTGTGGCGGCCGCAGTTCGTGCATTTATGTCCCATTTCAGGGAAGCATTGATGTCGCTCTCGGACCCTTTCGTGTGGCGCGGAGGTCTCCCAAAATATGGCTGCCTAATCTATGGGTTTCTCTGACTCAGAGGTTATCTCCCCACGCTGCTTCTACTGTCCCAGGCGCATGCCTCCGTGGGAAATGAGGATGAGGTTTTCACCCTGGGAAACGGGAACATCACCTCCTCTAATTCCAGCGGTATGTTAGGTTTGCTCAAATTTCAAGGTTAATTGTTTGCAGTTATATTTGATTTGAATGGCATATTGTTAAGGGATTCATCAAAATGTAGTTGCAATCTCCGAGGTGTGATATACTGATATGTGAGTTGAATAATTCTCCCGAGGTAAAATTGTTATTTCAAATAAAAGATTTAAAATTCACAATTGATGAAAATATTAGGATCGAAGAAAAGCTTAGGAAAGCTCAAGAGACAAACTGGAAGATTGTCGTGGTGGTATCACGGCAGATGCCATAGGATGGCTAAAGTGTGGGGCCGATGGACGCTGGTGGATCCGGGAGAGGGCTAGCGCGCTAAGAAGCACACACGAAGAACACTCAAGCACACCAAGCACACCCAAGATCTACCCAGGTTCAGGGCCCTCGTGTGGAGGTAAAACCCCTACTCCTGCCTGCCTCTCTCTATATATCTCGATATCAAGTGTACAAGCTGCTCCTTGAGCTGTGTATCTTAACAATGGTGAAAAGCACAAGGAAGGAGATGAAGCTACGGGTAGAAAAGTATCTCTGGGCACCGTCCCTCACGCAGGAGGGGGTGTGGGCATATATGTAGGTTAAACCGAGTTACCGAAGTGCCCCTCCCGGAGCACTGTAGCCACGCCGAGGATATGTCATGATGCTACTCTTGTCAGAGACAGGACGTGACAAGCCCATCTCCTGCAGCTCTACGGTGCAGCTAGAAGGTACCTCTGGCAGAGACAAGACAAGGCCTGCCCATGCCTCTGCCTCGCAGTCTGTCCCCGGATAACCCGGAGTCAGCGGTGGAATGATGGCCTGCCATCTCGGTCTCCTGCACGCTCCCGTGTCAGGCGCTCCCGTGCCAGACGGGATATGACAGGAGCATTGACCTCTGTCCGACACAAGGATAACCCGGCATGCATATACCAGATTCCCCCTCCCGAATGATCTTCCCTGCACATAAGAAAACACACAAGTTACCGACATACAAATGTCGGTCAGCATAACCCGGTTGGTATATGTCGGTTAGGATGACTCAGCTGACATAACCTGGCCTTCGTGATCCGGTTGCCACAAGCCGGTTTGCAGTTACACCATGCCTCGGTCCCTCCGGGACTTGGTTGACCCGGTTTGACCTTGACCCGGTCCAGTCTTCGGAGCTCTTTATACCACATCTTTACCCTACCCGGGGGTAGCCCCCCGACATTAGTCCCCGAAGCTGGTGCGGTCCCACAGCCTCGGATGGAGGGCCACACCAGGTTAAACAAAACAACCCAAACCAACCGCCTTTCCGAATCCAAATATGCCTCGGGTTGGCCGAGTTTCTCCGAATCAAACTAGTAACCTTGTCCGAATTTGTTTCTCCAATTGGTCTAACCGACATAAAAAGATTCCCACAATCTCTCAAAGATCTCTCCACAGCACGCGGCAGAGAGACGCTGTGCGCTTCCTTTGTTCCTGCGCGCGGACAAACATGTCTCTGCACACACGCCGCGCACGTCACAAGCTTGTCACGCCTTAAAGGCACTCGAGTGCATTTGACCGTGGCGTGCCTCCTCGATTCCCGCGCTAGTAACCGCACGCGATCATGCCGCGGGCCGTTACTACCTTGTGGCCCACGATGCGGCGGATCGTGCGGCCGCAAACATCGCAACCGCGCAGATCGTGCGCGGTTAATCCGCGCAGGCGTTACGAGAAACGTGCGCGGGGAAATCGCTAACCGCACACGCCTCGTGCCCATAAATAGAGGAGCGGGCACCCCTCCTCGTTCTCTTCACACCCATCCTCTTCTTTCTTTACTGCGACACCGCCGCCACCGCGCAGTGAGCTTCGTCACCACACGACGCCGGAACACACGAGCCACCGCTCACCGGAGCACATTGCGCCACCACCGGACACGCGCAACTCCGGCACGCCCCGCGCTTCTTCGCCTCGCGTCGCCGTCGCAATCTTCGGTGAGTTCCTCGCCCGTGACTTCGCTGACGAACGTGTTCATCCCCTCCGATGAACAGGTTCCTCTTCTCCGATGGATCTGTTCATCTTCCCCGATGAACTTCCTTCTCTTCTCCACAGAAACCATCATACCCAACTGCATAGATGCTCTCGAACCTAATTGCTTAGATCCCCTCTAGACCTGTCTCGCACTGATATCCTGGCATTGCTCCTGATAGTTTCAACTTTCTCTGCCTTATGCTCATGTTTTACTTTCTTTTTTACTTGCTCGGTAGATCTTGCTTGCTCACAGATTCAAGCAAAGTCAAGTTTATAACTTTTACCCGAATCACCTTTCCGAGATAAACAGACAACCTAAACCGAGATACTTACTTCGGTTTCCGAGTCACCTAACTCGGTTTCCGCGCTCTATTCCAAGTCTTGATTCATAACTCCGGGTTACTTATCTCGGTTGCGTTTGTACTCTTTGCAGGTTTTGACCCGGAGATGTCAGGTCGCAGCACCCCTGACCCGGCCGAGTCATCAGCGGCAGCCAGCAACCGAGGCGGATGGGAGGGATCCGACATAGAACAAGATGACCTCGACTGGTTGCTCAAGACCCGGCGCATTACGGCCGAGGTTATATGTCGGCGTCCTGGATCAGAACTCGAACCTGTTCTAGCATCGGGCGAACGGGTGGTCTTCCTTGCGCACTTTCAGCGCGGGTTTGGACTCCCAGCTAGCCCCTTCTACCGAGAATTTCTTGACTTCTTCGGTCTACAACCTCGCCATCTCCCTGCCAACGCTATTACATCTCTCTCAGCTTTTACCTCCTTCATGGAGGGGTATCTCGGCCTTTGGCCCACTGTCGCCGCCTGGGCCAAGTACTTCCGCCTCCGGAAGCAAACCATCCCGAACAAGGAGGAGGTCGTGAAGAAGATGACCGCATGCGGAGTAGCTAGCATCACTCCGAGGAAACACTCCCCCTTTCCTCGGATTACCGGCTTAGAATCTTGCCGGAAGTGGCAAAGGTCCTTCTTCTACGTGAAGAGCCCAGAAGGGCGGGATGTTCTCAACCTGCCGGAGTTCAACATTGCTCCCCCCACAGCCGAGTTAAACTGGAACTATGACCCGCAGGACACCATTCCTGAGGTCCAACTGATCCACCAAACCCTTGAGGGTCTGCTGGCAAAGAAGTTCGGTGCAGACGACCTCTTGAGGACTTTCGTCACGCGCCGAGTCAACCCCCTCCAGCATCGTGTGCACAAGATTTGCCACATGAGTGGTCTGCTGGACCCTACCCGGGTCAGCACCCATGATCTTACTCGTCCCCAAGTTAGGAGACGTGTCAAGGCCATCGCCCAGACCGAGATGGAGGATGACTGGCAATGGGGCGTAGAGCCATTTGAGCGATCCCGGCTTCCGCCTCCGGTTAGTTTGTCACCTTTGAACTGACATAGCTCTGCCTTCCGAGGTTACTTTTATCTCGGTGAAGCACCATCTGACTAATCCGGATTTACTTTGCTCCTCACGCAGCTGTTTACTCGACAAGCCATCGAAGATGGGGACCTGAAGACCCGGAAATGGACAAAAGATCGCCATGCGCGACCCGAGGAGACTGAAGACCGGACAACGAGGATTATATGCCGGTTCCTCGTGCCAAGGCTTCTACCTCGGGTAAGCCATCCGCCGTGTCTTCGTTCAAGACTTGTCAGACGACGAAGATGACGATTGTCGAATCCTAGATCCCATTGACGCTGTTCCTATTTCATGGTATGCACCTCGTGCTGCAACCAATCCGGGTGCCCCAGGCACATCCCGGAAACGCTCCGTTGCGTCCGGGTCAGCGGCTCCTCCGGCTAAGAAAGCCAAGAAGGTTGTCATCAAGCGTAAGGCTAAGGCCCTACCAACCAGCAAGGGGTAAGATAAACTTCGCATAACTTTTCTTGCTCTCACTCTTTCCTTCTTTACTTTCACCGAAGTTATTCTCACCCGAGTTAACACTTTATCTCGGTTTATGCAGCGATCCCATCGCCGCAAAACAGACCCACAGTTCCATTTTGTCTCCTATCCCTTCATCGTCACCCCTGGCGGCCAACACCGGGATTAGCAGCCCCGGAAGGGCAATCCCTTCCCCGGTGCGCGCTACCTCAGCCGACATTCCGCCGCCGAATCTTGCTTCGGACCTGGGAGAAGACCAAGGCCTCGAGCAAACCTCGGCTCCGGGTCAAGATCAATCTCCCCTCCCGCCTCTTAAAGACTCGGAGACGGAGCGGGTGAAGACCCCGACTAAGACCTCGTCTAAGCCGGATCCCCGCCTCTCACCTCGTGCCCAGCACAAGCACAACAAGCAACAGCAACAGTTGAAGCAACAACAGCAACAACAGAAGCAGTAGCAGCAGCAACTGGAGAAGCAGAAGAAGCAACAGCAGCAACAGGAGAAGCAGCAGAAGCAACCGCAGCAACAGGAGAAGCAGCAGAAGCAGCAACAGCAACAGGAGAAGCAGCAGAAGCAGCAGCAGGAGCCCCCAGTACCAGCCCATACTCCGGCACCACCGCGTCCAACTGTGCCGAGTCAGCAAGCCTCTGGCCAACCTTCAACCGACCAGAGCAAGCAAATTACCGTGACTCCAACAGCAAACCTGGCGTACAAAAATCTCTCCGAGATGATTTCCCGCCCCCGGGTCAACAGCCATGTTCTTCCGAGTCTTCGCACCCCGAGTGACAACAGCCTCGGCTCGGTTGGACAGTGCGTGATGGACTGTAACGCCGCGGATCCCAGCGAAGTTTCCTCTACTCCGGCAAATCCACACCCGGTTGGCCCTGGCCTTGTTGCGCAATCCCTGCACTCTTTGCAGGTCTCGGCCCTTCAGGCTAGCAGGGTCGTCGAGGTAACTTTCTTAGAACTTTGCATTTACTTCTCAATGATCACAAGTCACACTACCCACAGTCCCCGAGATTCGGGTTGAGTAACTGATACTCGTCCGAGTAATAGGTAACTCGGCTTGAATCTTCAACATCTTGATCATTAAAATTAACTTGTTAACAACACTGGAAAGCCCAGTCCCCAAGTCTCATGTCGAGTTTAGCATGAGCTTACATTAAACTCGGACAACCAGTCCCCGAGTTTCATGTCTAGATGACTCGGTATGATCTTTCATTAACCTCGAGCTCACAGTCCCCGAGACTCTTTTTTGACTTAACTCTGTCAGTACTTTCCGTCAATCTCGGGCTCCAGTCCCCGAGATTCTTTTTATCCTCACTAACCTCTTTTCTTCTGGCAGGATTGCACCAACACTCGCAGCCGGATTTTCAAGAATCTAGCCCTGGAGCACCGGGCGCTCAAGCTTTCCTTCCAGAACCAGCAGGAGGAAATGAAGAAGAAGGAGACTGAGCACAAGCATGCTCTTAAAGAAGAACAGTCCGAGGTGACTCGGCTCAAGCGAGATCTTGGCCGGGTCGAAAAAGAGAAGACCGAGCTGAAGAAGGAGAGGAACACACTGAAGGCAGCTCTGGAGAAGCGTGCTGCAGGTGACTAGAAGATCCAAGCACATATTTCTGAATGCGAGGCTAAAGCTACCAAGGCTGAAGGAGAGTTGGATGCCCTCAAGGCAAATGTTGCCAAGTGGCTGGCTGAGCTCACCAAACTCAATGCCGAAATGGACAGTAAGTTTCCTGAATCATATCTTTTTTCTTCATATCTTCCTGACATGGAATTTTGTGTCGGTATCTCATTTGATTTGGCGTCAGCCTACTTGGTTTCAGAACACTTTGAGCACTGCCAAGCTGCTGCAGCCAACACTGTGAGGAAGGCCCGAGCTGTGAAAGCCGAGGCATCCGGGGCTCCGCTATCCGAAGCTTGGGACATCGATGACCACTTGATTGCACTCCAAGCTCGTATTTCCCCCTTGAGGAGCATCGGCGTCGAGCTTCTTAATGCCGGTATCCGAGCCTACCACGTCTTGTGGCCCGACTCTCCCAGTGTCAAGACTATTGCCGAGTTATCCACCTGCTTGCAGCAAACCGAGACTCGGCTAAGGGAATGGAGGTCTTCTTCTGCTCGTGCCGGGGCCGATGCAGCCTTGCTGTTTCTGATGTCTTGGTATGAGGATATCAACCTTGACGGCCTGCGTACTCTACGCGATGGCTCCCCATGGGCTACTGACCCGGCATTGATTGCGAGGCGCGGGGAAGCTGCTACCTTCATGGCCAGGTTTGCCAACACTCGATCTGTTGAACCTGGTGTGGTTTACACTGATGATGAAGACGAAGAAGAAGAAGAAGAAGAAGAAGAAGAAGAAGAAGAAGAAGAAGAAGAAGAAGAAGAAGAAGAAGAAGAAGAAGAAGAAGAAGAAGAAGAAGAGGTCAATGTTGATGATGGCTCCGAGCAAGAGTATGTTGCGTCTGACTCCGAGTCCACTAACTCCGAGTCAATTCCTGATGCCTCGGCTAAGACCGCGAAACAGTCTGCGGCCGAGATCTCCACTGAACCAGCGCCTGACTCGGCCAATCAAAGTGCTACCGACGCTTCAGCAAGCAGCAAGATCACTCCGCCTGTCCCCGAGTCTGCTACTCCGGTGACCAAAGCTACTCCTGCAACCGAGGTTCCTCCTTCAACCGAGGTTCCTCCGTCATCCGGGTCTGTCCCTGCAACCGGAGCTGCTCCTTCCTCCGAAGCTGCTGCTTAACTTTAATGAATTTAAACCGTTAAATCCCCGGAATGCCGGGTGCAGATGTAATATACATTTTAAGCTCCTCCAAGACTACTTTATTTTGCTTAATTCGAACAAGACGAGGTTTATGTCGGATCAATTTAAACCGAGTCCCCGAGTTTATTTTCTTGTTCACTATAGTTGTCGATCTTTGCTCTTGTCTACCATACAGGCGTTCGACAGTCGAGTCACAAGATAGAAAATATAGCATACAATACTTATAAATTTTGAGGTAAGGTTTAGAGTCATCCGACACAAGAAAAAAGAAAAAACTGGGTTAGTAAACGACATATGTCGGATCTTTCTAGGACCGAGTCCCCGAGTTCACTTTCATGTTTACCATATACCATAACCTCTGCTCTTGACTGCCATTTTGGCGTTCGTCAGTCGAGTCATAAGATCACAACAAAATAGCATACATTACTTGAACTTTGAAACGAGGTCTCAAAATCATCCGACATATGAACAATACAGATAAAAACCGAGACAAAAACACAAGCATACGGACAAGGCAGTCCCCGAGTTTCTTTTCGGAGTGCCGACATTTTATTCAAAGGAAAAAACCGAGATACATACACTGCGCCCTTATGAGTAAAAGGGACGGAGTAGAGCTACATTCCAGGGTCTTTTCGTCTCCTCTCCGGATTTGTCAGCTACATTTTTTCTCGGTGCCTGCGCATATATAAGATAATATGAATCATTGTGCAGAGCCTTGCTCACAATAAATGGTCCCTCCCATGGAGGTGACAACTTGTGTCGGCCTTTACTGCGTTGCACCAGCCTCAGCACCAAATCTCCTTCTCGGAAAACCCGAGGGCTGATCTTCCGGCTATGATAGCGTCGGAGATTTTGCTGATATATAGCTGACCGAGATAAGGTCAGTTCTCATGCTTCTTCGAGCAAATCAACATCATTTTCCCGAGCTTCTTTTGCCTCGGTTTCAGTGTACAGCGCCACTCTTGGCGAGTCATATTCCATGTCGGTTGGTAGTACCGCTTCTGCTCCATAGACCAGAAAAAATGGCGTATAGCCAGTTGATCGATTTGGTGTGGTCCTTAGACCCCACAACACTGCTGGTATCTCCTCTATCCAATATCTCGGAGTTCGCAACAGTGGTTCAATCAACCGGGCTTTGATACCGGCTAACACCAATGCATTTGCTCTTTCCACTTGCCCATTTGCCTCAGGATGCGCCACCGAGGCTGTGTCCAACCGAATTCTCTTATCCGCACAGAACCGAGCAAACTCTCCCACAGCAAAGTTTGTGCCATTATCCGAGATAATGCTATGGGGGTAACCATATCTCAAAATGATGTCCTTCAAAAAGGTCACCGCTGTGTGACCATCACACTTCCGGATTGGCTTCACCTCAATCCACTTGGTGAACTTGTCCACCATTACCAGCATATGAGTCATGTTACCTCGGGCTGGTCTGAATTCTCCCACCATATCCAAACACCAGACAGCAAAGGGCCAAGTGATTGGAATAGTTTTGAGTGCCGAGGCTGGCAAGTGGATCTTTTTAGCAAACCTCTGACATCCCTCACACTTTCTGACGATATCTTCTGCCTGGTTCAAAGCACTGGGCCAATAAAACCCATGCCGGAATACCTTAGCCACCAAGGCTCTTGATGAAGCATGATGACCACACTCTCCTTGATGAATTTCCAAGAGCATCTCCTGCCCTTCCTGGGCACCGTCCCTCACGCAGGAGGGGGTGTGGGAATATATGTAGGCTAAACCGAGTTACCGAAGTGCCCCTCCCGGAGCACTGTAGCCACGCCGAGGATATGTCATGATGCTACTCTTATCAGAGACAGGACGTGACAAGCCCATCTCCTGCAGCTCTACGGTGCAGCTAGAAGGTACCTCTGGCAGAGACAAGACAAGGCCTGCCCATGCCTCTGCCTCGCAGTCTGTCCCCGGATAACCCGGAGTCAGCGGTGGAATGATGGCCTGCCATCTCGGTCTCCTGCACGCTCCGTGTCAGGCGCTCCCGTGCCAGACGGGATATGACAGGAGCATTGACCTCTGTCCGACACAAGGATAACCGGCATGGATATACCGGATTCCCCCTCCCGAATGATCTTCCCTGCACATAAGAAAACACACAAGTTACCGACATACAAATGTCGGTCAGCATAACCCGGTTGGTATATGTCGGTTAGGATGACTCAGCTGACATAACCCGGCCTTCGTGAACCGGTTGCCACAAGCCAGTTTGCAGTTACACCATGCCTCGGTCCCTCCGGGACTTGGTTGACCCGGTTTGACTTTGACCCGGTCCAGTCTT
The DNA here is from genome assembly GCA_947311845.1 of Poa pratensis. Classification (NCBI taxonomy): domain Eukaryota; kingdom Viridiplantae; phylum Streptophyta; class Magnoliopsida; order Poales; family Poaceae; genus Poa; species Poa pratensis. The sequence goes on along the minus strand of CAMZMU010000027.1, from coordinate 73,514,059 downwards.
CAGAGCTCTTTATACCACAACTTTACCCTACCGGGGGTAGCCCCCCGACAAAGATGGAGGAAGACAAGAGAAGATGACGGAAATTTGAAGAAAATAAGATGGAAATGGGTTTGCATCTTGCTGACATCGTCGATGAATACAAGATCAAGACGGATGTAACTCGGTTGAAAATGACGAAGATTAGGAAATATGACATTGAGAAGGAGATGCTTCTCAAATTTGCTTTGAGAGCGATAGTTATCCTAGTTGTGATTGTAATCGTATATCATCCACAGCAGGTATAATTTGTATTCTAGATGGGTGCACAAAATCATTCAATATACGTGTAGTCATTGATTTAAGAATTCAAGGTGGGGGTTATGAACTTATGATGGAAAGGGTTTTTTAAGTCAATAGTTGAGGGGTGTCGGCTTCTCCAACGGTTAGAGATGCTCTTATGGTTTTGAAACAACACAGCGTAGAAAATAACGTGTTCAACACAGTTTTGTCTCCCGCTTCTGGCGGCTACACGACTGCCGCTTCTGAACGGCCAACTGATCGGCACCAGTAACATGTTTAACACAGTCTCGCTTCCTTAATTAAATATATCCTTCGTGGTCCGGTCCAGCTTCCGTAACTGGGCATGTTGAATTTTATCCCTTCCACCTTGTCCGGAGCAAACTGATAGCTCATCCTACTGTTCTCCATACATATCTGCTACATACCCTAGCACGTACGTGTTGCTTCTAATATACAGAAAAATAATGAAATACCATTGGCATAAACCTGTAAATTATCTTTGGTAAAATTAGCTGGATGACCTGCCATTTGCGCAGCAAGATTTATTACGTATTTTTATATTCATATGGTTATGTTTGGTAGCATATTAGTTGTTAGCATAGAAATGCTTATTTTACTATCATGCAAAACTATGTATTTACACACGTCAAAAAAAAACCTATGGATTTACTTATTGATGAAACACGGCCAGTGATCGCCATCCCATTCACGTGTCTGCTCGTCTTTAATCTTCGTATCCTGTTTTTGATAAGAAAATCCATGGAAGTTTGATACATAAATCTGAAACGTGTTAGACTGAAAATGGTTCTCTGCTGCTGCAAACACATGCCAACAAATGAGATTACTGTTTCAATTGTTGATTTAGTTTCAGATTCATATGAGCTGCACACAAAGGTGACCACGGGGGCTGAAGTTTTATACATACGTACACGCGACTCTGTCGGAAATTTGCACCAAAATGTGGGAGGAAAAAGTAAGTGTATTGAAAAGGATTGTTTGGTATACCTCTGTGTGCTATATAAGAGCATTCCTATCCGATTCCATCAAAGCCCCCGAAAATTAAATAACTGCTAGTTTACGTTTTTCATAAATAAAAAAAACGTCCCACACAGATACTTAGGCCTCCGATTTTTATTTTTTTTACATTAGGCCTCCGATTTTTAGGTTCTCTTTATATCTATGAGTTTGACGAGAGGGATATTTCAGCACGAGACCATTGCAAATAGATTTACTTATTGATCAAAATGAACAGTCAACGAACATATTTCTTGTAGTGATTTACTTAATTACTTTCGTTCTGATTCAGTTTGCTATCCCATTTTTAAATTAGGTACTTTTCATCTAAAACTTAACTAATTTCGAGTAATTATGAATTGTTGGATTTGTTCTCTTAATTAGTGAAACAAGGCTGAGCTCGCGCCTTGTGAGAGATAAAAATAAGTCGTGGGCTATTGCTACACGAGAACAAGCTAATCAACTTGGCGTGCTAAATCGACCGGCACTTTTCACGCATATCTAGCTTGATTAATTCAAAGGCTGTTAAACCGAGCCCAAGATATGAAATTTCTTCACTTGTGGCGTATTGCCCATCGAGATTGCGACGGATACTATTCAAATTTAGAGATCCCACGCTTGGGAACTGATGTGCATTTTTGCAGAATTACGTTGCTCGGTTTGACTGCAATCCGATGCAGCTTTTTCGGGTTGACACGCGCGGGGAGTCTCCGCGTCATCCATGACTGAGCGCTTGATTGGTTGGTTGACTTGGTGTTCATGTGATGCCCTGCTCCCACGAGGCAAAGAATTTTATTACCGATAGCCATGCTCGTGTAGTGTGTTTTTCTCTTGTGAAACGTGTGTTTTCTCCGTCAACGCACAGGTATGAGCATCTCTATCGGTTTTCTCCGAACAAATCCTACGGCAAAATGTGTTGGACCAGTTTTATTGTGAGCATGCACACGTTGTTTGGCTATTGGGAGTGGTTATCCTCGCCGGCGCTTTCATTAGGTTTTCCAAAAATAATTGGAACATGAATATAAATCAAGTGACTTTTCATTGAAATTTGAAGAACAGTTAACTAACCTAAACAAAATTTAAAAATTAAACAAGAGTTGAACTAACCCCTAGATCTAGCGGCTCGGGGTCGGGGCCGTCCATCTCATCACCCGACGAGAGCTCTGCAGGAGGTGACGACATGCAGGCGGGAGGAAGAAACTTTGGAGGCGCGCGTCGTACTCCGCCGCCACCACTTCGATCAGAAGAAACTGTGGAGGCGCTCCATATCTACTCCTCGCGGGTCGTGGCCACGGATGGTGGGAGGTGTATCTGCTGGCGGCGGGACTTGGGAGATGAGAGTGGATGGTGGATTATGTGGAGAGAAGAGAGGCCCGTCGTCTTAAACCTAGCCGAAGAAGAGAAGGTGGGTGATGCCCATTAATGGCTAGCACCGGTTCCCATTTCATGCATTGACGCCGACGATGAATGTTCAACCGCCACCTAGGGAGCTGATGCGCCATTAAAATGTGAATACCGACCGCAATAGGTGTTTGAGTCAATGACACACCAGGCCCTCATGTCGATACGGCGACATTTGCCGCAAGGTGCTGGCACTGCCACTTCCCCTAATGGACTAATTAAGCGCTAAGGGGGGTTGTCGGGCACTGTATTGGACCCATCCAACAACTTTACCTCTATTAGGGATGTTGCTAGGGAAGTTGTTGTGCCGGTGCATCCAATAACCGAGCACCGGTAAGATCATCTAACATGCTCGCGAATATATGGCGTGGCACATGTGTCGGCACCTGGGCCGACGCGAACCTGCCATGCACAAGTGCCCGTCTACGCTTCTCCTTTGCGGCGCGACCGAGAATATCATCGAGTCATCGACGCTTCAATGTATGGGTCACAAAACATAAGCACGGCGAGTCATGCCATCAGTTACCTATTGTTTCCCAGGCAACAAGGCAGTGGCCGCCGTGTACTTCGCTTTTCCTTTCCTTAAAAATACTATGTGTAGTTTGTCGATGCTTGATTTGGGCCATTCAATACAAGCCATGAAAAATGTTTAGTATTGCAGAAAGAACAACATTGATCATGATGACCCTTGATCTTGTTCATGGACAGAGGCATGCCCAAGTATGTAATGGGCAGTACAGTGATAGTGCATCCCAGGGCAGGATTCCAGCAATCTGTGTAGTAATCTCATCAGGAAGATGTACTGGGACCATGGTGCTTTTAGAGTAGTAGTAGTTGATTTTCAAGCCGCTGAACCAGGCGAGTGCATCACGGATTGCTTTGAACTGATCCTTGCAGGAGTAGCAGTGTGTCATCGGCGTACTGTAGAATGGGCAGTGGGGCACCTTGCTGCATTGGGTGGCAGAGGAGGTCATGCCTGTTTGTTGTTGTAGAATATCGCCCATGTTTGAACAAGCATATAACTCGTACAGAATCCATCCACATTATTATTTTCTCACCAGCAGGCAGCAGGGAGTTTCCAAGAACAGCATCCAACACGCGCATCGCTCGTCGTTCCGCCCAAACTTCAACAAATTATTCTCAGAAGATCACACACCACACACACACACTGACAACTAACAAACCGAGAGACGAAACCGAGAGACGCACTCGCAGGCAGCAAACACAGACACAATGCTACTCACGATATCGTCATCATCGGGGACAGCCTGTCTGACAGACCGCCGGTCATCCTCTCAGCGTGCTCTCCTCGTTCGCCGGTGCGTATCCTCACAACGTCTGAGACGGGTATTACTGGAAAAAAGGAAGACAACAGGTGAGGCCTAATGATAGATGTCATGATGCCTGGATTCATAAGAATGTGAGCTGGCTCGCCAGGATACTACGCGTGTGAAGCAGTGCTTCATAAGAACATACATAAGCACTTCAGATTGACCAATCCACTAAATGGCACCTGAATAAGGCCAACCCAACAGCGTGATTCAAAATTAGAAGCGGCCATGAAGAACACTTACAGAATATCTTCCCATCGCCAATTTCCCCAGTTCTTGCCTTCTCAATTATTTTATCAATTACTGGCTCAACCTGGACAATCCAACAACACATTAACACAATGCAAGCCAAAGCATTGAGAGCATCACAAGATCTGCATGTTCAGTTTGGACACTATGATCACTTATCGCAACTAGAGGGCATGGAAGAACTCAATTGCACTTTTTTCAGGATTAAGTTTTTCTCAAACACGCATATAAATGCATGTCATTTGTATTAGAAGAAAGCACCGAGAAAGCGCGATTCCAACCACAACAGAGAACAAAAAGGCAAAGCAAAAACCAAAGAGGAAAAAAAAAGCGAAAACGAAAAAGAAAGGCTACGGTAAGTTATATACAGGGCCGACAGACATCAGCCATTAGTGGGACGAGCAGGTAAGGATTAATGACGTAAACACGCTTATACCTGCTCCTTGCACACAACTATTTCCATTTTGACTTTAGCAATAAATGTATCTTCTGAAAATTCCGACCCTGCAAACAAACAACCAGGAAGCATCAGCGAAGAAACTTATGGCTGCAGGAATTAAATTAGCTTCCAAACAGGTTTATAGTTAACATACTTGATCGATTGGGCCAAAACCCAAGTGACCCAAGCTGTAATTTATCATTATTGTTGCAAATGATAAAATTATAAAAAATACATGAATCTGTATCCCAATGTTTTTCCTGTTCCCAGCCTTTTTCTCAGGTTGATGTTGTTTTCGTGTTTCTTGCCAATGGCCTTTTCTGGTCATGTTTTGCTCATGAGTGTCCCCCCATAATAGCACACATGATAACTAGCAGTTGACTGAATCCATATTTTAAGACAGTTGACTTTGACTAATATTATTTGCAATCCAAGTTTCTAAATATACAGTGCCTACTTTCATATGAAGGATTACGAGGAAAATATTTAAGAAAGATAGAACAAAGTAATGTCCCATGTTTGTCAGTTAAGAGTCATTCAGGACCTAGGGAGTGAACGTGAAGTTTAGAAAACAACGAACAAACGTTGCAAATTCTCAAAGCTTTTACTGCTTGCATTTGGCATGTACTCCTTGCATTCGACCTCACTCTACTCCTTGCATTTGGCCTGTACTCATGAACACACACTGCTGGAGTGTTTGACTTTTATATTTATTCTGAAATTGCTGGGATAATGTAGTCAGCAACTGAGTTGGAGATTTTTCAAGCCAATATTCGACCATACAATAAACTGGTGTGTAACCCTAAGAGCAGCATTTTTAACAATCATGGATTGCTTTGGGTTCCTAAAAGCTCATCCCTTGCGAACAGCTTCTTTTGAATGAAAAACATACAATTACTAATTGCAATAGCCTTCCTGGGCACCGAACATCACCTTCCAAGCTGCAGAGATGAGGGTGCCACGTACCAGGAAAGCTGCCAAGAAACCAAGCACACCGATGGTCAATAACACACCGAGAATGAAAACACGTAGTCAGACCAAGCTGGATGGTCACAAGCCTGAGATAACAAAAGGGGTTACTGCTCCAAGAAAGAGGGCTAAGAAGACGGCAAGAATCTCTGTCAGGCCTCCAACTCTGATACCGATCCTTCAGAAGCTGGGTGACATGCTGGAGATCGACCAAGCCAGCCTAACTGCCGAGAAGCTTAATGCATCGGCTGCTGCACAGCCCTCTCAAGTGGATGTGTCCGATGATTAGTGCAGCACTTCACCTTCAAAAGGGTGGATGTGACCCTTTATATCATATCCAGTATCTGTTCTTTTATTTCGATCAGACTTTGGTTCTTATGGTAATAGCCTTTATTTTGTACTGCTTGGACACCTGGGTGTTCCAATACTTTCGCTACGCTAGTTTGGTTTCCAATGGATTACAATATTAATTATCTCATATGGAAAGTTCTGTGCTGGAATATTTGTGGTTTGAATGCGGATGATAAACAACTTGCTCTGTATAATAAGATAGTGGAAAGTGGATGTGCTGTGGCTTGCATTCAGGAAACAAAGAAAGAAAATTTTGACAGAAATTTCATTAAGAAGTGTTGCCCGAGACAATTTGATAACTTTGCTTTTGCACCTTCTGTGGGAGCCTCGGGGGGTATCTTGGTGGTTTGTAAGTCTAGTATTTTACTATTTTTGATGGAACTCTGATTCAAGTGCAACGTTTCGGTCTGATCATCTCTTTCAAATCTTCTCAAACAAATCAAAACTGGACATTGGTAGTGGTTTATGGGCCATGTCAGGGAGAACAGCGGGATCTTTTTGTGCAATGGCTATATAATCTCTCTATCCCGGATGATGAGCTATGGTTATTCATGGGGGATTTCAACTTCATACGATCTCAAGATAATAGAAACAGGCCGGGAGGGGATGTTAATGATATGTTCCTTTTTAATGAACTGATTGATCACCTTGGAATTCTGGAACTTCCTCTAAAAGGACGCCCATATACTTGGTCAAATATGCAACAAGATCCCCTACTGGAGCAGCTAGATTGGTTCTTCACGTCTCCTTCTTGGACTACAGTGTACCCAAATGCGGTGGTTTCAGCAATGGCTAATCCCACCTCTGACCATGTACCGTGTATTGTGAGCATTGACACTGTTATCCCCAAGGCAAATCTGTTCCGTTATGAGAACTTCTGGGTACAGCAACCAGGGTTTTATGACTGCGTTAAAGAATCTTGGAACCAACCCACTAGAACCAGCGCACCGTCAGCAATCATGACTGAAAAAATGAAGAGATTGAGAGTCTCACTTAAGAAATGGAAAATGGGACTGTCAAAGCTAAAGCTCCTGATATCGAAGTGTAATTTGGTCATCCTATATTTTGATGAGCTAGAGGAAGAGAAACCGTTATTTGTGCCGGAGGTAAACTTCAGGAAAGTGGTGAAACAGCATTATGAAAAACTACTTCGGAGCCAATATCAGTACTGGAGGAAAAGGTGCACAGTTCGATGGATGAAGCTAGGAGAGGAGAATTCGAAAAATTTCCACGCCATGGCAACAAAAAGATATAGAAGAAATTATATAGCAAGTCTCACTCTGCCTGATGGACATGTGGTCACGGATCATGATCAAATGGCTACTGTAGTCTGGGAGAGCTATAAACAGAGAATGGGGACTTCTCATGGTATTAATATGCGTTTGATTTACCCACACTTATTCCAAGAGTGGATGATTTGCAGGACTTAGTGGCTGAGTTTACCATCAAGGAAATGGATGATTTGATAAGTCATATGCCTGTGGATAAATCTCCTGGACAGGACGGCTTTAATGGGATGTTTCTCAAGAAGTGCTGGTCAAATATTAAGATAGATTTCTATGCTCTTGCTGCTGCTTTCCACCAACAGACGATAAATCTGGAAAATATAAATTCTTCTTTCATCACACTGGTACCTAAGAAGCCATCACCAAGCAGGTGAATGATTTTCGGCCTATCTCTCTGACCAACACATGTCTGAAATTTCTTACAAAAATGGTGGCTGATTTACAAGTGAAAATTCTGAAATGCATCCACAAAAATCAATATGGGTTCATCAAGGGTAAATCAATACATGACTGCTTAGCTTGGTCCTTTGAATACCTTTATCTCTGTAATTGTCCAAGAAACCAATTGTTATCCTGAAGTTGGACTTCGAGAAAGCCTTTGATTCGATTGAACATGAGGCGATTTATAGAGTGCTCCGACAAATGGGGGCAAAAAAAGGGCAGCCCCGGTGCAGTAGCTCCCGCTTGCGCAGGGTCCGGGGAAGGGTCCAACCACTTTGGGTCTTTAGTACGCAGCCTTTCCCTGCATTTCTGCAAGAGGCTGTTTCCAGGACTTGAACCCGTGACCTCATGGTCACAAGGCAACAGCTGTTACCGCTGCTCCGACAAATGGGATTCCCGAAAAATCATCTACTGGGTTCGGATTCTTTTGGAAACTGGCACCTCTTCAGTTCTTGTCAATGGTGTCCCGGGAAGGAAATTTAAGTGTAGGAGAGGGGTCAGGCAGGGAGATCCTCTGTCCCCTCTTCTATATGTGTTGGGGGCTGAAATTTTGCAGTTTGTTATTAATGACCTGAAATCAAGAGGCCTATTAAGATTACCAATTCAAACAGGAGATGCGGATTTTCCGGTTGTCCAATATGCTGACGATACCCTTCTCATTTTAGAGGCAGATCATGATCAGTTAACAATTATGAAGCAAGCTTTGCAGGATTTTAGCACTTCTACAGGACTGGCTATTAATTTCCATAAATCATGTATGCTTCCTATTAATATCACAGATGATCTGGTGACGCAACTGGCCAATGGATTTGGTTGTATAGTGGGGTCTTTCCCTTTCACATACTTAGGCCTCCCAATGGGAACTACCAGGCCACGGATGATTGACCTGCTGCCTCTAGTAACAAAGATGGAAAGGAAACTAACGGCTAGCTCAATGTTTTTAGCCTATGGGGGTAGATTGCAGCTGATTGGTTCTTGCTTGGCATCCATGTCCATCTACTTCCTGTGCTCACTAGAAATACCTCCAGGAATTAATAAGCGACTGTACAGGATAATCAGACAATGCTTGTGGCGAGGGAACAATCCAGACTCAAAGAAACAATCTTTAGCATCTTTGGAAATGTTATGTAAACCGAAAAAAAGTGGTGGACTCGGCATTGTGGATTTTCAGAAACAAAATCAAGGGCTACTTCTCAAGCACCTACACAAGTTCTACAACAAGGAGGAGATCCCATGGGTGCAGTTGGTCTGGCGATACTACCCTGAGGGAGTTCCACAAACAGCAAATCTTTGTGGATCGTTCTGGTGGAGAGATATAATGAAGTTAGCTCCTATATATCAGGGGATTTGCACAGTTAATATCGGTTTGGGTGACACTGCTCTCTTCTGGACTGATAAATGGAAGGGGGAGCCTTTACCTGGAGTATTCCCGAGACTTTTTTCTTTCGCCATCGATGATAAGATATCTGTCAAGGAGATGATCTCCACCGCAAACTGGTCACAACTCTATGCTTTGCCCATGTCGCAGCAGGTGTTTGAGGAATATCAAGGTTTAGAAACTTTGCTTGCCGAGGTAATATTGGCGTCTGACTCACGGGATGAATGGAGAACAATTTGGAAGGATGGCGTGTACACTTCAAGCAGATATTACCATCATTGTTTCAGAGAACAGAGAGCCAGCAAGGTTTATGATTGGATATGGGAAAGCAAACTAATGCTAAAACTGAAAGTATTTGCTTGGTTGATGGTCAGTGACAGACTTAACACGCGAGATATGCTTAGAAGGAGGCATTGGAATGTCACTGATGTTTTTCATTGTGTTCTATGCCCTTCTCATGTCACAGAGGACTGGCTGCATTTGTTCTTCCACTGCAACTTCAGTGTCCGAATATGGAACTATTTACAAATTCAGTGGGAAGATGGAAACTCATTTCAACAAGTTTTTCAACAAGCTAGACAACGTTTCCAAAAACCTTTCTTCGCGGAAGTGGTCATCTTAGCATGCTGGCATATCTGGAAACAAAGGAATGAGGCAATTTTTCAACACATCACGCCCACTTTCAGGGCTTGGAAAAGAGGCTTTGTAAATGAAATCACCCTGCATACGCATAGGGTGAAGGCTAAACATGTCCAGGGATTGACAATATGGATTGACAATCTTGTATAGTTTTCTGTACATCCACCCCCCCTCCCCCCCCCCCCCCCCCTTGATGTAAATAACTGTAAATTCTCAATGAAGTCTGGCAATCCACATTATGACTATTTTTTTCCAAATAGGGGGGAAATCCACATTACAATACCCAAAAAGTATCACATGGCAGCAATGATTTGCTAATATTGTTCATAACTATGAAATCAATTATTCTCAGCATCCATTCCTACCACGCTTCAATGACACAGTAGCTCAACGAAACACATCTAGTAAGGGTGCAAACCGCAAACAACGAATTAGCACCTAGCTTTGATGAAGGCGGCACAATCACGGGCCGAGATAATACCTTCATACCGCTCGGTCGACCCGCCCTGCGCCCCATAACCCCGGACGTCGGACACCGTGACTCCTCTGATCCCCATTTCCAGCAAACCCTGCAGAGAATTCCAGGGAGCTATTTCACCGAACACCCGGCCTACTGCGGGCAAGTACTCAGACCAGCAGCATGCGACACACTAGCCCGCACTCACTCACCGAGGAGACATGCGACACCCTCCATGGCCTGCACCAATTCGGCATGCATCAGCCAAATGCCAAAAAGATAGGAACTTTCCGAATCTTGATTCCAGTGGTGTGTACTCACCTGAGGATGGCCTCGATCTTGTAGAACTCCGAGTCCGGCAGGTACCCTGCAAGAAACCGACAGATGGGAACGCAATAAGGCGAGCTGGATCAAGGAACCGGACGGAGGGTAAACATCGCATCTGGGCGAAGCGATGCTAGTATAGGAGAGGATAAGGGCAACTGACCTGAGGCGGGAGCGCCCTGGGCGGCGCGCGCGGCCGTGGCAGGGCGGCGACGAGGCCAGGACGAGTTGACCTGGAGGAGCGGCGGCCTAGGCCCGCGCGAGGGGAGGAGGCGGGCGGCGGGGAAAGGTCGCCGGAGAGACGCGGCGTGGTGGAGGAGGCTGCCGGACATGGGCGGCGCGGCGGTCGTAGTCGCCGGCGGCATGGTGATGTGGCGCCCGGGGATAGCTGACGACGATGGCGTTGTCGTCTGTCAGAGCTGAGCAAAACAAAGGCGGATTCCACAACAGAGGTCGAATGCATGTAACATCAGTATAAAACAGAACGTAACATTATTAAAAAAAAACTATCAACAACGTTTGACAAGTTTAAAAAAAACTATCGAAAAATATAATAGTATTATAAAGATATCATATAAACTATATTACAAGGTATCTGTGAACAATACTGATTTTGTATTTATATATTTGATGAATATCTTTTCCAAAAAAAACATCTATCAAACTTTATAATTTGACTTTAGATAATTATAAGCCTTTTTTGAAGAAACAAAGGTAATAACATTAGTTGGCAACAATTTTCTCATTAACTGTAAAGAACTATACGTGGAAAAGTCCAAGCTATTTTAAAGAACTAGCACAGTAGCCATCACAATTGTGAGGACATTGTTTTTAGTGTGTTTAAAGTGTTATAAGATTATTATTTTAGTTTATGGATATTCACGTTTTATGGTTAGAAATCATACGTTTTTTTAGTTACGGCTGAATAGATCAGAATATCTAGTTTATGGGCGAATTATGATATATGCAATGTTGGGGATATCGCTTATCGGGAACTTATCGGTCGACCCAAGATAAGGGTTAAATCGGCCGATTTATCGGCATATCGGCCGGTTTATCGCCATATCGGCAGGTTTATCGCCCAATTTATCTTATCGGTCAGACACCGATAAGAGATAAATCGGACGATAAATCGGAATATCGAAAGATATCTTGAACAGTGGATATATGCCATTCCCAAAATATCGTAACATTGACCATATATCTGTAGGTTGACCTTTTTGTGGTGCTCTTCAAGTACCCAGTAGCAAGTTTCGCGGTGGAAACCCTAGATTTGACCTTCACCGGTTACACCTAGAAATGTTTTTGTTCTAGTTGTTCCATTGTTTAAGGCATTGTGTTGGAGCTATCATCGGTGTCATATTTAGCAACAATTTACATCAGTAGTTAAAAACATATTATAAGAAGTCATATTTATAATATGTGTTTTTACTAATTAGGTTAATCTAGGCACTTGCATGATAACTCTTGCCATTTTTACAACACGTCTAAGAATGCATAATACAACATTACGGGGCGTGTAATACAAGCAAAAAAACTATGAGCATGTGCCACCTTACGAACTCAGTCCCAAACTTTCTCATCCATTCATCTTCCTAAATCCTCATTAAGTACGTTGCTCGTTAAGGGTAATCACATTTTCCCACACATGGAGGTAAAGCCCCTAGCTGCGACAAGAAAATGTATGCTTTGTAGTGTGGAATTGATTAATTTTCGTTCAAACTTTGTAAGAGAGAAAAAGGAACAAAAAAAACTCAACATATGGAAAAAAAATTGGCATCTAACAATTTTTGCAATATGATTTTTTAAGTGGCCATGAACTATGGTAAGTTCACTCTTGGGCAAACCAATATTCCATAAGAAAAGCGACGAAAGATTGGTTGAGTTATCTTCTTCAACCTCGGTTGAGGCGTACTCGACCGTCGAGTTAGCCGCCAGGTGCGCTGCTTCGCACCGACTATTTGAGATCGGTTAGTGCACTGTCCTCATTAACTCTCACCACAGCCACGACGCTCACTAAACTACCTATTAATAACTTATCTTAAGTAAAAATTTAGTTATACTCAAAAAATAAAGTAAAATTTTAGTCATGAGTTCATGACAAAGTATGGTCGTGCTCATTTTTCTACTCTAGTTCACTAGACCAACGAGCAATTTTAGTGACAAAATTGTGGTATATCAGTCCACGGTCCTCAGACATGCCCTAGAAATAGAACACCAATCACCCATGTGGGTATTTCTTTTGCGATAATTTCTTCTAAAACCACGTTGATAATATGCAACTTATGGAGTTCATCCCTAGTGGCCCTTGGACGGCCGACGTTGTCGCCACTGTTCAATCCGAGCATCATGTTGCTTCCCTGCCCCAAGTGCTTCGTCCCTGACGGCGAAGAGCCATGTCTTGCGTTGGAGCTGCAAGCATGCATCCATGGTACGTGGAGAAGGGCCTGAATTCATTTTGTTTCTCCTACTTCCTCCGATCCGAAATAATGTTCGGGAAGAAGATCCTTTGAAAACACGTCCTTTGTCACGCAAAAGAAAACCTAGGAAGAAGATGCATGCATCTTTAGATAGAAGGCTGGCTCGATCTCTAGGTAGATCTATATGTCCAATTTCAATTATTTAGTGACTCAGTTGTGATTAAAAAAAGAAGTCGACCGAAGACTCCTCACACTATCACACATGCTCATGCTCTAAATCAGTCAACTTCAGACGAGTATAAGGGAACGACCCGTGGAGCAAGAACCACAGAAAGTTCAGATCCAAGCTAAGAATGCTTCGAGGGCTGGTGATCCTCGCCGTCGGCGTTGTCGTGCTGCAGTGCTGTGAACTCCCACGCAGGACGGACGGCAGGTGCGTCCTGTTCAACTTCGGCGACTCCAACTCCGACACCGGCGCCCTAACGGCCGCCTTCGGCTTCTACCTCGGCCCGCCCGCCGGCCGCCGCTTCTTCCACCGCACCACCGGCCGCTGGTCCGACGGCCGCCTCTACATCGACTTCATCGGTACGTACATACCACCTGTCCAAACGACCACTCTTAATTTCCATGCGGAGAGCAGAGCTTAACTCCGACGTGTTGTTAGTGCAGCCGAGAGCCTCGGGATCAGGTACCTGAGCCCGTACCTTGAGTCGTCGGGATCCAACTTCACCGACGGCGTGAACTTCGCGGTGGCCGGAGCCACGGCGTCGAGCAACCAGAGCGCCATCCCGTTCTCCATGGCCACGCAGGTGAACCAGTTCTTGCACTTCAAGAACCAGACCCGGGATCTCCGGCCGCTGGAGCTGGGCTCCATGCTCCGGGAGGAGGACTTCCGGAGCGCCGTGTACTCCATCGACGTCGGCCAGAACGACATCACGCTCGCCTTCCTTGCCAACCTCACACTACCAGAGATCGTCGCCGACGGCGGCCCGCTCGCCGCCGTGGGGGCCAGCGTCGAGGCCGCCGTCCGTGCGCTGTATGGCGCCGGAACGCGCAAGTTCTGGGTGTACAACACGGGGCCCTTGGGGTGCCTGCCGCAGACGCTGGCGCTGCGTCAGAAGCCCGGCGACGAGCTCGACTCCGTCGGCTGCCTCGCCGCCTTCAACGCCGCCGCCGGGGCGCTGAACGCCGGCCTCGCGGCCACTTGCCGTCGGCTCTCGGACGAGTACGGGGACCGCGCCACCGTGGTGTACACCGACATGTACGCCATCAAGTACGACCTGTTCGCCAACCACGCCGAGTACGGCATCGAGCGGCCACTGATGGCGTGCTGCGGCACCGGCGGGCCGCCGTACAACTACGTGAACCTCAAGACGTGCGGGCAGCCGACGGCGACGGCGTGCCCGGAGGGGGAGAGGCACGTCAGCTGGGACGGCGTGCACTACACCGAGGACGCCAACGCCATCGTCGCCTCCAAGATACTCTCCGGCGACTTCTCCGAGCCGCGCACCAAGCTCGACGCGCTCTGCACATGTGCATGAGAACGGCCACTGATCCACTCGCCATTTTCCTTTGTTTTCTAGAGGAGTTTTCCACTCTTTTTTGTAACTTTTCTGAACACCTACTCACACGTGTTAGCCTTTTTTTTTCCTCTCAATAAATTCCCTTTTTAATCTTTCAAATCATACAACTTACAGATTTAAACCTTTGCAGTAAATTGGAGTACTATATTGTTTGAGAGACAAAAAAAACTCGAAAGTCAGTGAATGAACGTGTCGTATAGGGTTCAGTCAAAACTTTTCCTTTTTCTTTGAAGCAAAGATCAAAACTGAAACACCGTGATCGACTGCTTATTGCACGTGAGAAAATAGTAATGAACTCCAATTCACCGCTATATTTTATTTTGGAATTAATTCCCTTGAGAGTTGAGACTCAAGACTCTCTACTGCATGTTAGGAATAGGATCTGTTAGGATCTCAATGTAACCGATATGATGTTGATAAAGCATATCGTAGATGATCTCCTCCCTGACTTGCGGATCACGTAGATGATCTCGCCCCCTGTAATCTCGCTGTAACAACTCATGCCTTTGGCTCTATATAACACATAAACGAGACCGAGACAAAGGTCATCGCTTCCTGCAGTTTTGATATGGTATCAAAGCGATCTCTTCCCTGACATCGAAAAACAACAACACCCACCGTAACCCCTTCAATGGCTGCCTCCTCCTCCACCGCAACACAAGGCCTTGGCGCTCCTCCAACGGAGAAGCTGACAAGATCCAATCATCTGTTCTAGAAGGCTCAAGCTCTGCCAGCCCTGTGGGGTGCGCGGATGCTTGATCTGCTGGAGGGAAAAGAGAAGGCGCCGCCGGAGACCATCAAGCAGGTCGACAAGGAGGGCAAGGCGGTGGTGGTCTCCAACCCGGCGTATGAGAGCTGGATGGAGAAGGACCGGCGAGCTCTGACTTATCTCGTCAACTCGCTATCGAAGGACATCCTGATTCAGACCTTCGGTATGAATCACGCTGCAGAGGTATCGACATTGATAAATTCGATGTTTTCCTCCAGATCCAAAGCGAGTGTCACACATCTGCGTGAGCACTCGCCAGCACCAAGAAGGAGAACCTGTCCGCCGATGCTACATCGCCAAGATGCGCGGCTTCAGCACCGAGCTCATCGCCGCCGGCCGCACCATCGACGATGAAGAACTGGTCGCGTTCATCTTGAACGGGCTAGAGGAAGACTACAACGACCTGGTGGCTGCGGTGACGTGATGCCAAACTGCTCGGTGAGTGAACTTCATGGTTTGCTCGCCGCGCATGACATGAGGCAGAACATGCTCTCCGGTGGTGGCCAAAAGGGGTTTGAAACCTCGGCCAATGCAGCGAGCCGTGGCCGTCATGACGGCTACAATAGCGGCTACAACAACTACAACAAGAAGAAGAACTTTTTCGGTCGTGGCAACGGCCGTGAGGACAGGAACTACGGAGGCCGCGGTGACCGCGGCGAGCGCCGCGCTCCATCAGGAAACAGAGGACGTGGTCGTGGCGATCGCGTCCCATCCAAGTTCGTCGACGTGATCTGCCAGATTTGCAAGAAACACGGCCATCCAGCCAGTGAGTGCTGGTGGCGCTACGGTGATACCCGTAGAAGTGATAGCCTTCAGTAGCTACCTGCAATGATAAGTAAACGGGGTTAGGTTGAGCCTCCAAGTGTAGAGTATGTAGTGAGTGGAAACGTGTTTTCCCCACGAGGGTGACTCGAGGGTTTAATATCGAACTCTCGGGGAATCAGTAGTGAAAGGTTTATCTTCCTATCCTTCTTTTGGTTACCTACAAAACAAAGTTAAATGTTTCGGTCCTCAACCTCACCTGTGGTTGTCAAGCACAAGGTGTAAAAATGATATCAAGATAGTATGTGATGCAAACAAGAAATAAATATGCAATGATGGTGGTAAATAAATATGCAAGGATGATGATAACAATGATAAATGATATTTTTGGGTTTTAATGATGAATGCAAGATGTAAAAGTGTTTTTGTATTTTCGGATTTAATAATTGCAGAAAATGGAAAAGTGGTAAAAGTTGTTGGAAAGGTGTTTCTTATGATTAAAAATGGACCGGGGTTCATGGTTTCACAAATGCACTCTCTTTTAATAAAGTGGTAGACAATGGAACACTAGAGTTGACATATGAGATTGCAACACAAAGTTTAATGACAAGTTACTAATTATATGGGCATCACGTCCTAACATAGAGACCTTTTGGTTATTAGTCTCACTTATACTCCACCAAGATGCGAACTAAATCATAACACCTCAGTAATTAAGATAACTCAGAGTATAGCTTTAAGTATCATGACATGAAGTTAAAATAAGAACATGCTAGATCTAGTCATGGAGTAGTGGCAATGGTCACACCCACATCTCCGGTAGCATGGTATTTTTTTTATCCCTAGTGAGGCAACAAAGTAAGGTAAAGATACCCAAGTGGATCGCAGAACTTTCTCTCACGTTCACTGCACTAGCCACCCCCGTTACTCCAACTAATGCACACATCCCCCACACACGCTCTCATAAACATGCTTGATCATAACAAGTAATAAGAACGGGGTACATAATATGCATCTATATTCATAACTGAAACAAAACATTGCAATCTCAAACATATATTAACTCATAAAAAGATCCACCACAAGGTATTACAACGATGACCGTAATCATGTTCAGCAGCTCATACGGTACTAATTAGTGAAGCTCAAGAGAGGAGAGATACATAAGTTACTTCCACAAACCCATAGTCCAGAGGTGGACTACTCCCTCTTCATCATGGAGACGGTGGAGAAGTCGATGGAGAAGATGGAGACCACGCCGGCAGCGCCCCGCCGGAGTTTTCCCCCTCCAATCTGCAGCTCCAGATCTCTCTTTCGGTGTTTCTGTGTTTCGCGGCGCTCCTTCCAGAGAACGTCGGGGGCTATTTTTATAGGCGTTTTAGGTCAAACGTGTCGGTGGAGAAAGATCGACGGCAACGGAGCGAGGCCCAATGGTGGGCCCACGCGGAGGCCGCGTGGGCCCCCCTTTTGGGCCTCGGGCTCCGCTTGTTCGCTTCCTTCGCCCCAAGTCTTGTTCCTTCCAAAATGATGCTCGTAAATTTGCAGGTGATTTGGACGTCGTTTGGGTCCCTGAAACATTAAAAGGAAAAATAGGGTTTTCTGCCTGCGCAGGGTTAATTCCATAAAAATAGGAAATAAATATAATATTCCCAAAATCATTATAAAACAGTGATATAACCCTTATATGATGCAAATATGATTGGAATATAAGTAATATAGTGCAAAGTTCATGTATGCATTTTACATGCATCAACATCCCCAAGCTTAACCATACTCGTCCTCGAGTATGAAGGTGATAAAACTAACATGGACTTTGCAATTTAATACTAACAATGGATATCAAAGATGATTACTATTGCTACATAGAGTCAAATGATTCATTCTTCAAAGGAGTAGCAATATGCAAGATAGTTTATGAAGTGATATCAAGTATTCAAGCAAGGATGTTCAATGATAGTTCACAAAGTGTAACATAGAAGAAAGTAATATGGACCACATGTATGCATAATGATAAGTAAGAACATCCTACATTGGTCATAGAGTATAGATGAAAATCTGAATATAAAAGGTGGACACTTTGGAAAGATATATATGTGAGTAGAGGTAAAGCATGCATAAGTTTCATCCAACTTCCAAACTCTTCTACTTAAGTTAATGATTGCAATGTGGTAATCCTTGGTGTCAAGCTCTCATTCCCCTATCATAGCATCTTGAATGATTAAGTTTAAAGTGAAAGCAAATATGAGTAGTGTGCTTGACAAAGTAAAGGTTAGGTGTCTCATGCCCCTTGAATACAAGTACCTACACCATGTGTTACTCAACTTGGGAAACAAAGCAAGTTCAAGTTAAATATCATTGTAAGTAATAATAGTATCATTAAGAGCGTCAACTGGGGTACCTCTTGTCCCAGGATATGGAACAAGCCCATATCAAAATGACAAGACAAACAAACAAATGAACAATCTCAACACCCTTTTTATTTACCATTGGAATAGCTTTTTATTATAAGGTGTATCACAGAAGGTTCACCATAGCATGTAAGTAAATTTCCACCATGAATGATGCATGGCTTAGATTAGCGGCCCAGGCGTCTCTCTAACCATTTATACAAACTCATTTAAACTACTTCATTTCCACATCATTTCACCATGATAGCATCCATAAACAAAAGTACATGATATCAACTAAATGATGAAGGAGCATGTTGAAAGCTTGCATGTGACAGCACATATGGGCTAACTCCCAACCTCGGACATTTATCAAGCCACTAACATCATAATTTAATCACAATGGGTCATGTTTTATTTATGCAATAAAGTAAAGTGTGCATCAAGTTCGTGAGAGCTATATAACCAACTTTTCCATAACAATCAATAACATAAACATTTTCATTCAGAGGTATAGATAACACAAATAACATGATAAACATACTCGGAATAGCATAAAGCTAATAGGTAGATATGGTGGACTCACTGGAATAACTTTGGTTGAAGGTGTTGGAAACAAGTTTTTACTTGTTGGAATTTTTGGGCTAGCAAGAGGGAGAAAGTTGACCATCTAAATGCATGCATGAGTGTCCATAGAACTAACTAATCCATGTTAAACAAAGTAAATTCAGCATCAAAACATGAATAAGTGATAGCTCTTGATAAAGCATTTGCAAATTATTACTCATTAACAAGCTCATGAATCATGCAATATATGTATCTTTAAAAATCAACTCAAACATCCCTTTTCCCAATCTTATAATAGCATCCAACATATTTCAACCCATATTTCCAGTAGCTCTTCATATATAAATGATAGTGGTGGTCTCACAAAAAAAAATCAAACCAAAACAAACAAAAAGACGCTCCAAGTTTATGCGATAAAGTGTTTCGATCGAAAAACAGAAGTTAGACGTGTGCAAACCGAGAGTGTGTAGGTCCAGTGGGGTTGTCTTCACATCCCCAAGCTTATGGTCTTCACCATCCTTGGATAGCTCTTGGTGCATCTCCTCCAATCCCTGTGAAAAAACTTCAAAACACCGTTTCTCCCATTTCTTTTCTGTGGGGTGCATTAGTAGTGATAAACAAATAGATTTCTTGCTGCATATAATCCTTAAAAAAATCATATGAATGTCCAGAAATATAATGTTGTATGCCTACTCATAAACTCAATTGAATCAAAAAGATTCAAGTTAAAAGTTCAAAACATGCATCAAACAAAATGGGACAGAATCTGTCCAGAAAAACAGCAGCAGCAAAACGTATTTTTCTACCCTACCAAACTTTGTCGAAAAATTCCGAAAAATTCATGCATACAGAGGATGAAAAGTTGCAACTACAGTTCAAATATGAGCTCATTCGGAGTTACAGAATAAGAATTAAAAATCATACCGTGCACAGATTCGTGCAGGAATAAAATCTCCGAACGCTATAAGCAACTTTTTCAAACCAAAATGAGTAAAACTTGGCACTTTATTGAAAATTCCAGAAACTAAACTAAAAACAAACTCTCTTGATACAGCAAGAGGACACAAAGAAAATCACACATAAAAATAACCGGGTTGCCTCCCGCAAAGCGCTTTCTTTATAGCCATATAGCTAGGCTTCTTACTTGTTGTTTATTGAAGATGAAGCTCAGGAGGGAGCTTGAACTTTGGTGTTCCCCTCTTTCTTGGGAAGTGTTCCATGCACTTCTTGTGTGGAAACTGAAACTTCATGTTCCCTCTTTTGAATCAATGATGGCACCTGTAGTACGAAGAAAAGGTCTTCCAAGAATAATAGGACTAGAGGTTTTATTCCCCATGTCCATGATTAGAAAATCAACAGGCACAAAAGTCATATGTAACTCTACCATAACATCACTTACTTTCCCTAAAGCATGTTTAATGGAATCATCAGCAAGTGCAAGTTCAATAGAGCATTTTTCAAGATTTTTCAATTCAAGTATTTCATATAGTTCTTTAGACAAGACAGAGACACTAGATCCTAGATCAAGTATGGCATGGTGTGTCTCTTTTCCAATAGTTACTAGTACCTTGGGAATCCATATATCCCCAAGCTTAGGTGGTATCATAGCCTCTTGGTTGTACCTAGCAATCTTTTCTTTCAAGACATGATAGCAATATAAGAACCAAAACCAGCTTGGTTAGAGTTGATGGAAGGATCACTTGCAAATTTTGTAAGATAGATATTAATTCATGCAAGCTATAATTTTCTAAGTCAAGCAATGGATCCTTGACTTCACTAAGCATTTTAACTTCCTCAACTTTCTTTTCCTTTTTAACCCAAACTTGTTGCCTAACAGGAACCTCTTTCACATGTTTAGATGATGACTCTTTTCTCAATGAATCACTTACTCGAACCAACTTTTCCTCAATATTGTTCAAATAAACATCTTTTTCAAGAAATTCTTTCTCACATAATCTCAGTTTATGCATAACATTAACCAATTCATTGTTTATCTTTGGAATAATGTTTTCAGAATAAGATACTAGTTGTTCAAAATCTTCCTTACTTGGTAGCTTCTCTATCTTAGTTTCAAATTTATCTTTTGATAAGCAAGTGCTACTGTGGTGTCTTCCAACTTTTTCTTGCTACCCACAAAGCTACCAAAAATTCTTCTAAGTGTCATGGCTGCACAAGGTGGTGTTGACAAGACAAAACTTCCACCTGTAGCCCCATCTAAAGCATTTTGATACCAAGGGTCTATTCCATAGTAAAAGTAAAGATTAAGCTTTTCATGTTCACAAGGTGTAGGATCCTCATAGTGCATCCTATTAATTCTCACCCAAGCATCTTTTAATGTTTCTTTCTCCATGATATTGTTTAAAGTTAGAGACATAATTCAATGGAGAACTTACTCCCTGTTTTCCCAGAACCATGATTGCAAGTTTTTATGTATTTTTTATTTTTTATGCAAAACTGAAAATAAAATGACACTAACAAACGCAAACCGAAATAACAAATGCAACACACAATGCAAATCTGAAAATAAAATATGCAAACCGAAATGAAAAATGCAAGACAATGACAAAACAAATAAATTGCTTTGAAGGTAAAGATGAATAAGATGATGCTCACGTAGGTGCAACCTCCCCAAGGTTAGGTGTTAGCACAAGTTGGTGATGTTGACTTTGTTATGATATCCTCGGATAAATCTTTTCAGCAATGATTCCCCGTCAACGGCGCCAGAAAACAGTCTTGATACCCGTAGAAGTGATAGCCTTCAGTAGCTACCTGCAATGATAAGTAAACGGGGTTAGGTTGAGCCTCCAAGTGCAGAGTATGTAGTAAGTGGAAGACGTGTTTTCCCCATGAGGGTGACTCGAGGGTTTAATATCGAACTCTCGGGGAATCAGTAGTGAAAGGTTTATCTTCCTATCCTTCTTTGGTTACCTACAAAACAAAGTTAAATGTTTTGGTCCTCAACCTCACCTGTGGTTGTCAAGCACAAGGTGTAAAATGATATCAAGATAGTATGTGATGCAAACAAGAAATAAATATGCAATGATGGTGGTAAATAAATATGCAAGGATGATGATAACAATGATAAATGATATTTTTGGGTTTTTAATGATGAATGCAAGATGTAAAAGTGTTTTTGTATTTTCGGATTTAATAATTGCAGAAAATGGAAAAGTGGTAAAAGTTGTTGGAAAGGTGTTTCTTATGATTAAAAATGGACCGGGTTCATGGTTTCACAAATGCACTCTCTCTTTAATAAAGTGGTAGACAATGGAACATAGAGTTGACATATGAGATTGCAACACAAAGTTTAATGACAAGTTACTAATTATATGGGCATCACGTCCTAACATAGAGACCTTTTGGTTATTAGTCTCACTTATACTCCGACAAGATGCGAACTAAATCATAACACCTTAGTAATTAAGATAACTCAGAGTATAGCTTTAAGTATCATGACATGAAGTTAAAATAAGAACATGCTAGATCTAGTCATGGAGTAGTGGCAATGGTCACACCCACATCTCCGGTAGCATGGTATTTTTGTTTATCCCTAGTGAGGCAACAAAGTAAGGTAAAGATACCCAAGTGGATCGCAGAACTATCTCTCACGTTCACTGCACTAGCCACCCCCCGTTACTCCAACTAATGCACACATCACCCCACACACGCTCTCATAAACATGCTTGATCATAACAAGTGAATAAGAACGGGGTACATAATATGCATCTATATTCATAACTGAAACAAAACATTTGCAATCTCAAACATATATTAACTCATAAAAAGATCCACCACATAGGAATTACAACGATGACCGTAATCATGTTCGCCAGCTCATACGGTCTAGTTAGTGAAGCTCAAAGAGAGGAGAGATACATAAGTTACTTCCACAAACCCATAGTCCAGAGGTGGACTACTCCCTCTTCATCATGGAGACGGTGGAGATGTCGATGGAGAAGATGGAGACCACGCCGGCAGCGCCCCGCCGGAGTTTTCCCCTCCAATTTGCAGCTCCAGATCTCTCTTTCGGTGTTTCTGTGTTTCGGCGGTGCTCCTTCTAGAGAACGACGGGGGGCTATTTTTATGTCGGTTTTAGGTCAAACCCGTGTCGGTGGAGAAAAGATCGACGACAACAGAGCGCCGAGGCCGATTTTGGTGGGCCCCACGCGGCCAGGTACAGAGGCCGCGTGGGCCCCCCTCTTTTGGGCCTCGGGGCTCCACTTGTTCGCTTCCTTCACCCCCAAGTCTTGTTCCTTCCAAAAATGATGCTCATAAATTTGCAGGTGATTTGGACGATGTTTGGGTCCCTGAAACTTAAAAGGAAAACATAGGGTTTTCTGCCTGCGCAGGGTTAATTCCATAAAAATAGGAAATAAATATAATATTCCCAAAAATCATTATAAAACAGTGATATAACCCTTATATGATGCAAATATGATTGGAATATAAGTAATATAGTGCAAAGTTCATGTATGCATTTTACATGCATCATACGGCGACGACGACCACGACGACGACACCTACGAGGAGGGTGCCAATGCCGCCTATGGCGTTGACACGAACTGGTACCCGACTCCGGGGCAATAGATCACATCACCGGCAACCTCGAGAAGATTATGATCCGTGATCGGTATCGCGGGCATGACAAGGTGCACACCGCAAACGGTGCAGGTATGCAAATTAGCCATATTGGTCATTCATGTATTAAAACCCCTAATCGTGATATTCATCTCCAAAATATTCTTCATGTTCCTAGTACCACCAAGAATTTACTTTCTGTCCATAAACTTGCTCTTGACTATGATGTATTCCTTGAATTTCATCCATGGCATTTTTTGATTAAGGATCGGACAACGAAGAAAACTCTTCTTAAGGGACGGTGTGAAGGTGGCCTCTACCCTATCGTTTCATCATCATCCACTCCCAAGCAAGTTTGTGTCACCACCAAGCCCTCACATGAGAGATGGCATTGCCGGCTTGGTCATCCATCAAGTCGGGTAGTTCAACAAGTTATCAATAAGTTTAAACTTCCATGTTCCCTAAATTCTAGTTTTGAGTCGGTTTGTGATTCATGTCAAAGAGCTAAGAGTCATCAACTCCCATATCCTGTTTCCACTAGTATTTCCACTGTTCCCTTGAAACAAATATTTTCAAATGTTTGGGGTCCTGCCCCCACTTCTGTTGGTCGCCATGATTATTATGTGAGCTTTATTGACGACTTCAGTAAATTTACTTGGATCTATCTACTCAAAAAGAAATCTGATGTCTTTGCTGTTTTTGAAAACTTCATGCATCTTGTTGAACGAAAATTTAGTACAAAGATTGTCACAATGCAAACAGATTGGGGAGGTGAATATGAAAAGCTAAATCCTTTCTTTCAAAAACTTGGCATCACACACCATGTTTCTTGCCCACATGCGCACCAACAAAATGGCTCAGCCGAACGCAAGCATAGACACATAGTTGAAGTTGGCCTTGCTCTTCTTGCTAATGCATCCATGCCACTAAAATTTTGGGACGAAGCTTTTCTCACGACCACGTATCTTATAAACATTGTTCCTAGCAAGGTCATCAACAACACCACACCAGCCGAACGTCTTCTAGGTGTTACACCTGACTACAAGTCCCTCCGTGTTTTTGGTTGTTCTTGCTGGCCTAACTTGCGCCCATACAACTCTCGCAAACTTGCATTCCGCTAAAAAAAGGTGTGTGTTTCTTGGCTATAGCCCACGCCACAAAGGTGTCAAGTGCCTAGATGTCTCTACAGGTCGAGTCTATATCTCTCGAGACATGGTGTTCGATGAAAACGTGTTCCCTTTTGCCTCCCTTCATCCCAATGCCGGTGCCCTTCTTCGAAAGGAAATACTTCTCCTTCCACAACATCTCCTTCCAAATCACGAGGGTACTAATACTGATGATCTTATGCCTAATATTGCTGCTCCTATGCTTGTCACTAATCTTGTACAGGGCGCTGCTGAAAATCTGGAGCAAAACGATGCAAATTCGAGTCAAAACGGAGAAGAATCCGAAGATGATCTCATGTCACAAAACGACGGGCCGGTCGACACCGTTCCCCAGACAAATTCCCTGTCCGACACGGGATCTGGAGCTGGTCCCGCTGACAGCGGCGATCCCGGAGAGGATTTGCCCTCGGCCACTGCACCCTCCGACGCGTCACCTGGGCAATCCCAGACCTCCACGCACGCGTCCAGCCACGCCCCGTCCCCGCGCGGGCCCGAGCTGAGGTCCACCACCTCCACGCGTCGCGCGGCTAGTGGCCCCAGCCGCACTGCGACTCCTGGCCCCAGCCGCCCTGCTGCAGCTCCTCGCACATGTGCGATGCAGACACCACCAGGATCCTCTACGCCACAGCGTGCTGCACCATCCCCTGCGCCAAAGAGTCCATGAACCAGACTTCAAAAGGGTATTGTGAAACCAAAAATTATTACCGATGGCACCATTCGATATAATTTTTCCGTGTGTACCACAGGAGAACCAAAAGACCTGCAAGCTGCTCTCAGCAACAAGAATTGGCGCAAGGCAATGGATGATGAATATGAGGCTCTCATGAAGAACAAGACATGGCATTTGGTTCCATCTCAAC